>CM031241.1:217129379-217604040 GCA_018340775.1 Taxus wallichiana var. yunnanensis | reverse complement strand
GATGTGGGTGAATTAAGAGTCACATTAAATGGGATAGGTTGGATGTAAGTGATAGAGCGCATAGGAGACAAAGTATATGTTAAAGGAGGGTACTTTGTACTAGGAGAAATTACGTGGGATGAGGTTGGGACGGTGTAGATGATGAGGATTTATGAGTAAGGTGTGATATAGGGGATAAGGATTGTAGTTTTTATCTTGATTGAATGTGATTGATTATGTATAAGGTAGGATATGATATGTTTTGATGGGAGGGAGTTGGGGATTAGATTGGTTGATGGGGGATGTGGGGGTCTTGGGACTTCCTAGGAGGAGGCTGTAGTTAGGAGGATGATGATGATGTGGGAGACAAAGATGATGGTTGATTAAGTGATTGTTTTGATGCTTGATTATGATAGGTTTTGATTGGAGTAAGTGGAGATTTAGATTGTGGGATGGAGGATTGAGGGGTGGATAGTGGTGATGAAGGATTAGGCTTGGATAATAGGTTAGCGAATTGTAAAAGAAGGTCATTAGGTGGTGGTGGTGATTTGGGATGTTTGGATTTAGATTTTGGTCTAGATTTGCTAGAAGTGGATGTGGTGGATGAATCATAGTTGGTTAAAGTTTGGTAAAGCTTGAAAAGAAGATATTTATTAGTGGAAGGGGATGATTGGATTTGATCAAAATCAATGTAATGTGAGGAAGGGGAATGGTTAGGGATGTTGGATGATGTGGATGTAGGATTAGGTGTGATTGGTTGTGTGGATGGGGGATCATCTTGGTCGATGTCAATAAGGTCCTCACTATCATAAGTGGATGTGAGGGGAGATGGTTGAGAATATGTTTGGTTAAGGCGTGATTGGAGGTCAAGAATTTTTTGGTTAATATTTTGAATTGTTGTGAGGATGGTGGGATCAACTTGGGATGGGTAAGGGGATTATTGGATCGAGGATGTGAGTTTTATAATTTGGTTTTTTAAGGATTGGATAGTAATAGGGATGTTTTGATCAAAGTGGGAAGGTAAAGGTTGATGGGTGGTGGATTTGAGTTTGATGGGAGCCATAATGAGGATGGGGGTTTAGATAAAATTTTGGAATAGGATTGGGTATGGATAGGATTTAGGTAAAATATGATTAAGATGGAGATATTAAATGTGGATGTATGGATTAGGAAAGGGGATAAGATTGGGGTAATTTGATAGATGGATTGGATTTGATTATGTTTGGATGGGGGATCTATTTGATTGTTTGATTAATGTTTGAATGGTTTATTAATGTGTTGTTAAAATGATATGTAAGAAAGTAAAACACATGCAACACACATACAACACACAACCTAGTTAGTCAATTGGGTGTGCAACACAAGCTATAGCCCTCTTTTAATAGCACACATGATGCTGGCACTCACCGAGATGGCCCACCTTAACGTCGATGTGTGATCGATTAGTGATTCCTGTTCATTGGTTCCTTCCATGCACTATATCTTGATTGTGGAAGAGGCTACCTATGCTAGGATAAAAAAATGTCTTATTAAGGGTGTCCCCTATATACCTTGTGGTACGTGGGGTCCACGTCTATGTTATAAGGATGTTGTCTACGGCCTAGGTATTGGGATGTGAAAGCCCCTCATTTCACGTCACACTTAAAACACGTAGACGCTTAGCCAATAACGACAAATCTCCAAGATTTATATACCCCACCGGAACACGGGGTGTGTTTACGTGCGTGGAGATGAAGCCCACGGTCATGAGACCCCTAAAACTATGAAAGTTGCATGGTGATGAAATCAACATCACCCCTAAAAATGAAAAATGGAAGAAGGTGGACCACTTTTTATCCTCAAGATTGTCCAAGGATGTGAGAGGAGAGCATACATGAAATCCAACCTTGGGTTTAACAAGAAAACATGCAAAAGATAAAAGATGCAAGATATTATTTTATTTATTTTTTAAATTGTAAATAGATGATTTAAAACAATGCAAATGCGGTCTTCAAGAGGAGGCCCTACAAAAAAAGATTATTAGCTCGATTATAACCCTAAATCTCTTGGACCAAACGAGCTACAAAATAAAAGGGTTAGTAGTTTTAGATTGATTTTTATCCTTGGGTAAGCATAGGAAGTTGCACCTGACACAAAGTGTTAATAGTTTCAAACAAGAAAAGATAATTAATGTGTAGTTAAAAAAATATTTAGTAAAATAACAAGCATAAATAAATTATATTATAAAATTCTAAATTAACACTACATTGCATAGATATTTTCAATACCTTTCCGGGAAAAAATGGAGTCATTTCGAGTTCGGGATCAAAAGTTATGGATCTCGGAAGGTAGAAAAAATAAAAGCAAAACAAATGCACCAAAATAGAACAAATGTGAAAAAAGCAGAACAAATGCACCAATTCAAGACATACGAACCAAAACAAAGGTCATATGCATTGTTTCTTGTTAAACGTGTCACGGGATGGGATAAATGCACTAAATTGTTTCCTACACTCATAGAGCCTAGAAAACAAGCAGAAAAATGCACTGTTTTATAGTATATGTGCTGAAACAGGGACAAATGCACTAAAATAGGGTATATGCATTGATACATCGAGAGACCAAAAAAATTTAATTTTGAGGATGAATCTTCAAAGTGAAAAATTCAAAATGTTTGATAGCTCATTGTTAGTACCTAATGCTACTAATTTCAATTGAAATTTAGGGGGGTAAGCCCCATGGTGGGTGCCAAAATGTAGGATATTAAAATGCTAGATATCAAACTAGAAACCAAAGTATGCTTGATTCCTAATCTAAAACCTTAAGATCCTACCTCAGATCAAGCAAAGTGAAAGGAAGAGGAATAATACCTGCATTTACTATCTAGCATACAATTCTCCTTCCTTGATGGGTGGATGTGCTTGGAAGATGATTGATTGCTTCATATTTTGTTGTGCATACACTTGGAAAACACCTCCCCTTTGATACTTGATTCTTGGATGCTTGATTGGATATTGTTAATAGCTTGGAGATGGATGAGTGATGATCAAAATATGAAAGGAAGATGGAGGATTGAGAGGATAAAATAATAGCAATTGGATATGAATTTCTAAGATGTGCTCTCATGGAGGATGAGTGCTTGATTTATAGTTTGTGAGTGGAAAAATAGAGGGTGAGGATCAATCCATGTTAGATTAAATCCAATGGTTGAATTTGCATGAGAGGATTGGAGGATTCTAGAATGGAAAATTCTAGATTTTGTGAGGGATTTTTATTGAATTAAAAATTCAATGGAATAGTGTAGATGCATTTGAATACTTGAAAATTAGAGGGAGAAATAGAGAAGCTTCTAGATTTAGAAGCCTCTATATTTAGAGGTGAGGATGTGCACATGATTATGATTAGATTAGGTTGATTAACGATGATTAGGGATGTGATTTGTAGGGTAGGTGGTAGGTGAGATGTAGGAATATTAAATTCCTATAAATGTTAATGAAGAATTAAATAGGATAATATGATGAATTAATGAGATTAATGAATTAAAATGGTGAAATGGGATATAATAATGATTTAAAAGGATTAATAATGGAATGTTAGGATAAAATGATAAAGGGGGAAATATGATAAAATGGATTAAATAATAATAATTAATCTTGTGATTAATTATTATATGGATGATGATGGGATATTTACGGGACATGTTAATTGTATTTAACCATGTCAACATTTTAGATGTCTACGGTATAAAATATGGAAATATTTTATAGCTCAAAAACATTAAATTTACCTTATGGTTATACAGTTGAAGGAATTACTTTGAGTGTTTATATTGCTGGAAACACTCCTTATAACTATTTGAATGTAGATGATGTGTTATGATAATGAAAACTTCCCAAATGAAAAACATTATACTTGATACTTCATAATATTTTAATACTTGTACTCTATCAAAATTTAATAAGACAAGAATTTTCTTATACATGCAAAAATGCCCCTCTAAATCTTGTGGTTGGAAAAGATTTCTTAAATATATAATTAGTGATGTGGGATGCCACATTAACCCATATAATGATTATAGATAGTCATTTGAAAAAAATTCCCACGTCAGGAGTCCAATGATCATTATCGTAGTGTTCGATAGGTGCCACAAGTTAAGAATTCCATTTGGTTCGCTCATGATTTTAAATTTTTATCAAGAAATGAAGTTATGTCACCTCATACCTCTGGTATTTTGGAGAAAAATCATAATAAAATTATATTTTCATCAAATCATCTTGGAAGCTTATGGTGTACTTGGGTTTTATGGGGTCTTTGTCTTTGATGAAAAGTTGAATTGGTATGATTGTAATGAAGTAGCTCCAAATAAGTGGTTGTTATTTGAACCTTGGTCACCAGATCTAAGTTCTGCCAACTTCTTGGAATTCTTTGTAGATAACATATTAGAGTAAAAATTACTCAGGTGTGTTTGAGTTTGGAAATATGGTTTTTCGAACCCGGTTTCAAGGCCATTTGGGCTGATTGGACGATGTTATAAACTCGCCACTATTCAAAAAAATTGTTGCAAAACCATATCTTAGTCAAATAACTAGTGTAAAGTCTATCAACACTATTACATGGTTATATATAACTCATTTATATTTATTGTTTGGTCAAAATATCTTGTGGGTAATATGGTTTTTCTCTCTCTTCTCCCTTTTTCCTTCTCTAGATTGATAATGAAAAGAAAGCGCATCTTTGATTTTTACTCTCTTTTGCTTTATACTAGTGTTGTAAGTTCTTGTAGTTGGAATTTTTTATCTATATGAAAAATGTTAGTTTTAGGGGAAACCATGCTAGTGTCCTTTTCGATGACCTCATTTAAACTAACTTGGCGGAGTTACGAGGTAGTGTTAGCAGGATTAAAATCAATGGTGGAAATTGAAGGTTAATGTTTTATACGAAAATGTATAATCAAGATGGAATTATAATAGTATTTTATTTTAGCACTGGTATTTGTTGTATTATTAAAGAAAGAATAGGTCCTTTCATTTTACACATGTTTTAACTAAAGTGATGGTGATATTTTACTTGAATCGACAACAACTATATCGTAGAATAGTGTATTTAGTAAATTGTGTTGAATCCTTATAGTTTAAAGTATATTGTCATGGTGGTGAGATAAAACTTGAAAATTAATTTTTTCATAATCATCTAAAGAAAAAGATTGGTCATTGATAGTATGAATTGTGACAGCTTAAATATTAATGAATCAAACTTCTTTTGAGATCCTAAATCTTTAAATGGGAAACTAAAGCTTCATCACTTTGCATTTATCTTTTGAACAATGTTAATGGGTGATCTGTAAACTAATCAATTATAACAATAAACATATCTTTACTTCAAAAAATTAATGAAAGATTTATTAAGTTATTTATTACAATTATAATCTGTAAGAATTAACACTTTTATAATGTAAAATTGAGAAAAGGGAGACAAACGACACAAGATTTATCTTAGAGAAACCCCAATATGGGGAAACATTGATGGGTAAGAAAATTTTATCTTCTTCAACTATTTAAATCTCTAAAAATACAAAATATTGCTTTGACAATTGGCCTTAAGAAGGATTTTTACTCCTAATTATATTTTCTTATTCATAACTTCTCAAAAATGAATAACTCACTCTCAATGAACAGACAAGAAAGAACTCCAAATTATCCTCTTTTCTCACATAGAATTCACTCAAAATAACTTGCTAGAATGAAGAATCAAACTTGTATTTATAGTTAATCTACCCAAGGATGCATGGAAATGATAAACAAATCATTTCTGAAGCTCAACTATTTACAACTTTTGAGATCCTGAATTCTGGAGCCTTCTTGTACAAGACTTTTGATGAATGCACCAACATGATTGCATAACTAATGTAATGGTTTTGAAACCTCTAATCTATGCAGAGTAATAGTTACATAACCGTCGAGGCGGTTGTGTACACGATCATTTGAAAGAATTCCTTAAGAGAATAGTTATTATCTAAACTACCATTCGAAGGTGTCCGGATCGCCCCAACATGAATATATCATTTTATAAAGAAAGAATATGTTGAGAATCTATAGTGAAAGTATAAAATATGGATAATACATAGAATTAGGCATTTCTAAATCCCATTTTGGATGATCCCTCCCGATTTGAGGGTTTGAAGTCCTTAAAAGCTTAAAGAACTCGATGAGGTGAGGAAATGTTTTCCCACATTCTCTTTGGAATACCACTTGGCCTTATTGACAAATAGAATTTTAACCCAATCAACCACCTATTATACGCTCCTCTCTATGTGATCCTCTATTTCCACTTGCAAGGCCAAATATTCCGCCAATGCTAGTTGATTGTCTAGTGTAAGATCCTTAATAGATAGAATTAATACTCCCTCTTCTTCTATATTTGATTCGTAAACTTCTACTTTAGAACTCTATGAATCACACAACTATGATGTTCTACTTTCAAATTTGGAAAATGACATATTTGCTTGAAAATTAGAGCTTCGTGACTGATTATCTAGTGTTATAGAAAGGAAATTGTAGAGAAGGAAATAATTCAAACTTCAACACCAACAATTTTATCCTGGAAACCTCTAAGGAGGAAAACTAGTCGGGAAGGGCAATTGCTCTTTCTTCCCACTTTTATTGGTATAATATAGACAATTACGAATAAAAATAAGTATGAAAAGAAGAAAAAAATGTAAACTTTCTCTCCAATTACTTGCTTGCTCTATTTCTACACCTTGTTCTCCTCACAATTCCATTCCAATACTTAAGATCTTTCTCTTGCTCTCATTAAACTCTTCTTCTCGATCTCTCTAGATCTTGAATGATCATTCTCTTTCTCCCTTCATGCATTTATAAGTCTTCCATGTCCTCCGTGCATTAGAGGATGTGAAAGGGCATAGAATGGGAAGAGACATGATTGGGCACTTCAAATTCGTGTCCATTCACGTTCTATTCTTTTTTGTTTGAAAGTGTCAGGATTGCCGCCCGAGAAAACCGGTGGTCTCGGGACCACCACCCTAGTTAGGCGGCGGTTTTAGGACCGCTGCCCTTGTAGGGCGGTGGTTACGAAACCTCCACTCTACTGAGAGCACTGGCGGTTCCTTCCAAAGTATCTCTATGTTTACCATGTTTTATTCATTTTTCTTATTTATTCTTCTTGGTGCTGATGAAAGTGATGAAGTGTTGTGTTTTTTCTGGATCCCTATGGATCATACCTCCCCTACTTAGGAGGATTTTGGTCCCACAAAAGCTTAGTGGGGGAGTCGTAGAGGAATCGACTCCCTCTCATGCTTATTCGAGTACCACTGGGTATACCCTGGTGTCTTCACTCGTGTAGCCTGCCAAGACTCCTATGGATCTCTGGTATGTTGCTCCAGTGCTACATCCTCCTCTGAGTTGCCTCAATTACAATCCTCTTTGGAAGGTAACTTTTGTATCTTTCCTTCTTTGTCATGCATAGATGGTGTTAGTGATTGTGAGCTCTTGCAAATTTCTATCGCGTGCATCTGCATGAAGTATGGCCTAAAGGTTTCTTCTCCAACCTAGTCAAGTATGGCGAAGGTCCCATACTTTAGTGGTTTAGTCCTTTCCTATCTTTGTTTCTTGAGATGGATTGGCTGAATCCTCCCCAAGTACGTTGTTGCTTTAGTCACCATCATTCCTTGTATCTCCTCTTCTTCTTGCCGCCCCACGCTCAGGTCTAGTGAATTTGTAGGTAGATACGGTGACTACATAGCGGAAGTTTTTTTTGCTCCTTGAATGAGTAGTTCCTGTGGTGGCTTCTTCTACAAAATTGACAAGTGCTATCCAAATTCTCCATCCTTTGGTCATAAATATCCATGCTCTCACGTCCATTTTGCTTTTCTTCCAATGAAAGCAAACAAAACTGATGATTTTCCTGAATAAGTCTTGGTGCTTGGTTGGCACTTACCATAGCTTTCTTTGATTTTCTCTGGTGTGCCCAGATGTTAAAACTGACTCTGTCCTTGACCCATCTGTACATTGGTTCTCCCTCCTTGTGAACATAGCATCCTTGGCATACAAGTAAGGACTTTTGAAGACAACATCAAATGCATCAAGTGGAATAATATCAGCCTCTAATACATCTATGTATTGGGTATTTATCCCAAACTGAAACTTACACTTCCTTGTAACTTGTATTTCTACACCCTTCTTCACCCATCCCAGTGGGTATGGATGTGGATGCGCGTAAGTCTCTAGACCAAGTTGTTCTATAACCACATCAGAAATCAAATTTGATTGAGAACCAGAATCTACTAAAGCGTTTACCTTAGTCTTATTGATTTGGATTCTGATTTGAAATAGCTTACTCATCTCTTCTTCTTCTCGCCCCATACATGTTAGTGGCTGTGCATCCCAACCTCTTGTCTACATCTGAATCATCCTCAATCTCCACCTCTTTATGTCTTCACAGTGGCCATGGATTTCTTGGAATCCTTGGTTTGGTGCTTTAGGTGTAATTCCGGATGTAACTTCCAACATGTGGCGTCAGTATGTCCATTTATATCACAATTATTATAGAAATTATTAGGATCTTTACAAGTATACAAAGTAATAGCGGCATGTTTACCTTTCCATTTACCTCTGCTACTTGTCTTCCCTTGTTCTTTTTCATGTTGATCTGTTGATTGGTCTCCCTTTAGCTCTATTTCTCCTTGCTTCTTCTCGTCATCAATGTAGTATGCTTGTATACAATCTTTATTGAGATCCTTGGGATTCGTGGAGATTACCTTCCTCCGAAGGTGAGTGTGAAGTCCTCCCAAATACTTGGTCATAATTTCCTCATCCTCCAAGTCCATATTAAGCAACATGGCTTGTCTCCGAAATTTTGTAGTGTAGTCTTGCACGCTTTGACTATTGCCTATCTAAAGTATTGCCACTTAATCATCATGTCAGTCTTATGGCCAATAGGATAGAAGTTAGCTCTAATCAATTCTTTAAAACCTTTCCAAGTACTAACAATAGGATGTTTCTTCTTCTCACAAGTGGCTAGATGGGTTTCCCACCAAACTAGAGCATGACCTTCCATTTTGAGACGTGCAAAGGTGATCCTTTGTGCCTCAGTGATATTATGCACACTAAAATAGACTTCCAACTATTTTAGCCATTTATCCAAGTAATTATGCATCTACTTGTCCTTCAAAATTCTTTATTTCCACTTTTTTCAACTTTAAAAGGTGTATGTGTAGATTTTACCTTCTCGCTTATAATTGGTGTCTCTTCATGCTCTTCCCATTATTCCTCTTCGTGGCTCTTTCCGATATCAATTTTTTGGCTAGTGCTCGAACCACCGAGTCCATGGAATCTTGCTTAACCGAAGCCGTCTTTTGCAGATCTGAAAGCTCTTCTTATTTTCTATGTAATCTATCCATCATGGTCTCTAGCATCTTGACTCTACGGACCAAGTTCTCTTCCTCCATTTGAGCTTGAATTCTCTGTTTCCACTTCTTCATAGAAATATCTGGTTTGCAAGGTAAAACTTCTTCACCTTTGGACCTTGTCACTATCATAAAAATCACAAGAAAGATTCGAATACCACAGTCCTGGATATATAATCAGCTCTGATACCAAAATGATCTCGTAAGCTTCTTCTTTAGAACTCTAACGGCACGAAACTATGTTGTTCTAATTTCAACTTTGGAAAATGACATATTTGCTTAAAAATTAGAGCTTTGTGACTGATTATCTAGTGCTATAGAAAGGAAATTGTAGAGAAGGAAATAATTCAAACTTGAACAGCAACAATTTTATCGTAGAAATCTCCAAGGAAACCAATCGGGAAGGGAAACTGCTCTTTCTTCCCACTTTTATTGGTCTAATATAGATAATTACATATTACAATAAGTATGAAAAGAAGCAAAAATGTAAACCTTCTCTCCAATTACTTGCTTGCTTTGTTTCTACACCTTGCTCTTACAATTCCATTTCAGCACTGAAGATCTTTCTCACTGCTCTCATTAAACTCTGCTTCTTAATCTCTCTAGATCTTCAAATGATCATTCTCTTGCTCCCTTCATGCATTTATAGGCCTTCCCATGTCCTCTCGTGCACTGGAGGATGTGAAAGGGCATGGAAGGAAGAGACATTGGGCGCTTCAAATTCACGTCTATTCACATTCCAATCTTTTTTTTGTTCGAAAGTGTTAGGACCGCCGCCCTTAGCAGATCGGTAGTATCGGGACCGCCACTTTGCATAGAGTGGCGGTTCCTTCCAGAACCTCCGTTTACCTCATTTTATTCATTTTTCTTGTTTCTTCTTCGTAGTGCTGATGAAACTGATGAAGTGGTGTGTTTTTCTGGATCCCTATGGATTAATATCCAATATGGAGGGATCAAAGAGACATAAATTTAGACATTCACAACTTTGTAAATCCTCATATAACAAGACAAATCCAAGTGAAATGCATTCTTACCCACTTGTTCCAAAATCTCAAATGTGCCATATTGAAGAGGCTTGAGTTTATTAGCTTTTACGTAGTCAAAAGTCATGCACTTAGTATTACATTCATGCTTTTGCCAAGTATATTATTTTATATATGGACCTCACGTAAGGAAAGTATTTAGTAATGACTCATCCCTAGTCATGTAAAGCGTCAATTAGTTGGTCATCATTATCATTTTTCTTCGCACAAATACAATTGATTGTTTACACAATTCTATACATCTCTCGGGAGTGTTAGGTGTCATTATTTAGTAATATTTCATATCTTATTTGACTAGGGAACTGGAGGCAGTATCTTTGGGGTGCCCATGGGTGCCCCCTGTTCCTTGATTTTATGCACCCTAGTCTCCGTAACACTTGGTTATAATTTACTTAGTCAAGGTCGGCCTCATTCCCTAGGTACTAGTCGACATGTCAGTCATTAGTGTTGAAATTTGAACAAGAGATCCCTATATAAACATAAAATGCTCACTATTTTAAGGGAATACTATCTACTATCAAGAGCTAGTTATATACTAAGAAAAAGGACTACATTTGGGCATCATTTACATCTCGCATCATTTACATTGTTATCCGGCATTGAAGGCCTCACAATCACGTGGATGTTTGGTGTACCTTGTCTTGTTGAATACTTTCCACAATGTCAAAGGCTGCCTACTACTGCTAAAGCTTTGTCGGCAGCCTTGATTCTCTTTTCTAGGAATGGATTTGATGCCAAAACCTCAAAATCTTCCATGAGGTCCCACACCTCGTTCTTGTAGCACTTGAGTAGATCATTCTTCGCAAAGATGTTGTCCCTTGACACGATTTACAATCAATTCACTGTCACCAAAGACTTGCAAGTTCTTTATTTTCTTCTTGATTGCCCAATGCATCCCTTGCACCAAGGCTTCATATTTGAGAGTGTTATTGGAGCATGCAAACTGAAATCTAAAAGGTGAATAGTACTTTACTCCTTGAGGTGAAACAAGCATGGCTCCACCTCCCGCACCTTGTCTACTCCTTGATCCATCAAAAATAGTTGCCATACATCATTGTCATCCTTGGGGTTTGGCTTGGTGATGCTTAGAATAGGCTGATTTTCCTCGTGTATGCAATAGACCCTAGTTGATTCTTCCACTTCTTGATAAGGATCAAAAGCATGTACCTTGTTTGCCCATTCATCAAGAGTTAGATCGGGATGCATCCAACCTGGTATCGGCTTCATCGGTGCTTGGGTGATCTTCTTGATCAAATCTTTGAACAATTGGCATTGACTTGACTTGGAGTGTAAGGCTCAATATGGAAGTTTGCAATAGGTTCGGACTGATTGTAGCTTTGGTTCCATACCTTGCTCTCAAGCAAAGCATGTGTGACCAATCAACGTGACAAATATCCTCCAATCTTTGGTGAAGTCCCTTGACAAGCATAGAGGCAAAGAGTGGTGGAAGGTCTATGATCGACACATCTTACAAAACGACAACATTTGGACATGCATGCAAGGTAAGATTCAAGTTTCTAATCACTCCAATGTTACTTTGCTGTCCCATCTAGCTACACTACTCCTTTAGACATGGTTTCGTATTGAAGCCCTAGGCGATCGGCTATTTGTTTAGACATCACCTGAGCTACTTGCCCCGGAGTCTATCATGTAATTGTGCACTAGCTGATTTCCAATGATCAATGAAACATAGAAAGGAGGGGGCTTCAACATTTTACCTTGTTGTCCTCCATGATTCCCCTCGGTGGCAAAACATTTGTGAGCACTTTATCTTGCATGTGAACTTGTTGATTGAAGTTGGCGATCCTTCATGGCAGCTTCTGTAGCAAATCTCTTTGGCCTGGGATAGATAGGGATTCCACATTGATATATTGGTGTTTGTCTTCTTCATCGATCAATAATATCGAATGGTGATGAAGGATCTCTTTGTTGTCCCTTTGTTTGCACATTCCCTCCTTGCACGTGGGCGGGGAACAACCGGTATTTGAGTTGGCTCAGGAGCTGTTCTTGGCTGCCCTTGTGCATTTACAATAGGATTTTGTTTGCAACCACTTGTGGAACCATAGAAGGTCGTGGATTGGTTGGAGCCAATGGCTGTTCTTCACCCAAATTCCTCTTTTTTGACCTTGTGTTGGCTGCAACACCTTGAGAAACTACCTTATTCATGCCCAAAAATCCTCTCGCTTGCCAATTTACCAACGTGGTGTCATTTGGGGCGTATTCTTATGTTGGAATGTTTCTTGTTGTTGGTTGTTTCTTGATTGCCCTCACCCTCCACACTAGTAGTTGTCACCATTAATGCTTGATTCAAAGCACCATTCAAAGCACATGGATTGGTTATGAGGTTCATTGCATGGAAAACACCAATCATACTCCCGAGCAATGTTGTTTTGTGTTGGCACTAATGCCTTAGAGGCTGATATGGCATTCGGATTATAGGGTTGAAATGGTCTATTGGCGAGAAGCCTTGTTTGATTTACATTTGCGGTTGGATTAGGTGGTCTTTTTGGTTGGTATGGTGGTCATCGTTGTTAGGCTAGGCTTGGGGATGATAAGAAGGTCTAAAACCTTGGGCTTGTTGCCTCTTGAGAGTAAGCAGACTCATTGCCTAGGTTTTGCAGAATTGCTTCATGACTTCTTGAAGCTCATTTGGGGGCACTTGGAGATGAAGTAGAAGCTTCATTTGAACTCGATTTCTAGGAGTGGGAGAAGGAGCCAAATTAGGTGCTTGATTAGTGTTTGGGCTCTCTAAAATTGGAAACAACGGCATGGGAGGTCTAGGGGCTAGTTTGTCACTTGGATCAAACAATTTTCAGCCCTAATGGCAATGCTATAAGCCATAGGGATAGTTATGCCTCCCATGGACTGAATCAACATAGAAATATCGAATTTAGAGCTTTAAGATAGTAGAGAAAAGCACCTTTCACAATTAGCTTTATTGCCATTGGAATTCTCTCCCAATTCTTTTGAAATCTGAAGTTGAAATCGATCATTTACTCATTGGGAGCTCTCTTGATAGTTATCATTTGCTCCAAAAGAGACAAGTTGTCTCCTTCTCTCCAAATTGCTCATGAAGTGCTATACATAGTTGATTCCAATTTGTGATAGAACCAACTCCGAGGCTCCTAAACCATTGCAATGCTTTCCCCTTAAATGAAGATGCTAAAGCAACTGATGATACCACTTGCATCTCATTGATTTCATGAATGCACAAAGGTTGGCAATGTCTTTAACATGATCACCTGGAGTAGTCTGATTCTCTCCAGTGAAGTATGGAATGTTTTTCAAGGCTGCAATTGGAATTAGATGATGTGCATTGAGGGCAAGTGGGTTGTTGCCTTTGAAATTGACATAGGGGTTGTTTTGTGCCATTCTAATTGGTCTTAAAACCCTTGTTGACTGAATGAAAGGCCTACCAGGTGGAGGAGTTGAGAGAGTTCTGTTTGGTGGAGATGGAGACCTTTGGATTCTCCTCCCACTTTACCTTACTCTTGGAGATAATCGAGATATTCAAAGCACCTCTTCTTCTCCGGCCTCTCTTGACCTTGTAGTGATTCTTCTCATGAGTTTTCGAAGTCCAGCACTTTTGAAACCAATTGATTCTTCCCCTTGGAGTTACCAGATATGCAAATAATAGCTCTTTTTCAAGCAAAAAATTGCAGCAGATGCACATCAACTTTGCTTTGCAATAAAAATGAGACTTCTAGTGTCCCATCGGGCGTGCCAAAACTATTGTTGCAAATCAAGAAAGCACCCCGGATGCAAATCGGGTTTCTAAATTGATTCTAGAGCATCCAAAGTGTGATTGCACAACATGGAAACCTCTCTCCAAGTGTGGGACTTGTGGCGAGAGAGGAATCTACTGATTAGAAGTGGTTCCTCAAACTCCTCCGATTTAGATCTATATTTTACACAACTACAGAGGTTCTAATCCTAATTCTACCCTAGATTGCAAGGAGACAGGATAAAAATGCAAAAATGAAACTAAACTAAGATGGTGATGCACCAAAAGGAGTGGTGAAACACATTTTTGCCATGTAAATAGACACAAATTCATGAAATGCAACAAGGGAAAGCATACACAAGTGATAGATGCAATTAGAGGTCTTAAAATGAAGTGAAACAATACAAACAGAGGACTGAAAGGCATTCACAGAGTTTGCACTGTCAATTCCATGTAAAATCTCTTGCATTCCACCATCAAAGAGGTATAAACCTGTTACAAACTGTGAAAAAGGTCTGATTCTTACAACTATCAACTGCTGGAGGTGAAAGAAGAAGTTTTCAATGCCAAAAAGAGTTCAACCTTGAAGAAATGAGCCAAATCTGGCTTTTACAATGCATGGGTCGAGCCCAGGAGAGAGAAAACATAAAAAACGTGGGAGCCCATTCCTCATTGACTACAAATGCATTAAATCAGCATGGGGGACCTTACAAACCCATACCCTATCATTTTTTACCAAATTGGAGAAGAATGCGACCCATTCTGCTTTTAAATTTGGTCAGTTGAAATGTCATTTCGCCATGGACACGTACCAGAGCCGTTTTTGAATTTTCTCTCTCCAAACTGAACCAAAATTAAAAATTGACCATGGAATCATGTAGATAATTTCAACAACTTTCTAATGATATAAAGAACGTGCAAATCCGAGCTCTGCATCAAAAGATATGATCGTTTGAAGATTTAGGAAAAAACGGGCAAAAAACGGATCGGCGGGAAAAAATTTCGAATTTTACCTCCGACCTCCGAACTCCCTTGCCACATGGCAGCTTCCTATTGGCTGCGGGCCTCCAATGGGAAAATTTCCCACAAAAACTCCGCCGAGCCATAACTTGAAAAATATGAGAAGTTAGGAGGCAAAATTTACCTTCGGAAAGCCGAGAGAGAGAGCTCTATCTGATGGTGCCATTTCCAGAAAGCCTTGAGTACTGAAAATCAAAAATGTAGACTGAGGCACAAGAGAGGCAAGAACACAAGGAGTTAGCCACAAAATGAGCAGGGGGCACATTTTGGGTAACGATTACTAGTTTAGATTAGCTATAGAATAGTTCATTAATATTCTACATTTTAGTTAATCATTTTGGTGAACCTAAAGTGAATCAAACATGCAACCTTCAAACACAAACACAAGATTAGAACACATTCCAAGTATACATACATTTATTTCTCCCATTGATATACATTACAAATCTCATTTTTCATCATTCTAGAGCAAATGCACACATTCTTTCCAGTGGCACCCTTTATGCAAGACTAGGGGCCCAAAATCAAGACATTAACACTAGGTTTTGGGTGCTCTGTCCCGTGGGTCACTAGCTTCCTCACTTGCTATTTTCTAGGTCCACAACGCCGAGAAAATTTAAAATCTCAAAATTACAAAAATTTAGCAGAAACAACTACTACACCATACATTTTTCAAAAAACAATGCACTTACCAACTCCGTAGTCGTGTGTGACGTTACGGTAGTAGCCACCCTCTTAAACCAGCTAGGACGTGTTGCTTATCATTTGCAGTATATTTACCCAATCGAGCTTAATCCCAATCGCACAAATAACAAATGAGGTGACTAAACACTTTTTCACCTTATTATTTACATTCCTTTTTCATTTACTTTACTATAGTCATTATTTCACACCTATTCTCGAACTAATACACTTTACATGATTTTCGTCATATCTTTAGCATTTCTACTCTAATTTACACCCCATTTGCGGCAAAGTCCTTTTCAAAATTTCCTACCACCGTAATGAACACATTATATGAACATTATCTCTCCTTGAATTTGTCCTCCAACCAATTCATACATGTTTTTGTGATTTATATCACTTTTATATATATTCCGCGTCTACTTTTGTCTTAGCATTCATTCTTCTTATCACTTCCCCTTTCTCCAATGGGGGAATATCATCGGGTTCATTGTATAATTCCTCTTAAATCATCGTGTGTTTAAAACACTACCGATGCGAAAATTCCAAAACATTTACTAACACATTATGTGACATTTCGCCATCAATTCCCCCCTAACGATCTAATCTAGGGGAAATAAAGGAACAAATTCTCTATGTGACATTTTATCACTTCTCCTTAGTGATCTAAACTTGGGGAAACAAATAATTTTAAAATCTCTCCATGTGATCATTCACCAATTTTAATTGAATCCCCCTAATGACATAATATGCAGGAAACCAGCATAAAATCTCTCTATGAGTAATAATTCAAATTAATCAATCAATCAATGCATTCACACCTCCAACAATCAAAATCATATCATCACTACTAATTTTAACACAATTGATCTCTAGATGACCTAACTTTTGAGTTACGTGCGACCTCCTTTATGACCTAACTTAGGAGATTACAATCATTGATATCTCGGATGACCTAACCTAGGAAGTTGTTCATACATTTTTTATTGCTTCTAGATGACCTAGCTTAGAAGCCATCACATTGCAGTGACACCCATGGAGTGGGGAAAGAGTGCATTTCCTATACCACTCCTATATGGGTCAACTGTTTGATCAAAATTATCTCGATCTATAAACCACAAATTTGATCTCGAGTCTGCTCGCAACGGCTAGATCTTGAGAGTGTAGTTAGATATTGGATAATAACACACTTTTCTCCCTACACTCTTCCTCTGGCGATAGGATGCCCAAAGCCTCCAGTTGATTATTCTTATACATGCATTTGGGTCAGGCGATCACTCATCTCATCATCATTATACGCATTCAAAATCATCTTACATTACAATCATCACTCTCATTTAGTGCACTTCATCATACTAGTATGTTTTTTATTACATTGCATGGATCAACCCACTGATCCATGGTCCGACACACTTTATGGTTCTTTTGGCATGCTTCTACTATGCATTTGCATTTTCTAATTGAGTAGGGGCTTCTCCATATTTCTCTCGAGTAAGCATCTCTATCTACTTTTTTTATTCGAGTCTTCACTCACCAACATAAAGTGGGGGAAAATGTAGTCACAAAATCATGCACTTACTATTACATTTATACCGCCAAGTATATTATTTTATATATGGATCTCGCGTAAGAAAAGTATTCACTAATGACTCATCCCCTAGTCCTATCGTCGGTTCATCGATTGTCATCATCATTTGTCTTTCATAGTCGACAATTGTTTACATAGTTCTAAGTTATCTCCCGGGGAGTGTCGGTGTTTTTATTTAGTCATATGTCATCTCTATTCTTTAACTAGGGCGCTAGGGTAGTCTTGGGGTGCCCATGATCGAGGATCATTTCGAGACAATTTTTTTCCATAATCTCCCTAAACCATCACGGTGTGGAATATCATTCAAAGAGCTTTCCGCCGCCTATTTGTGTGTGTGAAGTGGACTCGTTGGAGCAAGATATGGTTCAAAAGGTCACGATTTAACGGGGGGCATTCTTTGGGGTCAACTAGCGAGTGTAGATGTGACACTTGCAAAAAATGAAGGTTGATCATTTGCGAAGGTTGTTTTTTGGATGCCAATCTTGAAAATCGAGAAAATGAAATGGTGGGCCCCACTATTTGGTGGCTAGGACCCTCACCCGAGGTTCGGCACACTCTTTTCCCAAAGGGGTGCCTTGACACCGTGTTCGATTATAAAATTGCCACAAGTTCGTTATATTATCATTTTATATTGCATAACTTGGCAATTTCACCATATTGGTGAGTGTATTCACTATGCGACCTACGTTCTAATCTCTAGGCCAAATTAATATTCCACCGCACAATCCCTTACCACTCGGGCCATTTAGTATTCAACATGCACAAAGGGTTTACCACATGGACAAAGCCATGAGTTAGCATAGGTGGTAAGAATTTTAAAAAGGACTTTATATTTTCCTCACCGGTTCCTCTCCGCGCATAAAAATTCAAAGGCCCACGTGGTGAGTTGGGTGGCATATTCAAAATGGAGACCCATGTATATGGAATGAAGGTGAGTACATAAGATAATGCGGTGGATATAGAAAGTGGAGTGGTAGTTGAAACAAATGCGTGGTAAATGCCACGTTTAATGAGTTAAGCCTATTTAAAGGCTCTTCAAATTTAAAAATTGTGAAATATGGGATCTTATTCCCCATTGAATAAGCATCAAAGCAAAAAATAGAGATATAGTGGGAATTTGAACCCACGACCACTAACAGGTAGTACACATGCCCAACCAACTCGCCAAGTGGCTCGAGGGTTAAAACAAGAGCTCACCTCTATTTAAAGCGGTGTGTGCGGGTTTGTGAGAATAGATAGCGAACAAGACAATTTTGGAGCCTTTTTGGAAAACGTTATATTTGAGCCATTAGAGGAAAAACCAAGTGATGGAGTAAAAAGGAGAATCATTCTAAATTTTGATCCTTCACGGTGGTGTAATTTGTTTTCCATTTTGGATATTTTGTGAAGAGCGTTTTAATATGCGGAAGTCACTATTGTTGAATTTCCAAAGGATCACTTGTACAAAACCAATCTTTTGAAGCCTTTAGAGGTCAAACCAGCCTTCAAGCGTAACTAGAAAATTGCTCTAAATTTCGAGATGATCGAGTGTAGTATATTTATTTCCCTTGAAGAATTTTTATTTTTCCCATTATAGGAGTTTTTCTAACTCATCTACATAGAATATGCTCGTGGGAAGACTTGCAGAGCTACAAATGATTATGGAGACATTTTTCTAATTGTTGCGAGAGTCTTCATTCTTTTATCAACTCTTTTTACAAGTACAAGTGATCTATTAATCATTTTGGAAGGAAGATTGTACTTAAAATGATTTTATAATGGGTCGATTCTCGTTTTTATGGATCCGAAAGCGTAGGCTTACATGTCGAACTATGTTATCAATTTTGTGTCATATTATTGCTTATTTGATTCTAATCTCTCGATTTCATTTCCACATTATTAATTAGAATATTGCATATTAAAAATATGTAACGATCCTTATTGTAAAATTGGGTGTCAATGAGATCTTGAAAGGTTCGATGGGTTATCTAACGTGGGTGTGAAACTCTTTTTATAATTAAATTTTAAAACACATTGTATCGTAATTCATACCCTATTTTGGTTATCGGGAAAACATTATTTTATTGGATTTATTATATGTTATGTTTACGGATCAAGTTCGTTTCATCGCTTGAGTTGCATTTATATACCAGTTGTGATTGGCTAATCCTATTAGTGTAGACTATTGTGGATTGATCTTCTTACTTGGTTGTTTTGCAGTATTTTGGGATCAATTGCTTTTAGGTAATTATGGGGAAAGCGTTGAAGAGGGAAAGACTAGAAGAGCTCAAAAGCATCAATAGACAAATTCAAGAAGAAAATGCATTCTGCGATGCAAGCTCTATTCCTCGAAGAACAAGTTGATTGTTTGAAAATAGAGCTAGCATCAAAGGATGAGCTCTTGATCAATTTGCAGTGTGGTGATCACAAGAGAGAAATTATCCCTCCTACTTTAGATGTGACAACCATCACAAAGTACTCTGTAAATTATTTACAATGGGAATCTTGTTCTTCAAACCATTCAGTTTTGGATTTAGGTAATGATGTCTTTGGTTCATTTGAAAAGCATACTAGAGGCATTAGATCCAAATTATTGTTTAAGATGGGTTTTGATGGAAGAGGTATTGGAAAAGATAGTCAAGGCATTGCTAACCCAATACAGGTTGAGGATTGTCCTCGTTTTGTAGGATTGGGTTTTACTAGTGCGGGAAAGGATATTAGAGAATGCTCTAAGCACACTGATGGGAGACAAGCTTCCGAAAGCCAAGAGAATACCCCACTAGTCCTGCTGGTAGATTCGGTGTAGGAATCAAGTGCTTCTTCATCAGAGGATGGAGTTGGTAAGAAGGTTCAACGAAGAGGTATTGAGATTCCACCTCCAAGTTCTTACCATAATCATAAGCACAATAAAGGTTGTAAAACTTCTGATCCACTCTTTCAATTTAAGAAGTTTGGCTATAATATTTAGAAAATGATGGATGTCTATCCTTGTACATTTTGTGGGATGCATAACCATTGTGTTTCCAGATGTTGGAAGAGAAATAATTTATTGATTAAGTTGTCACCATTTTTCGAGAATAAGGAAAATTGAAAAGTCCAATCTCATCATTCAGGAGTGAGAAATGGAAAGAAGAATTCCTCTATTGCTAGGAATGTCTATATCCTTTGTTGTGACGGTGGACATCGGGTTAACATTTGTAAGAAACTTCATCCATCTCGCCATCAGAGTAGTATTGGCAAGAAAAAGATGGAGTATAGGCCTATTTCAAAGGTAAAGGAAGTTTCAAATTCACCTTCAGTTGAAGTTACAACCCCAAATCAGGTGATACTTGTAGATGAAAATCCATTGGCATGGGTTGGTAAACAATTTTTCAACTTTATATTGCATGGAGTTTGATTGTATGCAATTTATTTACATCTTGTGTTATGGAATTCTAGGTGTTTTTTAGATTTTAGGTGCTTGTTGCATGGAATTGTTTTTCCCATTTAGTCTTGAATGGTGTTGGAGTTCAGATTTAGTGAGAACAAGTGGGGGATAGGTTTACCATACTCGGTTGGTTTTCTTTCTTTTGGAAATTTGATTAATTCTCCACATACATCTCCTTATTTCATATTTGAGTTTCTGGTATAGTTGGGTAGAGCACATGTTCGATTACAAGATTTATAAAAGTTATATGCGAGTTCGGATGAGCATGGTTGAAATGTCTATTTTAGAAATTTACATTTCACTATCTGTTGTTGGGTTTTATAAACTAGTTTGCAAAGTGTACTTGGTGATCTTTGAACTTGATGGTAGTTCACTATTTTTTGGTATTTCAGCATTGTGCAAACAATTTGCTTCTATCCTATTTGCGCAATACAAAGTATGGGGATAGATAATTTTCACTTTGTGATTCACTTGGTTCAAATTTTGTCTATTTTTGGCATGTTTATTCTAGATCATATTGGTGACATGTTGCAATGGTTTAGCAGTTTCATATGGATAGTGGACACTAGCCTATTGCAGGAAGTTTAGTTGTCTTTTATACTGATCTATTTTTGGTGAAATTGTATTTTCAGTCATTGGTTGTATCACAGAATTAGTTGGGCACTTGCTTTCTATGGTTCACTGAATGTTTTTATCTAATTTCTTATTTGTGATGGGATCATAGTTGGGATCAAAATATATAGGATTTAGTGAGTCATTCACCTATTACTTGGGTATTTGGTTTGTCTTGTTATACTGATCCAAGCTATTTGCAGAGTTGAAAAGGTCGCAGAGTATCAGTGGACAGT
Organism: Taxus wallichiana var. yunnanensis; assembly: GCA_018340775.1. Classification (NCBI taxonomy): domain Eukaryota; kingdom Viridiplantae; phylum Streptophyta; class Pinopsida; order Cupressales; family Taxaceae; genus Taxus; species Taxus wallichiana. Next base: position 217,582,348 of record CM031241.1, on the reverse strand, counting down.
TGCCTTTTTGTGGCTTATGATTATCTATTTTGACTGATCAATTTTTGTGACTAGCTAATCAACATTTTCTATATTTAACCCATATTGTTATTCCTATATTGTTTTGTATGTGTTTGTGAGATGTAGGAAGGGGATTGATAATTTTTGGTGGGTGAAAACAACTTTTGTGGACAAAATCCTTCTTAGTGGGGAGGTGTGATCGGGGATCATTTTAAGGATAAATTTTTCAATAATCTCTCTAAACCATCACAATGCGAGAAGATCGTTCAAAGATATTTTCCTCACCTAGTTTTGTGCATGAAGCAAACTCGTTGGAGTAATATATGGTCCGCAGAAGGTCACAATTCAAGGGGAGGGCACGGTCGGGTCAAGCTGGAAAGTGTGGACATGACACGTGGCAAAAATGAATGTTGATCATTTGTAGAGGTTACTTTTGGGATGCCGGTCTTTGACGATCGATAAACAAATTGGTGGACCCCACTATTTCTTTGGTTGGGGAACCTCACTAGATTCGGCACACTCTTTTCCCAGAGGGGTGCCTTGGGCGTTGTGTTCGATTATAACATTGCCAAAAGTTCATTATACTATTATTTATTATTGCAGACCAAGCCATTTCGGTTGATATCAGCTCAATGGGTCGTTCATTGCATTGGGCAAGTATATATATATATATATATGGTTCGAGAGAGCTCGTAATATCTTGGCAAGTTCAACACATTGGCAAGTGTATTCACTATGCGGCACATGTTCTACTCTCCATGCTAGGTTTATATTCCACTGCCTAAACCCTTACTACTTGGGCCGTATAGTATTCAATGTGGGTAAAGGGTTTACCACGTAGACAAAGCCACATGTTAGCATAGGTGGTAAAAATTTTATAAAGGATTTTATATTTTCCTCACCCACGAATGTGGGAGATAAATATTCCTCCGCCCATACAAATGCAAAGGCCTACGTGGTGAGTTGGGTAACATATTCATAAAGGAGACCCGCATGGTGAGTTGGGAAACATATTCATAAAGGAGACCCACGTGGTGAGTTGGGCAACATATTCATAAAGGCGACCACGTATATGGAATGAAGGCGAGTACAAAAATTAATGTGGTGGATATACCACATGGAGTGGTTGTTAAAACAAATATTTAACATGTTAAGCTTATTAAAAGGCTCTTAAAATTTAAAACCTGTGAAATATGGGATTCTATTCCCCATTGAATAAGCGTGGAAGCCAAAACTAGAGAGGTGGTGGGAGTTGAACCAATGATTACCAACTAGCCAGTACCCATATGCCCAACCAACTCGCCATGTGCATCGTTGGGTTAAAAAAGTGCTTGCCTCTATTTAAAGTAGTCTTTGCGGGTTTGTGAGAATAGACAACGAACAAGGAATTTTGGATCCTTTTTGGAAAACATTATTTTTGAATGCATTAGCGGAAAAACCAAGGGATGGAGTAAAAAGGATAATTGTTCAAAATTCCAAGCCCTTCACAATGGTATAATTTGTTTTCCCTTTTGGATATTTTTGATGAATGTTTAAGTTGTGGAAGTCAGCTTGTTGTTGAATTTCCAAAGGAGCACTTGTACAAAGCGAGTCTTTTGAATCCTTTAGAGGCCAACCAACCTTCGGGAAGAGCTAGAAAGTTTCTCTAAATTTTGAGACAAAAGTTTGGTATATTTATTTTCTCTTGAAGCAATTTTACTTTTCCCATTGTAGGAGTTTTTGTAACTCATATGCATGGAGGATGCTCGTGGTAAGACTTGCAGAGCCACATATGATTATGGAGACATTTTTCTTATTGTTGGCAAATTCTTCATTACATTATCATCTCTTTTTGCAAGTTAAGATGATCTATTAATCATCCTGGAAGGGTGATTGTAATTTTCATGATTTTATAATAGATCAATTCATGTTTTTGTGGATCTGGAGACGTGGGCTTACATGTCGAACTTCGTTATCAATTTTGTGTCATTTTATCACTGATTTGATTCTAATATCTGATTTTATTTATGCATTATTAATAATTATTTTAATCAGAATATTGCATATTAAAAATCACTAACAACCCTTATCGTAAAGTTGGGTGTTAATGAGATCTTGAATGGTTCGGTGGGTTATCTCGCATGGGTGTGAAACTAGTTTTTAGAATCAGATTTTAAAACACATTGGATTAGATTTCATACTTGATTTTGATCATCCGAGTAATCATTATTTTCATGAATTTATTATCCGATATGTTTACGGATCATCTCATGGGTGCCCCCATCATTAATTTTAGGCGCCTTGGTGACCGTAACACTGGGTGTAATTTACTTATTCAAGGTTTGTCTTTTTCATTTTATCTCTCATTCTCTTAGGTGTTAGTCGGCATGTCGAGTCATTAGTGTCAAAATTTGAACAAGAGATCCCTATATAAACATAGCATACTCATTATTCTAAGGGAAGACTATCTACTACCAAGAGCTAGCTATCTACTAAGGAAAAGGACTGCATTTTGGCATAATTTACATCTAAATCACACAAGCATAGGGGTAAAGGGTTGTATTCATTCTATTTCATCCACCATTTACAATTTTAAATCTAGTAATTGCTCCTTTTCGCTTCATTAATGCTAGTGCACCATAGGCACACAATTGCACATATAAGCACACATAACTACATTGGGTCTGGATTGTAGTGCAATGCTTAATTTTAAGTCCATCATTTTGGCGGTTTAGGTCAAGTATGACCCTTGATACACCTCTTTATTTTTTTGGGATTTTAAGCTTTGTATGGGGTTTTGCGGGTAGATCCTCATATCATATTTACGATGACAACATAAGCGAAGTCACTGCGACAACTATGCAAAAAGAATAAGATATTATGACACTAAAAGATTCAAATCTTGAGATTTTCTGTAGAGTAGAGTGCAGGACTATAGACTAGGGTGCCCACATGTGCCCAATCCTCTCCTAGGTGTCCTAGTTTAGTCGGATCTCCAGCCTATTGTACTTTCTTAGGTAGCACCTTCACATCCCATGTCTCGCACATCACCCTATTCAAGTCCATCATACAATGAGGTAAGTTATTTTAGGTTAGTACCTTATCCTTCTTATTTTCATCATTTCATTTCATTTAAATATCAATTAAAATTATTTTTCATTTATATTTCAATTTATACCATTTATTTCATTATTGTTAGTAGTTTAGATTAACTATCGAACAACGTTAATATTCTACATTTTAGTTAATCATTTTCCATGTAGCCTATCCCTACTCATTTTATAACCATACCTTATCTTAAAAAAGGAATAAATTCTCAATCTTATGTTGATTATATTATGCTTTTTACTTGGCCTTTGACTCTGTCAACCTCTCTTATACTTGAAGGTGTATCCACTTTGGACCTCCAGTTCCACTTTTCCACCATTTATGCATCGTAATATTTTAACATCAAAATAAATCTTAAGAAAATAATGAAAACATGTTTCAAAAAGAGTTTTTTTAGTTGAACCATGAGCTACCCTATTATAAGAATGTTGGATATACACCAAGTTCTCATCCCAAGTCCTCGGATGTTTCTTGTTGTACCCTCTCAAGAGAGGGACCAAGGTAAAATTCACCACCTTTGTTTTCCCATATGTTTGTGAATGAAATATGGTAGACCTCTTTAGTTTCGTATCCATATTATCCCACATAGTAGACTAAAACTTTCCTATGAATCGTGAATCCCTATCTGACACAATAAAATTAGGTAAACCAAAGTGAACCCACACATTAGAGAAAAATACCTCATCTACATACCTGGCCTTAATGGTTTTCTTGCAAGGAATTAGATTACACATCTTTCTAAATTGGTCTACAATCACAAAAATATAATCATGACATTTTTTAGAGGTAAACAAACCACCCACAAAATCAATGGAGATAATTTCCCATGGTCGGGAAGGAATTGGAAATGGCATATATAACCCCAATTTCTTGTTATTAGACTTGCTTGTACTATATGAAACATATCCCATGATGAACTTACTAATTTCTTCTTGCATCTTTAGGCAATAAACATACCTCTATATGTTCACTACATTCTTTGTCACACTAAAGTGACCAGCTACCCTGGAAGCATCAATTGCACTTTTTCCCCTTTAGGCACACAAAGCTTCTCATTATTATAGATCAAACCATCTTAGAAGTAGTATTCTCCCCTAGGTGTAAATCCCTCACTTGGAGGTTTCTGTTGAAAAATCTCTACAAAATTTGGATCCTTCTCATAACCTTCCTGATATGCTTCACACAAAAAGGCTCAAGAAGAGTTAACATGCCCATAATTGAAAGAAAAGGAGGTCTAGATAACATGTTAGCTACCTTGTTAGTCACATATTTCTTATATTTTATAATGAAATGAAATTTCTACAAAAACCCATCTATTTATAGTGTCTAACATGTTGAAGTATGTTTTGAGAATGCAGATATTGAAGAGGTTGATGATCCGTGTGAATGATAGTTTCCTTACCCATAAAATAATGTTTCCATTTCTTGACTACTTGAACAAGAGCATATAATTATTTTTCATATGTACAATAATTCATAATTGCACATCGAAAAAAATTAGAGTGCTAACATACGGACCTACCCCGAAGATCGACAACCCCTATATTTAAAGCATAGTAATCGGCATTGGTGTCCATCTCAAATGGTAGATAAAAGTTAGGTAATTCCAAAATTGAAGGATGCCTATTCTCATATTTAAATTTATTAAGATAAATCTATTGTTTCTTACCCCAATCAAAATTCTTACCCCTTCTTGTCATTGAATGTAGTGGCATTACTTTGGATGAAAAATTCCTAATGAAATTCCTCAAATACTGAACCGAACCCACAAGCTCCAAGTATCAGTCAAATTGGATGCTTTAGGCCAATTATGAATGACCTATATATTTTTTGGATCAATCCTACACTCTCCATCTCTAACCACATGTCCCAAAAATATAAGCGACTATTGTGTAAACTTGCATTTCTTTTTGTTCAACATAATCTAGTTCTCCTTAAGAACTTACAAAACTTGAAGCAAATGGTCAATATGTTCCTCAATATTTCTATGAAAAAATAGAATGTCATCCATGTACATAATATCAAAGGAATCAATACGCGGCCTCATTCATCAATCTCATAAAGGTAATTGGTTCATTGCATATCTCGAATAGTAATACCAACCTTTCATATAACCCCGCTTGGTCTTGAACATTATTTTATAGATGTCCTCTTTCTTGATCCACAATTGATGATACTTAGACTTCAAATCAAGCTTAGTAAAATATTTAGCATGTTGTAACTGATCTAATAAATCATCAATACAAGGAAAAGGGTACTTATCCTTAATGGTTATTTTATTTAAAGATCTATACTCACACACATTCTCCTTGAACCATATTTATTGGGTACTAAAACAATAGGAGAGTCACATGGAGAAGTGCCAAGATGGATTATACCTTGTTTAATCAAACATTACAACTGTTATTTTACCTTATTGGTATATTTAGGATATTTCCCTATAATCCCATGTTAAGAATCAAACTATCAAATAAAAAATTGATCTCCTGCTCATTTGTCCTAATCGGGGCGACCCTGTAGGTTCTTGAAAGACCCCTCAGAAATGTTGAACCAAATATGCTATATGTTTTGCTCTTTGTTAGAAACATGTTACAAGTTGTCTTAGATGTAAGAATATCATCCTCTGGCATCTCTCAAAAAAATAATGCAAATTTACCACTAGCATTAATAAGATTCTGGGCTTCGTTGAAACTTACCAAAGATAACTTCAAATCCCTAATAGGTTGAAATGATGTAGCTCTTACCATCCTTCACCAAGTGATACTGGTTGGATCTCCTCATGAAGATAACATGCCTGAAATAAAAATATAGGCTTGCAAATCCTACGCCACACACATAAAGGGGAAGAACATCCACATTAACTTCATCAATAAACTTTTTGTCAATACCAAAAGTTATCTTACACTACTTAGTAACCTTGATGTCTACACCTTTCTTTACCTAACCCAAAGAATACAGACTTGGGTGATTGTAAGTTTCCAACTTTAGTGTGTCCACTAACTCTTTACTAATCAAATTCACTTGAGATCATGTATAAAAAAGAACATAAAAATTAGTTTTATTCACTTGAATATTTTAATAAAAGATCTTAGTTCATTTTCCTGAACAACACTTTACTATCCAAACATCCTCTCTACGGATAGAGGTACAACACATAATCTCATCCACCTCTTTGCTCTCAAAACTTCCTCTCGCTTGAGGGCATCCATGGCCATCTTCTTATTTTTTCATATTTTTGAAGGGATGTAAATCCGGGTGGATCTTCAAACATTTTTCCACATTATGTGTGTCAAAATAAAATGCCCATAATGATATTTGGTATCCTTTTTAAAAACAAAATTAGAATTCTTCTTACCCTTTCCTTTCCCTTTATCCTCTTGCTCAAGGTGTCACCTTATTTTTTAGAAGCATGCTCGAGAGGTAGGTGAACTCTTCTTCTTTTCCATCTCCAAGTAGTGAGCTTGCGTATAAGCCTCATCTACATTTTCTAGCTTGTCCAAGAGGATTGATCTCGTCAAGTGGCTATGGAGTCCAATATAATTCATTGATAGGTCAGTTCGCTACATATTTTGCCATCTACGGATAGTTGTCTTCCAAAACACACTGGTGTACTCTGTAAATTATGGCATTTTTTCTTCTTGAGATATTGCTAGTAGAAGGACCTCTCTTCCTCATAAAAATACGATAAAACTTATTTTTATTAGTTTTATAAAATAATACCACTTAGTAATTGGAGGAAGATTCTTTACAACTCTTGAATGAATATACCTTTCAAATCAAGTTAAATCATGATTATTAAATTTTAACCAAGAAAAGGAAATCTATGAACTTTTATTAATTTGATGCAAAATGAAATATACCTTTAGTTAGAGAAGTCAGTGGTATATCTTCTCAGCATTCACGTCTCCATAATAAGGATGAATCTCTATCTTGGCCTCTACTTTGAAATGTAGAGGTGTGGTAATGACACATGGATTCTCTTCTTCATACTCACAATAATATTCTTCATGGGCTTTTGATGTCTTGTTTAGAACACCAAGTTGCTCTATGAGTTATCCCATGATGGACTCCAATTTCTCTATAGATAATGAATGTTGCCCACATCCTTGGAAAAAATTACCAAATTTTCCTCAAACTTGTAGAAATGTTCTTCTCTGCTATCATTTGCATCTTCTCTATGAGCCATGTCTCGAATTCCTTACTTCCACTTCCTTGTGGAAATCTCTACTTCAAAAGGAATAAGGATACCTTCATCACTTTCTTTTCCCTTTCGGGTAAGGGGCATCTAATTATAATCTCAACACAAGTTAACCACACAAAAATTAAAATATTAACTGCTCTAATACCAATCTAATCCGTAAACTACTTAATTCTAATAATAAACAGATCTTGTGCTTGTGAAAATGAATGAAATATTTACTAAGTTATTTTTACCAATATAATGTGCAAGAATTAACACTTCTATAATCAAAAATTAAGAAAAGGGATACAAAAGAGACAAGATTTATCCTAGAGAAACCCAATGTGGGAAAAATCCAGTGGGTAAGCAAATTTGCTCCCCTTCCACTATGTAAATCTTTAAATGTATAAATTACTGCCAACAATTGGCCTTCAAGAAGGATTATTACTCCTTATAATTGTATTTTATTACACACAAATTCTAAAAAATGAAAAACTCACTCCCATGAAAAAACAATAAAGAAATCTAACTTCTCCTCTTTTCTCACACTAGAATTCACTCAAAATCACTTGCTAGAATGAAGAATTGAACTTGTATTTATAGTTTCTTTGTCCAAGGATGCATGGAAAGGTGAAATAAATTGTTTTGGAAGCTCAAACATTTGCAATTGTTGAGATACCAAATTATGGAACCGCCTAACAGGGGACCTCCGTTAAACGCAAATGGTTGGTTACCTGACCCATCACCGTTCCATGCAAAATAGTAGTTACGTAACCTCCAGGGTAGTTACATAACCGTCACCTAAAAATTTTCTGAACCAAATAATTATGCCCTAAATTGTGATTCAAAGGTGTTCGGATCACCCCAACCTGACTAGATCATCTCTTGAAGAAAGAATAAGATGATAATTTGTAGAGAAAGTATCAAATATTGAGACTACATATAATTGGACATTTCCAAATCTATTTTTGAATCAACGATTGACTTAACTACACAATGTAAAGGTAGAAAGAATAAAAATTAAAGAGAATAACCTTGGAAATGTATGGTCTCTTAGAACATAAGCACCCTAAATGTTATCTAGTGAATAAAATGCAAACATGATTGTAATACGAATAAAATTAAAGGAAATTACTCTTGATGAGCTAATGCAAAGATGAGGAAAATCGTAAATTGTAAATGATAATGGATGGTTTTATAATGTTATAAGTGGGACAACACGGTGTGTTAACACAAGGAAATCTAATAAAAAAACTCTAAATCTTGAGACCTATGTGAATGATTGTTAAGAACTCAATCTTTACTTCTTGTAGTCCTTTTTACTTGTATTAGACTACACTCATATGAGTGATTATGGTTGATAAGTTCACCTCATTCATGGAATGAATGTGCTCATGAGCCTTGGTTATCATTAACCCTTGTTATTTACCAATGGATTAGAAGAATAAAATTTTATTCATGAAATAGGTGCATAATTATGGTTGGAATACCTCATCTCCCTCTTCTTTGAGATTATTCTTATTTCCTTTACTTTAGTTGAATGAATGTATGAAAGGCGTAGATGGTAGAAATTTATCAATTAAGGAATCTAAATAATGGGTCTTGTTGATGCGTAATCACAACACCCCTGAATGTCAACTCGATGGGTTGAAACTCTCAGTGTGATTGCATAACATGGAGCTTTTCCCAAAGTGTGGGACTTTGCAATTGGGAAAGCTGTCTGGATGAAGGTTGGTTCCAATTCCTCTATTTTAATGCACACGTTTGAATTGCAGAGGATCTACTCTAAAATCTACTCTAACTTTCCAAGGAGACAAGGTTAAGAAGATATAAGAAATTAAACCTAATCTAACAAAGGTGATGCATGAAAGGAATGTTGAACACTTGCTTTTCCATTAAACACAAACCATTGAATTGTAATATAACCACCATACATAGATAACCAAGATTACAATGAGAGATTAGAGAGGTGTGATGAACACAAGAGAGGGTTGAAAATCATCCACACACATGTATTATTGCTCCACAAATTTGATATTGTGCACTACAATGGCTAAGAGGCAAGACTTTTATTACAGTTTTGATGGGAGGTTTTAACTCCACAAATCCACTTACATGAAAGAGAAGAAGGGAGGGTGCAAAGCCAAACTGTCCAACCTTAAGAAAAATGCCCCTCCTTACAATATATAGGAAGAATATGAGAGAAAGGGGAGAGAAGAATCTGAAATCAGCTTCAACCACCCCAAAAATGCATTGAATTTTTTCTACAACATTGATGGGTGCCATGAAAAAACCTATACCTCTATGTACTTATGCCTATGCCTTTGGGAAAGAAGGAAGCCCATTCGTGATATTGGAACCTAGGAACAACAATGCATCATTTGATATGATAGTGGCGGTACACGAATTGGTCACTATTCCTTCATAGAAGTCCAGTATACTAGACTCGTTTGCTTCTTTGAGTGCTGCCGCCTTGGTCCACTTGGTGAAATAATCTGTTGCCATGAGAATCCACTTATGGCTTTGGCTTGAGTTTGGATTGATGACCTTGATGAAGTCAATCCCCATTACATGAATGGTTGGTCAACTGAAATTGGGTGCAATGGAAGTGTTGTTAATCTTTCTTTGGTTGTGAAGAACGCACATTTCTTACACTTTTTGATCCATGTGTAGCACTCACTGAACACCATGGGCCAATAATAACCTTCCTTCATTATCTTGAGAGATGTTACCCATGGGGAAAAATTACCTCTGGCTTCTCCATCGTGAAACTCCTGTAACAATATCTCAATTTGATTTGTTCCAATACACCTCAATAAAACACCATTGATGTCCCTTTTGAACAAAACACCATCAACAAGCGCATATGGGATGGCTTGTAATCATGAAGTATCTCCTCTTTTCTTTGCTCATTTCTAGAGGGCATAGTCCCATTTGTAGGAAATGTATCATATTTTGAGTCCAAAAAGGAGTGGGAAGATCATCATTTGTCTCTCTTGACCGTCTTGTAATACCAAAACAACTTCATTTTCATCACCTACTTAAACTTGTTGACTTGAGGCTAGTTGTTCACATAGTCCTTTTCCATGAACAAACTTAGTGACCTTAATTTCAATGTCATATTCCATGACACAAGTGATCCATCTTGCACGTTTCTTGTTTAGGTCCTTGTTCAAAAGGAAGTCCTTGACTCCGCATGGGAAACTAACAGTTGGATCTTGTTGTTTGAAACCAAGTGTTTGAATTTATTTAAGCTCCTGATCACTGCAAGGACATGTTTTTTAATGAAGGATTATCTCACTTCATAGTCCTCCAAAATTTGGCTGAAGAAGGCAACTAGATGTTCAGATCCCTCTTTTTTTCATTGTACTAGGATTACGAGAAATTGTGTCCCCACCACCAAAGGCATAGAGCATGAAGTCCTTAGAGAATTATAGATTGACGAGAGTTAGAGCTTGAGATATAGCCTCTTTTATTGTTTCAAAACTTAACTTACCCTCAGGTGTCCACCTAAATTCCTTACTCTTCTTCAACATCAACATTATTGGCTTCACAAGAGTGGAAAAGTTGGCACAAACCTGTGGACAAAATTGATCCTTCCTAAGAAGCTTTGGAGAGCCTTCTTATGACTTGGTAATGGCAATGCTTGAATTACTTCAACTCTTTCTGGGTCAATCGTTAATCCTTCCTTTGACACAATATGGCCTAGGAGCTTGCCTTCATGAGCTAGGAATATGCATTTTTGGATTCAATGATACCCCAAATCTCCTACATCTTTGAAATACTGTCTCAGATGAAAGAGGTGATCTGTTGCATTTTTAGAGAACACAATGATATTATCAAGATATATCAGTACTATTTTGTTGATCAACCCCTTGAATGTCATGTCCATTTCCCTTTGGAAGGTGGCTCTGGCATTAGACAATCCAAATGGCATCTTCTTGTAGGCATAGGTGCCCCACTTGGTAGTGAAAGCCATCTTGAATTGGTCGTCTTATTTTACCATTATCTTATTATACCCTAAGTAGCCATCTAGGAGAGAATATTTCTGATCCGGATATTACCTGTAAGATTTGTTCCATTGAAGGAAGTGGGTAATGGTCTTTGAGAGATGCCCTATTCAAGTCTCAAAAGTTCACGCCCAACCTGATTTCTCCATTCTTCTTCCTAACCAAGACCAAGTTGGCAACCCATCTTGAGTGCTTGATTGGAAATATAATGCTTGCCTCTATTATCTTCTTTAACTCTTTCTTCATTAGAGGCTCAATGTGATGGTTGATCGGTCTTTTTTTCTTCGTGATAGGTTTAGCATCTGGATCCAGTTCAATTGTATGTTGTGTGAGCCTCAGATTGAATCCTCGCAAGTCCTCATAGCTCCAGGTGAAGACGTCTGGAAACTCTTGGAAAATCTGTATGAACTCATATCTCTCTCTTGTTTAGTCACCCACGATTTGGAGTGTTTTATGTTCTCGAAATCGGTTTTGAATCCTCTCCTTTGACTCCGTATGTTGGCTTTATCTTTACAAACCTGGTCGTTAGGATTGAATATGGACTCTAATGTCACTAAACCTTTTGGAAGCTTGTTTGTTTGCAGCTGTACTACTTGATCCTCGTGTTATTGCTCTAGTTTTTCCTGATTCCTAGCTGAGAATTCAGCCTCTTCTTCCAAGAAATTGATAATCTGTCGATCGTTCTCAAACACTTGCCAGCTTATGTTGTTGTCTTGAACTGCTGGACTTACAATCACATGGATGTGTGGTTGTGTTTTGTCTCTTTTGATACTATCAACCACATCAAAAGTTAATCCAACTGCTGCAAGCCTATCGCAGCTTCATTTTTCTTCCTAGGTATGGACTCAATGTTGAATGCTTCTAAAGTCATCGATGAGGTCCCATACCTTTTTTTATAGCCCTTGAGTAGGTCATTTTTGCAACATGTTGTCCCTGACTTGATTGACGATTAGCTCGCTATCACCAAATACTTGCAGATTCTTTATGCCTCTTTTCTGGCCCAATGAAGTCCATGAATCAAAGCCTCATATTCACTATGTGTTATTTGAACAGGAAAACTGGAAACAAAAAGATGAATAATACTTGATGTTATGTGGTGAAACCAACATTGCACCTCCTCCAGCACCTTGTTTGCTTCTTGAACCGTCGAAAAATAGTTTCCAAACTTCATTGTCATCCTTATTTTTCGGCTTGGTGATATTAGGAATGGGTGAATTTTCTTCGTGTATACAATACACACCCAATTCAGATTCTTCAACTTCTTTGTATGGGTCAAATGCATGCCTTTTGTTCACCCATTCATCCAAGTCAAATCTGGAATACCCTCAACCTTGTTAATAGTTTCCAGATCATTTGAACACTCTTCCTGATCAAAGGCTAAGCAATTTGCATTAATAGGACTTGGCACATGCCCAAAATTCAAACTTTTGACATTTCCATTTTGGGGATTTTTGAGAGTAGATCCTCTGTAATTAAAACGTGTGCATCCAAAAGAGGAATAGGAACCGACCTTCATCCGGAGAGCTTTCCATATTGAAAAGTCCCACACTTTGGGAAAAGCTGCATGTTATGTAATCGCACTGAGAGTTTCAACCCATCAAGTTGCAGACATTCATGGATGTTGTGATTACGCATCAACAGGTCTAATTGTGACCATAGTGGAAAATGGTTATAGATACATGTTATGTGTAGAATCCTAAGAAAGTTGTTATGCCACACTTTGGGAGGGATCAAACGAGGTAAATTTTGTAAGGTTACAAAGAATATTAGGTGACGATGACACCTCAAGGATTAAGGGATAATACTTTCATACTCCTAAGTAGGGAGTTAAGCCTCCTTATCAATAACTTGTGGAATAAATCTCCTTTAAAATTTAGATGAACCGTGTTGTCGCACACCTCAAACAATGACGAAACATGCATATGTTATTTGATGAGTTGTTCTTCGTTAACTGATTTTTGGAATGACTTAGAAGTTTATATGAGAAAGGTAACGTAAACCAAGTTTGGTCTTACCCCGAGAGGACTTCCTATATGAATCCTTGTGGTATATAATTGATCCTCTCTTCAACCTTTGCACATGTGTTAGGATTTTAGGAATGATATCTTATGGAGGATTGTTTTGGTTTCTTTGTGGTATTGGTGGACTTTTTCCTACTTATTATTGGTACAGTGTGCATTATGGATCATATCAAATGAGCTTACAGACTTATACCTAACCTTTGTTTGTGAATCTAATTTTAATTTCTTATTTTAAGGGAGTAAGCAAAAAAAAGTAGGAAGGTAATACACAATCAAACCCTATAGTAAAATGAAACTCATTTGTTGTGTGGTATTGAGAGCCAAGATGGATGTAAACATGTTCTACAAGGATGTTACTCCTGAATTAATAAGATGTGACACATACAAAGGTATGATAGTAAAACTTGGGTATAACGATTTTTTGCAAAGGAAAGTGTTAGTGTTATTTGTGTCTAGTGAGTTGGGCTAGTGTCTTTAGTGTTGAATTTTAAAAAATCCATTTTTCTGTGAATTTATGATTGGTAAAATAGTGGTCATCACATAATTTCGTAATAAAGATTTTCCACTCTTGGTTTCCATCTATGCATCCGATAACCCATTTAGCACAAAGAGAAATACTCTGTTTATAGAAATTTATAACTTCCATTCTGCCGTGATCTCATAGAAGGTTACAAATATCCAAAGTAACTTGGTGAAAGCCACCCTGATGTTTTTAGACCAAAGATAATTCCACAAAATTTTAACAAGTTTTTCAAACGATGCCCGTGAAGGGCACCAACAGGTAACATAATAAACCCGGTAGAAGAAAAAAATTTGTAGAATTAAAACTTTCCCGCCAATGAGATAGGCCTATAAACCCAATGCTGAACTTTTTTACCCTACCCGATCAATGACATTGTAGACACCAATTTTGGGTATCGTTCCTCCCTTCACCCCCGTTTTATCTCCTCCATTAGGCTTACCCATTTGAATCCCATTTCCCACCAAAAAGGCATGTTCGATTAATCAATCTTAATGGGTTAATTGATCACCTTTAAAATATCTAAATCTTATTATATCCTAATATCCAATTAATAATTAAATATTTTAAATAAGTCATATCACCCCACCTAATAATTAAATATGTCAAAATCATACAAATCATGAGCCTCGCTCAATCAAATCAAATCCATATCAAATACATGATTTCACCTAATCACTCAAATCATGAACCCCACTCAATCAAATCAAATCCATGGTTTCATCTAATCACTCAAATCATGAGCCCTACTCAATCAAATCAAATCTATATCAAATCCATGATTTCACCTAATCACTCAAATCATGTCCTCCCCCACTCACCTAATCAAGGCTACTTTATCAAACCCAAGTTACCTAATAACCCCTAAGTTAACCCCATCTACAGGTTATAAATACATGGGCCTTCCCCCTCTTTCAAACAAATGGGAAGTTTTTGAAGAAGTTTTAAGTTGGAAGTAAGTTTTGAAGTCAAGGAAAACCTATGCCATTATAGCTCTCCACTATAGAATCCTTCCCCCTTCATTTTGAACAAGTAAGAAAGGATAACAAATTGTTGATATTATAGCTTCTCTCATATCATCCTCATGCTACTCTTATGATGCCACTTATGGCACCATAATGTCATCCACATGCCCTTGAAGTACCCTCATCATTCCATATTGTAATTCTTTTCTTCTGCATGTTATCTACGGTTCATCATTTATTTCTATCTTTCTAGACATGGGGTTGACATCCTCCAAGGGAGTTAACAACCTCTTGAACCGACATTGTTCGGGAAGCCCCCACATATATCTATCTAATCGTATTTGTTTCAATTTTGTAGACATTATCACAGATCCATCTATTTGGCACTTACAGATCTACATCCACATTGAGGCTCCTTAAGCCCTCCATATTTTGAGGTTGTTGGTGGCTTTCAGTATCGGTGCATTTTCCTACACGAGAACGAGGTTTCTTGTCCAACAGACATATTGCCAAAGAGTGACAAAATCGCTATCGAAGGAAAAAGGAATCCCCTTGAATTTGGATCTTTCTCCATGATTAATCCAACACCAAGGGTAAGATGTCAGCCAATCTGGCATAGGTCAAGAAATATTTCAAAAGCCAAGAGACTTAGGTAATTACATAGTAGAGCCGAAAGCTTGACAAAAGGTGTCCAAACAAGAGAATGCTTCTTCGATGTTCTATTCATTCTCAGCTAAATTTAGGAAATAGTCGTCTATGAAATACCCATTGACAAGCTTAGAAGCATGATCACGGAGAAAGATTCCCGGATGCATTTTTTAATGGTTGTGAATAACGTTTCATTTAATTTTCCCCCATCTTGGTGCACTTTTACATGGCATCTCTCAAAACAAAGTTTGATTTAAATATATAGCCAATTATAATTAAAATATACTTATAATGTGTGACCAATCAAACACATTGATAAATATTATAATTTAAATGTTTAATGGTGGATAAAGGCATTTTATAATGTGGAGTAAAGCGATGTAGTAGAATGTATTTCCATGAGTGTGTTCATATTTAATAAT
The DNA here is from genome assembly GCA_018340775.1 of Taxus wallichiana var. yunnanensis. NCBI lineage: Eukaryota > Viridiplantae > Streptophyta > Pinopsida > Cupressales > Taxaceae > Taxus > Taxus wallichiana. The sequence continues at coordinate 217,566,495 of CM031241.1, read as the reverse complement.
TATTGAACCGCCATAAAATAATTTCAATTTTATATTTGATATCCACTTAATATTTAGTTAAATAAAATTGGAGAATTTAATTAAAGACTGGTAAATTGTTTTTATACAATATAGTTTGGAGTCCTCTTTTATTAGAGATAATTTTGGAGTTAAACATGTTGATGTGACTAGATTGAAATAATTTCTCCATCCATTTGGAAATTATGAGAGACGGTAATTTCATTATTAAGCAATATAGTTCATGGGATAAATTGAAGATAAAGACCTTGATATTAATATATCTCAATGCACTTTAAATAGATGTACTATTTTTTTTGTACGAATGATTTTTATATGAGAGGCATTTTACAATGACAACAAAGAATGAGGTCAAGAGATGTGTGCGATTTAATTGACATCCACTTGATTGTCACTTATAAAATACTTTTACTTGGAGAAACCATTAAAAATAGTAATATCTTAACCATATTAAGAGTTAGGGCCATTTTTAACTCACTATATTTTTTTGAGATTGACATGTAGCTAATTTAATTTCATTTGTCATTACTATGAGATATTGAGGGCAAATTTAATAAATTTATTCAATGTAATATGTTAAAAATCCAAAATAACAATATAATAAAATTATTACTTATTTGTATATTAAAACACAAAATAAAACCCCTAGATTTTTTATCTTTTAAACATATTTTAAATAAATTATTTAAATTTACGTATATTAATTAGTAAAAATCATTATAAGAAAACTTTAATATATATAAAAGTGTATTTTAATTAATCAAACTAAATTCAATGAAGAAATAAAATAAAAATAAAATACAGAAATCGGATTAAAATATTCCGAGGTCCCTAGATGAATGACTTCAATTACTCAAATCTAAATAATTATTAAAGTACCACTTTTTCATGGGAGGAGCAATGTAATTAGGAATTGGTATTTTAAAACATAAAACAAATCTAAGTTATGTGTTTACCTGACATGATTAAGTTAGACCAAACCGATATATGTGAAGATCAGCAAACCTCCTAGTATTTGAAAACTTTAATATAATAAACCAAAAATTATTTATACTTTTTTTTAACTCTTTTCTTCCCGTATTTATATAACGTTTAAAATCAAAGGGGAGAACAAAATTACTCACTAGCTACGATATACTGTTGTGCGCTTGAACGAGAAGCATATACCAAATATTTTTTTAAAAATAAATTATGGCAGGTCTCACACATACTATTTGTACTATTTTCTTCCGATATATATTTTCAAAACAAGGGATCTTGAAAAACAAGTACTCACCATTTGGATCTGGTGTTGTCTGCGCTGGAACGAGAAGCATATACCCCAGACAACCTTTGAAGTCATTTCCCATTCGAAAGTCATAACCAGAGCCGAGTATCCATCCATCCAGAAGACGCACTCTGTCCCATTTCTTTAAGAGCTCCTTCTCTTTTATTTCCTCCAGCCCATTCTCTGCTTCTTCAAAAGTTGCCAAACGCCATCCCTTTGGAGTGAAATAACTCCTGTCCACTTTCTGGAAAGACATGTTTACTTTCTCCACAGACTCACCAACGCTCTCTGTGATTTTCTTGGCCACACACTCCGAGACTTCTCAAACTGTGAAAGAAAGATAAATCTATGTTAAATAGAAGCAATCCAAATAAAGACCAAATATAATATTGGACGCACGGTTTCAATCATCAATGAACAATGTATATACACCCACCTGGAATCGCTTCCTGTGAAGTCAGAATTGTAACATGGCCGTGCACTGTCTAACACTGTATATATGTGATACCCGACAAAACTTTATTTGAAGGGGGAAAAATCGAATAGCATTCCGTATAATCTTCTCCATAGTCATGGCCTCCGCTCCGTATGAGTTTCAAAAAGTGAGTTTTAGTTGTCAGGTATGAGTTTCAAAAGTGCAGCCGTACGCGCAATTAAACTTTGACACATAACAATTTATATGACAAGCTTGAGCAATGGTTTAAATTATGTGTTTGCACGGTAAAGGAAAAATGATGCAGGGTGTCATGTGATGAGCTTGAAAGTGCATTTTGTTTTTTTAAAAAGATGTTTGTGATTTAGCTTAAGGTACAATTTACGAGGGAGATTTTGAAAGGATCCTCAAAGATCTTTCTGCCAGCAATAATAATTTTTGACTGGCATTTTTAAATGTAACCATAGTACTTTCTCCTTGGATTCTAACCTAACATTTAAATGACAATTATTATTATAGTGAAATTAAATATAACCTACCAGACTCATCTATGCTCTTCACATTCTTTAATGTTCTTGCAGTCTACAATTACATTATTATGCAACTTTCATTAATACAATTGCAATTACAACACTTATCTTTTTTACAAAATGTTGCTAGTAATTTCATTAATATTATGCATTCAATGTTACGTACTTATACATAATAATATTTTTTTATGATCCTTATGTGTGGATTTCACTAACCTCGAGATTTTAGTGGAACGGTTCATTACATTTGGTATCAAAGTGACTATTGGGAAGCGTGGGGCGCTAAAGCGTCGGTGAAGCGGGGATCGTATGTATGGGAGTGCAGGTGCAAACCCACCCCGAGTCAAGCTCGACGAAAGCGTGTTGGGATGTTATGATCCTCATGTGCGGATTTCACTAACACCTTGAGGTTTTGGTGTAATGGTTCGTTACAACTTTACATGGCGCATCCATTGCAATGGTAGTGATGCATATGCCTATATAACCGGTAAGTACATGGAGATGGGGAACAAAAAATGGCTAAATTTACGATTTGAAACAAAACGCAAACGTGTTTTGTAAAATCATGTTTGCATTATGAAGTACTAGGATTGGTAATTACTATATAATGTGCTTTTGTTCCTATTAACAATCTTATATATATACATTTGGAAGCTATATGTTGTATATGTTGTTATAAGATTTTCATTTATTAATCTTTATGCTTTAAACTTATTTGACTAAATATAAGAAATTAAGGTCACTCTCCACCTTCTAGAACTAGTCTTACTGACTCCATAAGTCACGGTTTATATAGTTTTTCATATTCTAATTTGTTTAGTACATAGGTATTTTTAGGATCTCAACATTCAACTTATATCCTTTAGGGTTTAGATTCTAAAATCAATATCTATTTTGGGAAAGAATATAGTCATCGTTTAGGTTTTGGGGCCTTCTAGATTTATTACTTACACTTATAAGAGTTTTAGATGTGTGGAAATTATATTTTTACAAACCTCACAACTCCCAAATGTAATAATAGTTTCTTTAATATATGGAATCATGAAATTCCTCATAACACATAACATATCAAAACACATACAAGTTGTTGGAATAATTATCATTAATGTCAAGTGAAGATAATAGTAGGAAAAAACAAATTAATGTTAGAATTTATTTTCATTGACGCCAAAGGTTCAATGTCGTCATTCATAATTTGAGATGGTTACAAAGCTCTTCGTCTAGAGCTTGTTGTACACTTGGTGCGGAGCTCGGTCACAATTATTTTCATCCATATCTCGTAGTGCGGTTCATCCAGGTGCTCGATCACAATGTCTTCAATTTGGAGATAGGAATATAAATGGTGTGAAGCTCTCATAGTAGTGTTCGTCGCCCGAGCTAGGCATAACTCATTTAAACTATAGACACCTAAAATCTGTTTTTGTAGTTTTATTACTAAAAGTGCATAAAGTGCTCTCATTCTTAGCATTTCCATTATAATTAGTGATTTCCTTTAATTAAATAATGTTTCCCGCTATTTTGGTTAATTAATGATGCTTTGTTGATTATCTAACCTCTATTTCATTTTGGATGCCAATTGACGACACATCGTTAGTTATTATCCTCTTCCGAGCAAACAATTAGCTATTATTAGCTAATTAAACCTATTTACCGTTGTATTGGATCAATAAACCCTCTTATTAGTTAATACCCCTCTTCCAACCATTCAAAATCAGCCCATTTCCCTCCAAGACATCTCAGAAGGCTTCAAAAGCTTATCCTAGCCTCTTAATTGATCCTAATTAGTCAATTAAGGCACCTCTCATGCTAATCACTGTTAGGAGTAATATATTAGTGTGAATATTAAATAAATATCAAACTTCCATAATTATTTATTTATTTATTTATTTGGTTTTTCAAGATTTTTGGTGGTTGGAACAACTCTTGTTATTAGGGAAATTTGTTTTAGCTTCCCTATTATTTAGGAGTTTGATGTATTATTTATATGGTTGATTTCAAAGTAATAAGATAGTTCTTTATTTATTAAATTGTTTTTCATTTGAATATCTACCTTCATTTGGTATCAGAGTGGGTTACCAATACGATATTTTGCGGTCTTTTTCATCATTCTAGAGAGTGCAATGAGGACCATGTACTAAAGCTCACATTTGACATATCATTTTTTTTTCTTGACATGCGAAGTGTTGTGTAGACCATGAGCCATCTTGTTGTCATTCGTATGTATTAGATTCATATCATTAAAATAAAATTTTAATTATGACCGTATATTTTGGTATCTCCTTTGGCATTTGCATTGTTAGCATTGCGGGTTTATAACGACTTGGGTTGGATCGTTTCTCTTTCTTTGTGACTGATCTGTCATCCCTGATCCGACTTTGCTCTTTATTTAAATCGGTATTTTTACTAAAGTTTGGTGAGGGGTAAATTTTCTAGAGAATATATTCATTTCATCTATGTAAAGCATTAGAAGATCACTATAAATGTGGAAAAATTAGGCACCCATCACCCGGTTGTAATCCTTTCAGGGCTTGGGTTAGAGTGCAAGCAATTACGTAAATCGACATCTTCCTTTGAAGCAAAAGGCATATTTTTTTAAAAGAAGATAAATAGTTGAATCTGTAAAAGCATGTAAAATAAACATTTCATGATCAACTCCTCTTTGCTAGCTTTACATTAAAATATTTTAGTCTACTTTTGTATTAAAAATCTGTAGGGTCGCCTATCAAATCGAGAGGTATAACATGCGTGATTCTAGCCGTGGCCTCATCCCAAAATTTTGTTAGCTATAATATTGTGAGTCGATTTATCTCATATTATTTTCCCTTATCTATTTTAAATTCTGATCATTTTAAAATTTGAAGAAAGTAATTAAATATTACTTTCTTCATTTTATTGGTCAAGTCAAGTACTCTCAAGACATATTATTAAAATTAAGTTTATCTAAGTGTGTCATTTTCATATTAAAGAATATATATTTGAATCAAAATTTGTATGGACGCATTCTTGGTTGAAATCGACGTCCACCGAGTCTGTTAAAATTGTTGGGGGAATATGGAAAAGTTTATCTGTTGATGTAAAATCACAACACCCCGGAATGTTTGCAACTCAATAGATTGAAAGCTGTCGGTGTGATTGCATAACATGGAGATTTTCCCAAAGTGTGGAACTTTGCAATCGGGAAAGCTCTCCGGATGAAGGCCAATTCATATTCCTCTATTTCTAATGCACATCGGTTTCTTATCACCAATTCATTCACCATTAAACATAGACCATCAGAATATAAACCTAAAAAAACATGCACCAAAGGAATAGATAACCAAGATTGCAATGAGAGATCATATGAAAGCAATGAACACAAGAGAGGGTTGAAATTCATCCATAAACTTCTATTATTGCTCCACAAACTTGATACGATACAAGACATTACAATGGCCAAGAGGCAAGATTGAATTTACGGTTTAGATGGGAGGTTTGAACTCCACAAATTCACTTGAGACTAGAGAAGAAGGGAGGGTGCAAAGCAAAATTATCCAACATTAGAAAAATGCCCCTCCTTACAATATATAGCAAAAATGAGAGAAGTAGATATAAGAATTTGAAATCTGCTCCAACTACCCAAAATTACATTGAATTCACCTTCAACAATAATGGGTTATAGTGCAAAACCCATACCTCCATGTATTATGCCTTGTTGGGCAAGAAAGGAAGCTCATACCTTCATCATTTGGGTAGGTGAGAAATTTGGAAATACCCCTAAAATGGAGGACTTTATTTCTTCATTTTAAATAACTTAGTCTCACTTAAATTAAGATAACGAGTCGTATTTGTGTAGAGGATATTGAGAGCTTTCCAAAAAGTCCCTTCTTGTGCCAATCCGAGCTCCCAGTCAAAAGTTATGGTCGTCTGAAGATTGGGGTGCCATACTACATTAATGGCGAGTGGTTGGCTTTGTTTCTTCGGAATCCAAATGCCTTACAACCTTTGAAATTTGAAATTTCAGACTTTCGGGTATCTTGACTTTGGAGGTTGAGTTACTATTCATCTTCCTGGGTGCGTAAAAACTATGAAACCCCGAAAGTCCTAAGTCCAAAACTTTGGACATTCGAAATTCGTAACTTTGGACCTTTAGTTGTGATTTTTGTGTTTTGGGGCTCCAAAATTCCCGAAACTCCAAACCCCAAACCTATGAAACCCCGAAATCTAAAATTCAAACTTCGGGTTTCAGACCTTTCGGCTTTCGGCCTCATGACAGTGTTCATCATTCAAATCACCTAAGATTTCTAAAACCCGAACCTCGAAACCTCGAAGTTCCCACCGCATTGACCCCAAAACCAACTTTGACCTCTAAAATCCAAACCCTTTTAGACTTAGGAATTTCAGGATTTCGGGCTTTAGCTCGCGTTTTTTGCATTTTGCTCGACGAAGACCTCGAACCTCCGAAGTCTAAAATTCAGAGTTCGGAGTTCGGAATCCAAAATTCCTGATCCATTACGCCGTTGACCCCGAATGTGAAGTTGACCCCAAAACCTTTTGAACTTTGGACTTTCGAGATTTCAGGATTTTTCCTTGTTTTTACATGCTTGGGCAATGAAACTCCGATATCAAAACCTCAAGTCCGAAAACTTCAAACTTTAGGGCCCCTAATTGTTGTTAGCTCAACCCTGAGCTTCCTTTGAAAGTTCTTGCCTTCGACTTCGTTGCCATTTCCGAACCCGCCTACAACTTGTTTGGATAATTTCTAAATACAAGCTCCCATGACTGAATCAATCCCTCCATCTTCTTTGTGTGCAAGGTCATGTTTTTCCAATTTTTCCTGAGGGGAAAAATTGGATAACACTATCTCCATTGAAAAGTTCAAAGTAAATGAATTTCATACTTGACAACTTCAAACTCAGTTGATTCTAATTGAAAGATATCTCTGGGATGTTGTTGACAAACATCGCTACCCGACCGATCGGTGGTGATGAGATCAACAAATGGAATATCAAATATTAAAAGGCATTAGCCACCATTGGCTTAGGGATTTCAAATCCATATCTACATCATATCGATCTAAATAAATCTTCTAAAGATATTTGGGATACATTGAACATGCTCTTTGGTTCACAAACTGACAATGCAGAGAACTATGAAGAAGAAATTATTTGGGTTGAAAATGGAAGAAGGAGAAGATATAGTTGCCCATGTTGCAAGTTTAGATAATTAATAATGGAATAAGAAGGGATAAATGAACCTATTAAAGATAATGATGAAAAAGCAATACTATTAAACAACATGCCCAATAGTATGTCAAACGTGGTGTTCACTTTAAGTAAGTTAAATCCATCTCTGGAAAACATTATTTCTACATTACTTGAAGAAGGAAATAAGAACAAAGCTATGGAGTCAGAAATAGAGAAATTAATGGCTATAATGACAAATCCCAACACTTTTAAACATGGAAAAACTAAAGGTACATGTTTTTATTGTAAAAAGAAAGGGCATGTGCTTCTAAAGTGCAAAAATAAGCATGAGATTTTCTTGATGGAAAATTGACAAATATGGCAATGGCAGTTGAAGAATCAGATGAAGAGGATGACTATATCCGAATAATGAAGACAACTTTGATAATCAAAGTGATGAAGATTTTTTATATTAAGGTGTGTGATTGTAATATTTCTCCTCCATATTCACACTAAGGGGGAATGTTATGAATAATATTTTAGTGTGAATATTAAATAAATTTTTTTATTAGATAGGGTAAAAATAGGGATGGGCTCCCAGAGGCCGCACAAAAAGATAACATCGTGAAAGCACAAAGAGAGAGTAAAAAGAGGAATAGGACCACAAGGAGTTAAACAAGCTTAACTCAAACAAAGCAGTCTAGAAAAACATCCAACAAAAGAAACCAAAACTATGAAAAAAAAAAATAGAGACAGGTTATCCAAAAGACCGCTAAAAGTTCATGGTCAACACCATTAGTTTTCCTTATGTTCATTGGAGGAATTGGCCTCCACGGTCTCTATCTCCTTACTGATCTCCATATGCAGACTCTTCTAGGGTGACTCCCCATATTCTTCTTCCTCAACAACCTCCTCAAGATCGTCCCCCTCTTCCTAATCATCTTCGAGTGGAATACTTTCTTTTCCGTGCACCTCTTCCACTGCTTCCAACCGAGCACCCATATCCCGAACAAGTTTATCCAGACCATTAATTTCCACCCTAATATTCTTCTAGGGCATGCATATTTGTTTGGTGGCTTCAATGTTGTCAATCATACCATTCCTAACCACTGAATTTGTCTCCTCCATGACCTGAATCACTGTCTCCAAATCCGCACTTTGTTCTTCAAAACTCGAAGACTTTTGCTCATCTTCGAAATTAATTTTCCCTTACCCTTCGAGGGCCCAACTTCCTAATTTTCTCGAGTCCTCCACATTCTTCCCATCCCCCACTTTGTTAATACCCAAATTAGCCTCATGCATCTTGGTAAGACATACGCCAAATTAATATCTTCCTCAACCTCGATTTGGGGTATAGGTTTGTTCAGGGCCGATTTATCATTTTGAAACAAGAGGAGAATGAGCACCTCATGGATAGGGATATCCACCTTACCACGTTGGAAATATTTCACCAAAGTAGTCAAAGACATGAATAAAAAGAAGGGAATACTAAGCATTTTCTTGTGTCTGAACATATTCAGGAAAGACAAGTGATTGGTGTAGATCTTGCGATATTTACCTTCCAAGGTAAGGTAAGTTTGTGAATATTAAATAAATAAAAACTTTCATAAGTTGTTATTTGGTTTTATGATATTTTTGGTGGTTACAACCACTCTCGTTATTAGGGAAAATTTTTTTAGCTTTCCTATTTAGGAGTTTAATGTATTATTTATATAGCTTATTGTAAGTAATAAGATAGTTCTTTATTCATTAATTTTTTTCATTTAAAGTTATGCCTTCCATCAATTGTTAATTCACTAATCATGATTAACAAGCCTTAATCTATTTTTTAATTTTAGTCCCACATGCACCAAGATACAAATCTTTCTAACAATAGAAAGCATAAAAAGGACTAAGTACTACCTTCCAACTTTACACCATGTTTTGATTAACATTAGTCACATAATACATATGATATAAGAGTCCTACTTTCCTTAAAGGAATAGCTTGATCAATCTTTGCTTCCAATCTTCATGTTGGTTAGTAGAGGAATATCTAATATGGCCTTGTAGCCATTGTTAGAGAGGTCCTTTCACCATTTGTGAAGTGCAACAACCATAGTTTGATTTGTTAGTGATCTAATTAGGTTCATGGTAAAGTAGAAATCAATTAAAATTGTAAATATGCTCATAGATTATATGTTTAGTTTCATTTAGTTTCCTTTATGCATGCTTTTAAGCTTTGATCATGATGTTTCACTCTTAAAATTAAGCTTGACTCTAGGCTACTATGGTGTTAGTCTTTATTAATTAGTCATATTTGCTTTGAGAGTTTGGGGTGATCACATTTGGAATGCCCGGTGGGACCAAAACCCCATTTGCATTCATTTATAATATTTTTAACTTAGTTTCAAATTTTGTAGTTTTAAGTTTTCTAGATTAGTTATAAGTTTTTTAGAATAATTTAAAGTTTTATAGATTGGATCCAAGCTTTCTAGATTATATTTGAAGCTTTTTAGATTAATTTAAAAGTTTTGGTTTTACTAACATTCATTTTACATTTAGTTTTGATAAGTGAGGTTTCTTAGCAAATTTTGTAGTAGTTGTCTTGTTTTCATGTTATTTGTAGGATAAAGGGAGGTAAAGTGCTGTCAAAATTGGGTTAGATCTTCAGAATTTCCATCTTTTTGAAAATTTTCTTGTCAAAATCTATTTTTTGGCCACCTCGAGGAAGAGTCCGCACCTGTGTGAAAAGAGCCATGACTAGGTGAAAAAGGTCATGCATGTGTGAATAAATCCATGCCTGTGTGTTTTGGTACGCACTATCATCTTACTTGTTGTGCTAACGTGCATTGAATGTGTAAGTTTGAAAAATCCACACTTGCGTAATTTTTTACAGAACTGCATTCATGTGTTTTAGTACGCACTAGTGCCTCACTGTCCGCGCTCATGTTACTTGACTGTTCAGAGTTGACAGATCCACGCATGTGTTCTAGAGGTCACGTTGGTGTATCAAAGGGCACACTACTACTAAAAAGGTTGCGCTAGTGTGACAAAGGGTAGGTTGCCACTTTCAGGTTTATTTTGTCTCAATTTTCAAAATTTCAAGTGTTGTCTCTATGTTTTTCTGTCATTTTCCAGATATTTTAGGTGTTGTTACAAGTTTTGTAGCACATTTACTTATGGTTTGATTTGAAATATTATGTTTCCATGCTTTGTATGAGTTTGGAATAGGGTTTGTTATGCTCTTCTTTTACACCAAAGTGTGATATTGAGAAACAAAAGTAGCCTTAGACCTTCTTTTTATAAAATTAGAGTAAGTGGGAAACCTTATTATTCATTTTGTATGCTTAAGTGAATGAAATTTTCATTTGGCATTTTCCTTTGATTTGATTTTCATTTAGTAAACAATAAAACTAAGGCTTGTGTATGCTCTTCTCTTGCACCTTTGTGTGATCTTGACAATTAAAAGAAAACTTAGTTTTATTCACTAAAAATCACTGGATTGATTAATAATAAACTCTATAAGCATTGTGGTAGTTCTTTAATTTACAATTTTTTCATTGTTATAGAGTTGGGTTATATGTTTTGTATGGTCTTCTCTTGCATCTTTGGACGATATTAAGAATGAAAAACAACATTTTAATTCTCTTTTTATGATAGTATAAATCTTTTGCAACTACTAATCATTTATGTGAAAGATCTAACACTTGTCAAAGAAAGGAGAATTATCTTCAAACCAAAATCTAAGAGACACGTGTGTTGTAGGTTATGAAAGGTGGTGGAAAACCAAATTACTTATTCCAAAAGAAAAGAAAATACACCACATTTCAAAACATTGTATGTGCAGTTCAGTTAAGAGATAAAACTTGTCCGCTCAACTAGGAGAAACTCCCTTTGGCATAAGCCTTAAGATAAAAAGTGGGATTCTCCTAGGATCCCCAAACTAGTTCACGCAAGAGGGAACCTTGTGAACAAAAAGGGAAAGTGCTCTAACTACCCAATTGACTAGTATACACTTGTGATATTTAGCATCAAATTTATCTCCATTACGACCACAGTGAAAATATAACTGAATGCAATTCCTTTTTCATTGTATTTAAGGGGTTGAAGTAAAGTAGGGATACTTCAAGGTTTAATCAGTGCAACTTCTTTGGAAAACCCATCTCGCAAAGTAATTTTTGGCACCTAGAGAGAGAACTACATAGAAGTTTTGGCTTGGATCCAACTCGGCTTAGTTATCTTGTACTTGAGAGATCTCAAAACGTGACAAATTTATGGATTCAAACTAAAGTTACTCAAACAAGGGGATGAATCCCTTAAAGTTGAAACTGCGTGATATTTCATCACGAGACCTTCAACGTGTCACTCTGTCCTAGTTTCTCATTTGCCTTAAGGCAAGGCAAAACTTTCTCAAAGTCACACTTAGTTTGTTTCATCACCATTTTAGTCTACTCCTTTGTTTTCATGTTTCCCATTTTAGGGACAAAAGAAAACAACATACGCCGCTAGAAATAATCACGTCCACCAATTTTTTAGTCTACTTGCATGACTAGGTTGCAGTAAATGTCGGAATGCAAGTGTTGAATGTATGAATGGTACGTCTTCATGTTCTAGTAGGCCCTTTTTCTCAAATCCATATTAAGACTCATTATCATTTTTGTTAGGTAGTTTCATCATTGAATTACTTTTAGTTATTACGCACCGCCCACATTATAGCCATAGTATTGGGATACTTACGTATTTTTCGATTGTGAAACTTGATCTAAGTCTCTATATTGTATTGTTAAGTTGCTTGTATAAGTAATAACTTCTTGATAAACTTAGGATTAGTTTTTTATCTTAACATTTTCTTGAGGTTTTGAGAGTAGATACATTACATGTTAGCATTTTTGTAACATCATTTCAATATTAAAATATTTCTTTTCTTACAAATATTGATTAACGTGTCTAAATAGTGTTGTTACACTACTCACATTTCTAACTTCCATTTTCAAAGACTTGGACTTTATTTGTGTTTAAAACTATTTTTAGTATATCTTATTAGGAGATCGTGTCAACACTTTCTTAGTATTTAGGTCTTGTTTATTTTAAACTTGACCTAAGTGGTGATATTTTGTTGTCACTATTTGCACTAAACCTATCTTGGAAAACATAGGGAGTATACTTTGTTGTGATGGGGTCATAGTCTTACACTTGATTGTTAGGTCATATGTATTGTTTTCTATACGTTGCCTTTTTGGCATGTGATTCTTTGTTCTTTAGTTTCCTTAGTTCATATTGCTTTGATTCTTTGGATTTGTTTCCATTCTTTTGATTTACTTTCTTTGTGATGATTTCATGTCGTTACCGCTTGGTTTGTCCTAGGGTTAATTTTTAAGCCAACCTTAGAGAAAACCTAATATTTTGTACCTTCTATTAAAGGAAGAGGGGCATCAAAACTAGGATCTAATCCCTTTATTTTTTCGTAGGTTCATTGTATTACTTCTACACATTTGTAAAGCCTTAGAAAAATGTTTCTTTGTTAGAGATCACAAGTACTGAGAGGGGGAGGGGGTGAATCGGTGGAGATTAAATTTTTAAACACCTATCATGCACAAAAACACTGAACACAAATATTTACCATGGGAAACCCCTTCGGGAGAAAAACCCACCAAAAATTGTTGCTTATATTACACACAACAAAGACTCATAATAATATAACATATCTTATAAGATTTTTTCAAAGTGAGGCACTTACCCCATAAGGAGCTCCAACCCCTACACCTCTACTGATATTACACACAACAAAGGAATCTAGTGAATACTACACATCATAAGAGATTTATTTTCCTAGAACCCACCTACAAGGAAGCTACAACTTCCTTAATGTGCTAAGCTACAACTTAGACTTGATTTATATACACACTTTTGATCATCTAGTTACAACAATTGCTATTACAATGAATTATGATCATTTTCCTGGCTCGTTCTGTGTTCCTTCACACTCTTCTCGCTCATCTAATTCGATTTCTTTCTTGATCCATATACCACCCTTGATTATCTATTCATCCGATAAATCATTGCATCATCGATATTATTTTCTCTTTCCTATTGTAACTCTTTATCAACTTGATTTCATCGTCTTCTCTTCTCTGCATCTCTTCCTTAGCTCGAATGCTTCTTGTCTTACTTGAGAAGCAATAAAAATAGTTATAAGCTCGAACTATATTCATAATCGACCCATTATTTCACTTCAAATTACGTGTCGTACACCTTCTTGCTTGGTCGCTTGAGAATTAGGCTCATTAAATACACATAACTAACTCCAAATCTTGTTCCTTTTGTATTTGTCTTGATTACACCATTTTCCATGCACTTGCTAGAGTCATTTATTAATCGTTGCCAACATTAGATTTTTCCTCTTTTTGCAATTTACAATGTGACAGAGATAAGCGCCGTTTCCTTCTCCATATTTTATTTCACCTTGAAACTCAAGATATCATGAAGAATGTAACTCCATCTGCACAAAGTCAATAAACATTAAATGTTGACAGCTGGAATAGTAGATTTCTTCATTCTTTGTGAAGCTCAAGTCATGCATCTACCCGTAATCACCTGACAATCGAATCACCATAGATTTTGGAAAACCAAATCTCTCTTATTAAATTTTAAATCAATCTGGTTTCCTTCAATCCTTGTCCAGTTTTTATTCCATCATTTCACGGATTTCCCTAGCTTTTCTGACTTTCTCCTTTCTATCGTGGCATTTTTATTTACTTTGCAGATTTTATCCTTATCCGTGGCTTTCTAGTTTTCTACGGCTCTCCTCCTTGTATTCCGCCTTTCTGTGGATTTTTTCCTCATCTGCAACTCTATCTCTTCTTCTTGTGGCTTTTGTAGTCTTTTGCAACTTCCACATTTATTCGCGTCTTTTTCCTAATCGGCGGATTTCCTTATGATTCCCTTACTCTGCGGTTTTTCTTTACCTTCACGGTTATTCCTTTGCATTCACTGATTCACTTTTATTACTCGTGGATGGGTCTTTGACTTCATGAAGCTTCGTGAATTAATCCCTTTATGTGTGACAAATTCTTATCTTCCGCAACTTCCTATACCATTACGCAACTTTGTGTAGACTTTGGCGGATATCTCTAGGTTTCAGTGGATATCTCCTTTTTCCATGGCTTGCAAAAAGATTCACTAAGTCCCTTAGACCTTGTTCTTTATCACCTTGAAGCCTTTGTGAGTCGACACCGCCAATCAACCTTCATCTTTTCAGCTTTCTCACTTTACCAAATTCACTCCTTTTGCCATCCATTTAACTTGTCATCAACTAATTCAACTTGACATCAATGACAATACATTTGACTCATAAGAAAGGCCCAACTATCTCCCCTATTTTCATTGATAGAAGTACCTTATTATGCTTACATCAGAAACCTACAACTTTGATGGAAAACCATTTTCATAGTTGGTTTATGGTTTCCCCTTTGACATACATTTCTTTTTCCTTATATAGAGCTAAGCTTTTGTCCTCCTTTGACATTATGGACTGTTGGTTTTTAACATCAGCTTGTTTCCTCTGTAGCTATTTTTCTACAACACCTTAAAAATTTCTCTCCCATTGGTATTGGTATGATTATCTTGGTTTACGAAAATAGCTACTCTCCCATAAATAGCTACTCTTCCCCTTTGACAACAACGAAAAAGGGCCAACTAGGCCACCTAATTATAATGATGTACATTCTCTCCTTTTGTAAATACCTATTCTTTTCTCAAGAATACCCCCTTGGATTATGATTCTTATTCATCTATTCCGATGTGTCTGTGGTAATGCTCCCCCTGAGCTAATGAATACTTCGATAAAATTGAGCTAATAGATTAGCTCCCCCTTACTTTGGCATTGTTTAGGAGTTGATATTTCCTAAAAAATTCTCCTTGTATTTTCTACATACCCTCTAGTTTTTGGTGGGATTAGGAATGACCCCCAATTCATTCCTTAAGTGCTCAAATTTTACTATTGGTAGTGGATTAGTCATTACATTTGAAATTTCTTCTTTTGTGCTCACATATTAAGGAATGATCTTCTTTTCATTTAATTGTTCCCTTAAGAAGTGATATCTTATTGGTATATGCTTGGTATTGGAGTGGAACACATGGTTCTTGGAGACACTTATTACATTTGTACTATCACACAATAAAGGAATGGGGTTTTAAGATTTTACCTTATAGTCTTCCAATGTCTTTTATCCACGAAACCTAAGTGCAACACATCGTGACATCTATGTACTCTGCTTCACATGATGAAAGAGCCACTAATGATTGTTTCTTGCTCAACCAGAAACTGGATGATTTCCAATAAAGAATGCTCCTTTGATTGTGCTCTTCCCGTCATCAATGTTGTCTACCCAATCTACATTTGTATATGCTTTTATGGTAAAGTCATTTCTTTTGGGGTACCATAGTCCATATTCAAGTGTGCCCATGAAATTTCTCAAGATTCTCTTGACCGCCTTTATATGTGTTTCCCTGGATATTCTTGAAATCTTCCAACAAGACATAGGGCCGCATGATGTTTGGTCTTGATGTGGTGGAGTAAAGAAGACTTCCTATCATAGATCTATACAATGCTTTATCTACCTTTGGTGAATCATCATCTCTTATCATCTTGCATCCAACTTCCATTGGTGTCCCAAAGGGTTTTCATTCTTCCATCCTAAACCTTTTCAACATCTCCTTCATGTATTTGGTCTGGGGTATGAATAGACCTTTATCTAATTGGTCGATTTGTAGTCCCAGAAAGAATGATAGGTCTCAAAGCATTGAAATTTCAAACTCTTCTTTCATCATGTCTACAAACTCATATGTCATCTTATCATGATATCTTCCGAATATGATGTCATCCACATATACTATGACAATGAGCATATGTTCTCCTTCTTCCTTGATGTACCGATTGTTGTCCGCAATACCTTTTTGAATCGTTGTTCAATGAGGTATGAATCCAGTTTTGCTATACCAAGATCTAGGAGCTTGTTTTAAACCATACAATGCTTTCTTCAACTGTACACATAATCTTTATCTTCAGCTAGTAGAAATCCTTTAGGTTGTTCAATGTATACATCTTCATTTAGAGAACCATTCATAAATGCCGACTTCACATCCATCTCGGAATACTTTGATTTTCTTATACAGCTGCGTAAGATAGAAACAGTCTTATTACTTCCATTCTTTCCACCGGTGCAAATGTATCATCAAAATCAATTCCTTCCATTTGCACGTATCCTTTGCACACTAGCCTTTCCTTGTTTCTTGTCACTTCTCTTTTCTCATTCAGTTTGTTCTTGAATACCCATTTAGCGCCAATCACATTATTTTTCCCAGTCTGGGTACCAATTCCCATGTCTTATTATTTTTACTTTGATCCATTTCTTCATTTATGGTGTCTACCCAATGCTGATCCTTGCTTACTTCTGCAACGTTTTTGGATTCTATCATTTACACGAGTGTTATATCTTCATGGTTTTGTTGTTCTCGAGATTTATTTTTATGAGAATTCCACCATCTTTGTTTCTAATGATTTTATTTTCAATATGATCTTTTTGACTTGTCCGAAGGGTGCCTTAGTGTATGGTCTTTCTTCGTCTTCATCTCCTTCTTCATGCGGGCTATTCTTTTCATCATCATCTTCTTGTTCTTCATTACGCCATTGTGTTGAGTGCTAGTTTTTGTGTGTTGTGTTTCATCCACCTTCACATTAGTGCTTTCAACAATCTTTCTCAACCGCTTATTATAAGCATCTCGTAAGCTATGCTAATCATTTGAATAACCATGGAATATCCCTTCATCACACCGAGTCAAAATACCCAAGTTGTTTTCATCTCTTTTGATATAGTATTTTCTTCCAAATACTCTTATGTGCTTCACATTGGTTGGTCTCTTCTTATATAGTTCATAGGAGTCTTATCACTTTTTATTCTCAGTTGAGCTCTATTCAAAAGATAGACCGCAGTGTAAAGTGCTTTACTCAAATTCTTGTCTGAGAGTTTTGATTCATTTAGCATTGTCCTTGTCATCTCTCCCCGTATAGTCTTGTTCTTCCTTTCAACAACCCCAATTTGTTGAGGTTTCCGGTGGTGAGAATTGTCTTCTTATCCATTGTTCTTCACAAAATTCATCAAACTCATTGGACCAAAATTCTCCACCTTTGTTTGATCTTAGGCATTTGATATTCTTTTGTTTCTCATTCTCCATTAGTGCCTTGAATTTATTGAATCTTTCTAACGCTTTTGAATTTTGGTTCAAGCATGCCATCTATTTCATCCTAGTGTAATCATCAATTAGAAGCATGAAATATGACTCACCATTTACGCCTTCAGTTTTGGTGGGTCGCAGAGGTCTCTGTATGGATCAGCTCTAGTAGACTTGTTATAGGATACTCTTTTGATTTTAAAGATCTCCTTATTTTTTTTCTATGCAAACAGGCCTTGCAAATATTATCCATGAGTTTTTCAATCTTTGGCATATATCTCACACAACCTTTAGCACTTAATTTCACCAAGTTTTCAAAACTCATATGTCCCAATCTCCTATTCCACAACCAGTTGTAGTCAATTTTTCTTGTAAAGCACTTCTCTTTATTTATTTCATTAAGAACATACATTTTGTTCTTTGTCCACTTGGCCTTTGTAACTTTCTTTCTGTTTTGTAGTTTATAATGTCACATCCTTTGTCATGGAATATTACATTATATCCCCTTTTGCACATTTGACTCACACTCAACAAATTGTGTTTAAGACCTTCAATATATAAAACATTTTCAGTTATAGTATTTCCATTATCTAGAATCAAGGTTCCTTTCCCAACTATGTTTGTTGAGTTGTTATCACCAAACCTCACAACACCCAATGCATTGTTAGACAAGGTAATGAGTTTCATTTTTTCACCTATCATATGGCTTGAGAATCCACCATCCAAAAACCATATTTTATTTTC
This sequence comes from Taxus wallichiana var. yunnanensis, assembly GCA_018340775.1. Lineage (NCBI taxonomy): Eukaryota > Viridiplantae > Streptophyta > Pinopsida > Cupressales > Taxaceae > Taxus > Taxus wallichiana. The sequence goes on along the minus strand of CM031241.1, from coordinate 217,548,130 downwards.
ATTTTGTACATGAAAAGTAGCATGTACTATCGAACATTAATCTTTTCTCTTGCTCTCATACTTCTTTACCACATATAACCACTTCTTTTTCCTTGGGTGGTTATTATTATTTTATTTAAACTACATGACTCTTCCTTTGATAACTATGTTGGACACCATTATAGTTTGATATGGTGTAATATGGGCCAAAATTTCTCCTATAGCCTCTAGATAATTTTCTACATTTGGTGGCTTTGTGCCCAAATTGATTACATGAATAACAGTAACCATAAAAAGAGTGGGTGTACCTCATAGCATAGGTGATCCTTGGTGCAAGTGGTTCTTCTTCTCGTGGATTTGTTGAATCCTTTGTTTACAGGAGAGGAGGTACTTGGTGTTGCCGTGAACTTGTTTCCTTCATTCTTGGTCTGGCTCATTTTCCTTATTTTATCCTTTAAAGCCAATTCTAGATTTATTAGTTGTGGCCCATTCACTTTTGAGCATATCGATAACACATTTGAACTTTTCTCTAGCTTTTTATACATTCCTATTTTTCTCGGTCTTTTGGTTCATCTCAAATTTTATCCGCTTCAATTCTGAGTTCAATTTTGTGGACTCTTCTTCTTTTGATTTATAAGACTGAGTAATCTTCTCCAACTGTGTCTCAAGTTCCTTAAGCTCATTTTCCTCTTCTTCTTCTCTTTGGGATTTTATTCCTTCGAAGATGTGGAATTTTTTTCATAATCTTTCAGTGTGCATCTTAGTTTCTAATTTTTCTTTCTGCATAGTCTTAATTCTTCAAGAGCACATACTAGCTCTGCTTCTAGATTAACTTCAACTTCTTCTTCATCTGAGTCTTCATACTTAATTATAATCTTCTCTCTAGAACTCTATTCTTCACTGCATCCATGGCCATAAACAAATACTCTGATTGATCTTCAACATTTTAATTTTTAGAGTTGTTTGAATTGCTTGACTCGATCCACTTGATTCTTCCTTTGAGTAAAAATTTATTTTGTTTTTGAAGAATCTCTTCTTGTTGTTTTTCTTTTTAGACTCAGTTTCTCTTTTAGTTTATTTATGATTTTGCTCTTCATGCTCAAACTAATTGTATCTATTCTTGTTTGGACACTTACCAGAAAGTGACCTACTTTTCCACATGCAAAACATTTGAAAGGAAGTTTTCCCTTATACTTACTCGAGCCTTTTTCTAATATTATGAGAAAAATTGATTCAATCTTTTCATCATCCAACTCATCTGTTGAAGTTGATTCTTCTTCTTCTTCTTACTTGGAATGAGTTTCTTTCTTAACCTTAAATGTTACCTCTTTCTTGGTAGTTTTGGATCCAATAGTCCTCATCTCGTATGTTGACAGGTGCTCTGAAGTTCATCCATTGTGAGAGTCTTCATGTATTTGGCTTCCTCTATGGCTGAAACCTTCGCATCATACCTCTGGTAAGGATCTCATGATCTTTGGACTAACACTGACTCTTCTAGTATCTCACCTAGACCTATGATCATATTAATAACTTCATCTATTCTTTGTATATAGGCCGATGTAATCTCATCATCTTTCCTTTTGATTCTCAAACCAAGATCTCGTAGGTATGTAACTTTGACAAATTGAATTTTTCATCTCCTTCATAGATATTCTACAGTTTGGTCCATATCTCCTTTGTTGTTATGTAGTGCATTACTTTGGTAAATTATGTTTCGTCAGGGATGCATCAAATGGAATTCATTTCTCTTGAGTTGCATTCATATTATGCCTTATCCGCAGAAGAAGTAATTGGTATGGATGGAAGGGTGTATTATTTCTCAACGAATTCCCATATATCAAAACCAAATGACATAAAATATATCTTCATCCTTATTCTCCGTAATGCATAATTTGTTTCGTGAAGAGAGGTGGTCTCGATAAAGTGACAAACTACCTTGTGCTTGATTTGTCGACATGCTTTTGATAGGAGGATCTCCATGAATATGTTAAGATTTTGATGTAAGAACCTCACTCGATACTAATTGTTGGAGATCAAAAGCATTGAGAGGGGAGGGGGTGAATCAGTGCAAATTAAAACTCTTAACTTGATGCCAATTTCAAACCATTAATGATGTGTGGATTTTAAAATATGAGCAGTCATTCAAACACATATCATGCACAAAAACACTGAACATAGATATTTACCATGGGAAACCCTTTCGAGAGAAAAACCCACCAAAACCATTGCTTATATTACACAAATCAATGACTCATAAGAATATAACACATCTTACAAGATTTTTTCAGTGAGACACTAACTCCACAAGGAGCTCCAAACCCTATACCTCTGCTGAAATTACACACAACAAAGGAATCTAGTGAATATTACACATCACAAGAGATTTATTTTGTAGGAACCCACCTACAAGGAAGCTACAAATTCCTTAATGTGCTAAACTACAACTTAGACTTGATTTATGTACACATTTTTGATCATCTAGTTACAAAAATTTCTATTACAATGAATTATGATCACTTTCCGGCCTTGTATGTGTTCCTTCACACTCTTTTGCTCATCCGATTTGATTTATTTGGTCAATTAATCTTCGCCCTTGATTCTCTATTCATCGATAAATCAAAGTGCATCATCGATTTGCTCTTCTCTTTCCTTTCGTATCTATTTTTAGATTAATTTCATCATCTTCTCATTTATGCAGCTCTTCCTTAGCTTGAATGCTTCTTTTCTTACTTGAGTAGCACTCAAAAATATTTCTAAGTTTGAACTATATTCAAAATCGACCCATTATTTCAATTTGAATTGCATGTCATGCACTACTTTCTTGGTCTCCTAAAAATTTGGATCATTAAATACACACACCTAACTCTAAATCTTGTTCCTTTAGTATTTGGCTTGATTACACTTTTTCCATGCACACTGCTAGAGTCATTTATTAGTTGTTGCCAAAATTATATTTTTCCTCTTTTTGCAACTTGAAACATGACACATATAAGCGAGTCATTTCCTTCTCCATATTTTATTTCACCTTGAAACTCGAGATCTCATGAAGAATGTAACTACATTTTCATGAAGTCAATAAACATTAAATGCTGATCAGCTGGAACAATAGATTTCTTCATTCTTTGTGAAGTTCAAGTTGTGCATCTACCCGTAATCACCTGACAATCAAATCACTATCAATTTCGGAAAACCAAATCTCTCTTATTCAATTTCAAATAAATTTGGTTGCCTTCAATCCTTATTGCATCATTTCGCAGATTTCCTTAGCTTTTCTGACTTTCTCATTTTTACCACAGTATTTTTCTTTACTTGGTGGATTTTCTCCTTGTCTTGTGGCTTTCTAGTTCTCCACTGACTCCTCTTATTTCACCTTTTGGTGGCTTCATTCCTCATCCACAACTCTATCTCTTCTTCTTGTGGCCTTTATAGTCTTTCATGGCTTCCATAGTTCTTTGCGACTTTTCTCCTTATTGGCGACTTTCCTTATGAGTCCCTTACTCCATAGTTTTTCTTTACCTTCACGGTTATTCCTTTGCATTCACGGCTTCAATTTTATTACTCATTACTTGGTCTTTGAATTCATGAAGCTTTATGACTCCATATTTTTATGCACAGTAACTTCTTATCTTTTGTGACTCCCTCTAGCATTTGACAGTTTTGTGCAGACTTCGACGACTATGTCTATGCTTTGGTGGATATCTCCTTTTATCTATGACTTGCACAAACATTAACTAAGTCCCTTAGAACTTTTCCTTTGTCACATTGAAGGCTTTGTGAAATGACACTACCAATCAACCTTCATAATTTCAACTTTCTCACTTTACCAAAATCACTGTTTTTGCCATCAATGTAACTTGTCATCAACTAATTCATCTTGACATCAATGATAATACATTTGACTCATGACCAAGGTCCAATAGTCTTATCAAGAAACTCCTGCATTGAATTGAACATAGGAAAATATTTTCCTTTATGTCCTTTGTGTTGTGTAATTTTAATCAAACATTTTGACATTTACAACTGCAACTTATTGTTCAAACCTTGTTGATTTGTCAAAATTTTATCATTGTGATACCTATTTTCCTTAGATTATCTTTGGAAAAAATGTGATATCTAGGTCTAGGAAGTTTCCAACAATGAATGAATATTGCATGGATCCTTATATGTATGACAATAGGGAATCTAGGTTTTGTAATTCCCATCAAAGGAGGCCTATCATGACTAGACCTCATTTGGTTATTCACACTAGAGAACCCGTTTAATTACATCTCCCCCCAACTTCAACTCATGGTAATTAGTATGATTCCAATTCTTGTGATTCCTCTCGGTCTTCTAAAGATTGTAATATAAATGATTCTTATGATTCCTCATGGTCTTCTAAAGATTCCAAATCAAACTATTCCTCTAATATGACTCCTAAGTCGTGGTCCTCCCTTTCTTTGTAGGACCCCACTTATCAGTCACCTCAATAACATCTTCTTCCTTTGAAGATCTGTGTGACTTTAAGTACCTCCAATCAAACATCTAATTTGACTCTTGAGTCACGGTCCTCCCTTTCTTCATAGGACCCCATTTATTAGTCACCTCAATGACCCCTTCCTCCATCGAAGATCTATCTTACTTGAAGTTCCTCTAATCAATCATCCAAGTCAACCCCTACATCGCAATATACTTTGTAGATGAATGATCTTATTGCTTTCCTAGAAATATGTTATCTTCTAGGTAAACCAATGTCATCTTCTTCCACTCAGAAGATATCTCAGTCCAAGTCTAATCCGTCTCTCGGGTCATCTTCTTCCACTCGCAATACATCTCAATTCAAGTATACTTCATCTTTCACGTAATCTTATGCAATCAACCAATCTTCTACACTTATTGGACGTATTTCTTCCAATCAACCTCCTATGGTTGACAAAAATCCATGATGATAGACTCATTTTAGAATGAGGAAGAAATCATAGCATTTATGGCGGTACATGAAAATATTTCTATAGAACATTATGGGAAAGAAATCTCTTTATACCTCAATACGTTCACGTATTATGGGGAAGAGGTTGATTCCTTTCATCAAGAAACATAGGAAGACCCTAAGATCATCAAACATGATCCTTCTCTTATTCTTTCATCTTCACATTATTCATTACATGATGAAATGCATGGGTCTAGTATTGATCCATGGCCTATCTTCTCATTACCCAATAATTCTTTATCTATCATGATTCCTTAATCAAAATCTCACCTTGGGTCAATTTTTTTAACAAACTTAACAAACATAATATTTCCACATCAACAAACATAATAAACAAAACAACAATGGTGGAGAGCCTACCTTTCCATCAAGCTCCAAGAAAACTTCACTTCACAAGTCTTTCACACCTCCAAGCCAAGAAAATTCCAAAAAGCCACTCCAACAAGCTCCCAATTTCAAAAATGCAAAGCAAAAAAATGAACAAGTAACCCCCATTCCATCAAAAACCATCAATAAATAGAAATGGAATGTGAGAATGATGAGGTGACTCCATGTATGCTGCCACTTCATCATTCCTCCATTCCCACACTCAAGTCAAACACTATGCCCAAGACAATAATGAGCATGTAAGAACTATGACAAACCCACATGGCACACAAACTTGCACACCATGCCTTCTAAGGACAAAATTTATTGTGACAAGAATAAGGTGCAATTATTTTCACCCTTTTACACTCTAAAAGGATAAATAAGTCAAAAATAAACTCCCCAACCCATAGGTAGGGTTTTTGGGTAAATTTAAGAGGCATGGGACAAGCTTAGCTTGTCCCACAAGCCTCCAAAAAGGCCTCCCAAGTCAAAATCCGAATTTTTAAGTTGGGGTGGAGTAAAACACACACAAACTAACATAAATCTCACTTACAACAAGGACCACCTAACTTCATAATTATCTATTTGTCACATCTCTATTTTAGTTAACCAAATAAGAAGGATTAGCTTAATTAAGACACAATTATTACTTGTTAATAAAGTGACAACCATTACAAAAATTTAAATGCATATAACACAATTAAGAAACACATAAAAATTAAAAGAAATGGGGAAAACATATCACCCCATGGCCACACATGTGAGGTCACCCCCATGGGAAACCTCCTAACTAGGCATGCAAAAACACCACACTATAACATTACATAAGTTGTCAAATTTGGCCACGTTGCTCAACACCGACATCCTTCCATGGTTGGTCCCTTATCCCCTTCGATGTATGTGATAAAATGTCCTACAACATAAAAAATACCTCTCTGGCCTTTCAATCGTATTAACAACATCGAGACAATATACATATAAAATCAATAATCATCATTTGACATTAGAAATTCTATCATCTAGCATCATATAATTAATTTGATTTTGGCATTCATAAAAATCATAATTCTATTCAAAACATCCAACATATGTTATGCATCCAAATTACGACATGTTAGTATAAAAATCAGAATATCGCAAATCAACATATATAACTGTCTATCATCACCATCTAGTGCATCATAATAATAATGTAAACCACATAATGTCAATAGTCCAAATATCTGCATAGTCCATCATCTACCGATCAAATATAATACTCAAATATCTAAGTATCACCAACAAGAATAACATCAAAATGAAATATGATCGATGAGGAGTGGGCACTATAGGATGGAATGTGCAACATGTGTGGTGGCTTGTCAAAATTGAAAAGTTGTATCCATGAGGAGAGTACAGATTCAATGGGAAAGAATTAGTTGGTTTCAACAAATATAAATAAGTGGCATATCAATTAAAATATGGAAAATAATTTAAGAGGTGTGAGCTCATTACCGAACAATTACCTGTATCGTAATATATGAACAAATTCAGAGAGGAAATTTTTTATGAGTATGAAAGCCACACACATAGAGCTTGATGGTTGGATGAAAAATTCAAGTTAAACAAAGACACATTCCTACTTGGTACTATTGTTTTAATAGTTGACTTCATAGAGAATTACACATTGCAACAACAAATGGAGGTCCAGTCTCAATACTATAACTCAAAGGTAATTTTCTCTTTTTAGTGCATATAACATTCATGTACTCTCCAGTAAAGAACTAAGAAAGATAAAAATTATTAAGAGAGTATCATTTCTACATCAAAGATGATCGGACACAATCTATATAATATGTACAAGGGTGTTTCCAGGTGTTTTATGCGAACTTGAATGAGAGGAACATTTTTTCAATCAACATTACATTTGGTTGAATAACTACACATCACAATTCAAGAATGCACAAATTTTTTATTAGATACTCGGGATGCATAGAGAAACAAGTGTACAACATATATCGGAGTTTTATTGAGGCACAAAATGGGGAAGGAGAGCATGATAGTGCAGGAGCATGTTTGAAAAGAGAACTTGAAAGAGAAGAGTTAAAGTTCTAGGATGTGCTAAATTTACACGTGTAAAAGCATTGTTGATTGGTGTGTCAAAAACATGGGCCAGAAATCTCAAGAGAGTTAAACGGTTTGTAGATCTTTCTTTTTGATAGAGGATCAACATTTTGAAAGCTATGAATATTTTTTTCCAATTGTAGGATCAAGTGATATGAACTCATTTTGTAGTTCAAATACAAGTTCTTAGACTATTTATACTAGGTGCATGTTATGTTTTTATATATCATGCATTGATTTTGCATGGAATGAATGTGATTCACAACAGTGGGTAGAAAAATGGACTTGTAGACCTTTTATTCAACTCAACACATATCAAGTTCCATAAGAATTACAACTTACAGTGTCTTCAGATCTTATGACAACATCACCTTAATTTCACCAAGTCTTTTATTTAGTGCAAAAAGATAATATGTATGTCATGTTTTAGATTTATAAATTATTAAATGATCAAATCTTAATGTATTTTAAATTTGACTTGATTTTTACTTTGTGATGTAGGGCACATTTTTGTAGTTATTGCAATAGAATTTAATGAAGAGGGAACATACTACTTCTTATCTCGTTGTGTAGAGGGGGAAAATTTTTGACTTCCACAGTCATTGATGGTGAAGGCCTTGAGTATCCCACTGGGTCAGTGGTAGTCACTGGAACTTGGCTTTGACGATATCCTATCAAAAAATCAAATACTTGGTTGTTTGAAGACTATGAAGTACATCGAAAGATACTTCACTATTCACATTTGGTTCTTGCAACAAATATTCAATTGATCAAATATCGAGGTAGGCCATTAAACAAGAATCTGTGGAAGGTTCGTGAATCATATCATGAAGCAATTCTTACTACTATCAAGAGTAGATTTGATCCTTGCGGTTCATTGGATTGAATTTACAAAGGTATGTTCTTCATGAATTTAATTTGAATATTTACTTTAATGATTTTGTTTAAATTCTGTAGGATTTAAAATTCTATTTAATTTATTACTAACATGTTTATGTAGGTTAGTGGTGCCAAAAAGCTTCCACCTTCACGCGGTTGGTACTATTAGTAGATAATTTATTATTCTTTAAGCCAAGAGAAGTTAAGGGAAATTAAATATTAGAAAGAAATAATAAAAATAAATCCTCATTTAACCACCTATATTGTAAAAATATTTTATTAAAATTCTAATTTCACCACCTATATTTTATGAAACACCTACATTATTCACGTGGTTGGCAACCAACAACCTTACACTGACTCAAACTGGACTATTAAACATTTTTACAAATAATAGGACAACAAGATGACTGAATTGAGATGGAGAAAACAGATATAGGCGTTCGAGAGAGGTTCATGATGTGAAGGTATAGGATCTGAAGGGACCTTTTTAGGTGTAACGGAGTAGGAGAAATCACTCGTCGATTTTTTAGTATTTTTTGGTCTCATGGCTCTTATGGGACTACGCATGGACGAAGTATTCCGGAAGCACCAGGAGCATAGGGAACAAAAATGACACCTCCCTAAGTATTTTCCGTGCCATCCCGATGCATGTACGTAATTGGTTCATCCTCCCACAAGCTTCCATTTGTAAAATATACCATCATACATCCTTACACTGACTCAATCTGCACTATTTTACATGGTTGCAAACAATAACACAACAAGAGAACCAAATCGAGATGGAAAAAAACAAGATAGGATTAGGTATAAGGCCCCGACATGGAGGAGAAGGATCTTACAAAACAATTCTAGGTGCCATGGAGACTAAGAAATCACCCATCATAGCATGTTTTGGTCTCAGGGCTCTTAAGGGTTTACACGAAAAGCATTCTAGAAGTACTAGAGAGTTTAAGGAACAAAAATTACACCTCTAATAGTGTTTAATGGCCACCCCTACATGTTGGCGATCAATTTGGTGCCACAAGCTTCCATTTGTAAAATAATGCATTAGACAACCTTACACTGACTCAAACTGCAATATTTCACATGGTTACAAATAATAGAAAAATGAGGCCAAATAGAGATGGAGTAAACCATGATAGGATTTTGTAGAGGGTTTCGATGCAGAGGTATTAGATTAAAAATACCTTTCTAGGTGCCATGGAGTTGAGATATCACCCATCGAAGTTATAATCCTTTTTGGTCTCAAGGCTCTTGAGGGACTATGCTCGGATGAAGTATCCTCGGAAGCAATAGAAAATTTTAGCACTAAAATGAATCCTCCAAAAGCATTTTCCGGCCACCCAAATGTGTTGGCATATTAGGTTCAAGTACCACAAGAATTTGTTTGCAAAATATATCATTGGACAACCTTATACTAAATCAAAGTACAATATTTTACATTATTGTAAACAATAGTACAACGAGATAACCAAATTGATACAGATAAACATGAGATATAATTTTATATAGGGTCCCTATGTGGAGGTGTAGGATCTGACAGGACCTTTCGAGGTGCCACAGAGTCCGAGATATGACTCGTCGAAGTTATAGCCTTTTTTGTCTTGGGGATCTTAAGGGACGATGCTCGGATGAAGTAAAGACGAAAGAAATCGAAACATATGGCATGAAAAATAAGCCTCCAATAGTGTTTACCTAGCCACCCTGATGTGTTGGTGTAGTCGGTTCGGTGCCACGAGCATTTGTTTGAAAAATATAGCATCAGACAACCTTATACTGATTGAAAGTATAATATTTTGCATTATTGCAAATAATAGGTTAACAAGAGAAAAAATGGAGATGAAGAAAACTGAGATATATTTTCTAAAGGGTCGCGATGCAGAGGTGTAGGATATGATGGGACCTTTCTAGGTGTCATAGAGTCCAATATATCACCTTTCAAAGTTATAACCTTTTTTTGGTCTTAGGGGTTTAAGGGACTATGCTCGACGAAGTAGCCGGAAGCAATGACAATGTTTGGCACCAAAATTAAGCCTCCACTAGCATTTACCTTGCCACCCCGATGTTTTTGCATAGTTAGTTCAATGCCATGAGCATTCGTTTGAAAAATATATCATCAAGTAGCCTTACACTAACTTATAGTACATTATTGTATATTGTTACAAACAATAGGAGAACAAGAGAACCAAATTGAGATGGAGAAAAATGAGGCAGAATTTTGTAGGGGGTCTAAATGAGGAGGTGTGGGATGTGGTAGGTCTGAGAGTACCAGCCCCCCTTACTGGATAGTGCACTGACCGGACTAGATATAGATAGCTTCCTCCCCTCGACCCCAGAGATAGAGTTATATGGGGTGGGAGAGAGGCAAGCTAGAGCATCGCACTGTAATGCGACGCCCCAGCTCTATATCTTATCATATCTATATGCCCATATATAAAGGATATATAGATATAGAGAGGGGGGCCTAAAAAATTTTCTAGCATACATAGTACCCCTAGGGGAAATTGAATCCCCGTTGCCTCATTTTTTTGCTTGTATCCTTTTTTAGTTCACAAACTTTCTAAGTGCCACTGAGATCGAGATATCACTCGTCAAATTTATAGCCTTTTTTGGTCTCAGGGTGCTTAAGGGACTATGCCCGGATGAAGTATCCTGGAAGCAATGACACCATCTGACACAAAAAAATACTCCATGAGCGTTTACCGGATACCCCATCTTGTTAGTGTAGTTGGTTTGGTGCCACAAGCATCTATTTGTAAAATATAGCATCGGACAACCTTATACTGACTCAAAGTACAATATTTTACACTGTTGCAAACAATAGGACAATGAGAGAACCAAATGAATATGGAGAAAAATGAGGCAGGAGTTTGTTAAGGGTTTTGACGTGGAGATTTAGGATTTGATGGGAACTTTCTAAGTGCCATCGAGACCAAGATATCACCCGTCAAAGTTATAGCCGTTTTGGTCTCAGAATGCTTAAGGGACTACACCCAAACAAAGTATCCCAAAAAAATGACACCATATTAAAATGGGACAAATCCTCTAATAACATTTACCTGGCCACCGTGACGTGTTGGCGCAGTCGGTTCAGTGCCACAAGCTTTGTTTGTAAAATATAGCATCAGACAACCTTACACTAGCTCAAAGTACAATATTTTTCACTGTTACAAATAATATGACAACGAGAGAATGAAATGGAGATGGAGAAAACTAAGAAAATTTTTATTAGAGGGTTTTGACACGAGAGAGAGGTGTATGATTAGAGCGAGACCTTTCCAGTGTCATGGAGACCAATATATTACCCGTCGAAATTATATCCTTTTTTGGTTTCAGAGTGTGCTTAAAGGACTACGCTGGATGAAGTAGGCAGAAAATAATGGCACTATTTGGCACCAAAAAAAATCCTCTACTAGTGTTTACTTGGACACCCTAATGTTTTGGTGTATTCAATTCGGTGCCACGAGCTTAGTTTGCAAAAATATAGAGTGCAACCTTACACTAATTCAAAGTACAATATTTTGCACTATTGCAAGCAATAGGACAATGAGATAACCAAATGGATATGGAGAAAACCAGGACAAGATTTTGTATAGGGTACCAAAAAAGAGGTGTATGATCTCAAGGGACCTCTCCATGTGTCACGAAGATCGATATATTACATGTTGAAGTTATAGCATTTTTGGTCTCGGGACTCTTAAGGGATTATTCCCAAACGAAGTATCCTGGAATGGATGACAATGTTCAACACCAAAAATAAGCTTCCAATAGTGTTTACCTATCCACCTTGACGTGTTCACCTAGTCATTTTGGTGCCACTAGCTTTTGTTTGCAAAATAATGCATTGGATAGCCTTACACTGACTCAAATTGTAGTATTTCACACGGTTGCAAACAATAACACAACGCGAGAATGAAATGGAGATGGAGTAAACAATCATAGGATTTCCTATAGGGTCTCAACATGGAAGTGTAAGATCAGACAAGACCTCTCCAGGTGCCATAGAGATCAAGATATCAACCTTCGAAGTTATATCCTTTATTGGTCTCGGGGCTCTTAAGGGACTACGTGCGAACGAAGTATCCCAGAAGCAACAGAACTATCCTGCACCAATAAAATCATCCACTAGTGTTTACATAGCCACCCCAATGTGTTTACACAATCCGTTCGGTGCCACGAGCTTCCGTTTACAAAATATAGCATCGAGACAACCTTAAACTAACTCAAAATACAATATTTTTCACCGTTATAAACAATAAAACAACAAGAGAACCAAATGGATATAGAAATAACTGAGAAACTAATGTGTATAGGGTCCTGATGTGGAGGTTTTGGATCAGACGAGACCTCTCTAGGTGTCATGGAGACCAAGATATTACCCGTTGAAGTTATAAATTTTTTTTGGTCTCAAGGATCTTAAGAGACTACATCCCGGACATAGTAGCCCTGAAGCAATGAAACTATCGGCACCAAAATTAAGCCTCCACTAGTATTTACTTGGCCACTCCAATGTGTTAGTACGATTCATTTGGTGCCATGAGCTTTCGTTTGTAAAATAATGCATTAGATAGCCTTATATCGACCCAAATCGCAGATTTCACACATTGCAAACAATGTCACAAAGAGACAAAAAAATGGAGATGGATTAAACCATGAATGAAATTCCTATATGGTCCTGACATGGAGGTTTATGATTATACGAGACCTCTCTCCAGGTGCCACGAAGAACAAGATACCACCCATCGAAGTTATAGCCATTTTTGGTCTTAGGGATCTTAAGGGACTACGCCCGGATGAAGTAGCCTAGAAGCAAAGAAACTATCTAGGACCACAATTATACCTCAAATAGTGTTTACCTGGCCACCCAAATGTGTTGGCACGGATCATTAGTAGTGCCGAGGATCCGTTTGCAAAATAATGCATTGGATAACCTTACACTAACTCAAACTACCGTATGTATCACTGTTGCAAAAAATAGCACAATGAGAGAATCAAATGGAGATGGAGTAAACCATGGTAGTATTTTTTATAGGGTCCCAATGTGGACGTGTAGGATTAGACGAGACCTTTCCAGGTGCCACAAATCTTGAGATATCACCCATCGAAGTTATAACCTTTTTTGATCTAAGGGATCTTAAGGGACTACGCCCAGATGAAGTAGCCCGGAAGTAATGACACAATTTAGAATTGAAATGACACCTCCAATAGTATTTACCTATCCACCCCAACATGTTTTCACATCTCGGTTTTATGCCACGATCATTTGTTTGTAAAATAATGCATTGGACAACCTTAAAGTGACTCAAACTGTAATATTTTGCATAGTTGCAAACAATAGCACAAATAGAGAAAAAAATGAAAATGGAGTAAATCGTGGAAGGATTTCCTATCAAGTCCTAACAAAAACGTGTAGTATCAGATGAGACCTATCCAAGTGCCACGGAGACCGAGATATCACTCGTTAAAGTTATAGCCTTTTTTGGTCTCAGGGATCTTAAGAAAATATGCCCGAACGAAGTAGCACGGAAGCAATGACACCATCCAACAATGAAAAAAATGCATTTAATAGTATTTACCTAGCCACCTTGATGTATTGGCGTAGTTAGTTTGGTTCCACAAGCATCCGTTTGCAAAATAATGCATTAGACAACCTTACACTAACTCAAACCGCCCTGGAATATTTTTGTGGTAATGGCCCTCCTGTTTCACTCCCTCAACTTTTTCATTTCTCTTTCCATCGTACTCAACTTCTCCATTCTTCCTCTACGTCCATGTACACTTCTCTCAATATATATAAAAACAAATATGTAACAGGATCTATTAACAAAAGTAAAAAGGACAATGACTGTGCAACATTACCAATAAAGGAGTTACTACTATAATTATGGTTGGACGAGGGTGAGGGTCGAGGGTCGAGTCTCGAGGATCATATTTTTGTAGTAATGGCCCTCCTATTTCACTCCCTCAACTTTTTCCTTTCTCTCTCCACCACACTCAGCTTTTCTATTCTTCCTCTACATCCATGCACACTACTCTCAATATAAATATAACAGAAAATCTGCAACATAATCTGTTAACAAAAGAAAAAAGGAAAATGACCATGCAACATTACCAACAAAGTATTTCATAGTGGTACTCTGGTTGGATGAGGGTCATATGTCAAGGATCACATTCATATCTAGTGTATCAATGTCGAAGAAGCTAGGTCTGCTATAAAATCAATTATTTAGTATGACCTGGAAGATGAGCAAAGAAAATTAAAGTTGTAGAAGTAGATTTCATGGGTAATTAGTACTAAGTATCAAAAATACTAATATGGCTTCTTCCTTCCTATCAATGTAATCAATATACCTTGAAAAATAAAACTTTAGCATTGCTAATTAGTAATAAGAAATCGTAACTTATGCACTACTCGACTAGGAGGGATTGACAATATTAGGACCATATTTCATAGTCTCGTGCCTAGAACCATCATTGAGTCTATTTGTACAAAATAAGAATAACAATAGAGGAATGTTTAAGAACACACAGGGGTTATCAATTTCCTAGTAAATCTTTCTTGTTAGTTCTAAATAGGAGTCAATCGGCCTATGACTTCGTGACCTTCCATTCATTGATAATTCCTTCTATGATAAAACCATGGATGCTTTAAAAGCACATTCAAAATTATAGGGGTAGTCATCAAGCCTAGTGAAGAGTGTGATGTGATTTCCAAACAACTTGAAATGAATATAGATTTAGATGTCATAACATGAAATTACAAATATCTCTATCATTATAAATGGAATTCAAGTAATGGTGTCTCCATGTATCCAAGGATCGAGGACTACTGGGGTTTGTTGTAGGATTGGACATTCAAGAATCATCGAGTGTTTGAATCATAATTTCATTGCATATGGAGAAACATTCTCAAACATTGGAGTAATGCATCTTGGAAAATAAAATTGAACCTCAGAAATCCTCTCAAATTTCCAGTCTAGGTCATGTTCCTGGTCCTATTTCTATTTCTAGTTCTGGTTCTGGTCATGGTCATCGAATATGGAAGTTTCAAGAAAGGAATCCACACTTGAAGAATTATTCCCATTTAGATTGTTGGCAATGCCAATGGCAGTGGTAGTGCCTATGGAATTTGGTTGGTGGAAGGTGGGGTTGTGCCCTTGTTGGTTTTTTCTCATGGCATCATAGGTAGCCTTTCTGGTATTATCGGAGAGAACTCCCCATGCTTGTGTGATAAGTTTAAAATCTCCCTTAGCTCCTAGGAACTTGTTTTTATCAGGATGCAATAATAAGGCTAGTTCATTCTGGACCTTTGAAAGCATGAAGAAAATGGAGAGGTTCTTTTCCCCAATCTTTCTTAAAGTGAATTTAAATGATTTATGAAATTTTGAATTTGGAGGTGGCACATGGTATACAATGATTGTCTTACCACCGATTTACTTATTGATGATTAATTTTTATTAGTTGGATTTATTTACCATTATTATAATAAGTATGTTTTTGAGATTGTCGGATCACCGCCAAGGTTTATTCATAAGATTACAATTATTATTGTGGCATGGTGGAGACAAATCATTAAATCCTCCCATAATTATGAATACCTCTCCTACGGAACCTCATACAAGTTAATATATGCTAAATAGTACAATGGGACAAGGCTAGTTAGTAAATACACATATACACATTGATAAATTGGAGGAATAATTACTTATATTAGATAACTATTTATATACATACATTATATAAATATTTATTTCAAAATTTGCATGCATATTATACATTGAAAACACTAGTATACAACACCAATAAATGAAAAAATAATCCATAATGTCTTATATTGTCAAGTGCACATTAAATTAGTTTAATACAAAAATAATCTCGAAATGCAAGGTCTCATACAAGAATATCGAGTTCAAAATTGTATTAATGTGCATAATAAATATAAAAATACATGAATAGGTCACATAATATCAAGTAAATGCTATATAGGCATACATATAATGTCAAACATGCATACAATCCCATGCACATAGGTATGCAAAATGTCATAAGACGTGTGTATATGTATATATATGTCTATATATATATCCTAATCATCAAAATATATCCCTCTCTTGGCCTTGCTTGAAGAAGGCCCTCCCTTAGACGTAGATGGAGATATGTGAGATGAATTCAGATCCTCCAAGTGTTCCACACTACAAGTCCTCTTCGCTCAAAAAACTCACTGCATATGAACTCGGAAATGCAAAAAAGTTATTTGTCAAAACTTAATATATAAGTTTTCAACATGTATAAGACCATGCTAATGAAACTATTTACATTTACATGCACTTACCGTAATCTACCGCAATCTCTCGGTCACATTGAATCTGCATCTCACACTCAGATGAGTCATCGGGAGCTCCTGGAGCACGAACAGGGGTATCAAAATGATGAGCTCAAGGATTCCGTGCCCTCGAAGTAAAAATGGAAGGGGTTGAACCCTACATACACATAAGATCACAAAATCAAACATCAAAATTAGCCAAAATAGAACTATGTTAACAATAATTTTTTGAATGCAGATCAAAAAATTTATAGCCAACTAAGTACATGTATGTGTAATGACAATATTTTAACTAATTTTATCAATATACAACTATTTTTTTACTGCGCCATGCCTATGAATCATATGAACAAGGTTGCTACCTATTGCAGGTAACTCCTACATATACACAATGAAGTAAATTGTTAACATAATTTAATAATCCTACAATGAAGGAAATTAATTTAAACATAATATGAATTACATGAGTTATTTAACAAAAATACATGTATTTTGAATACCTCGGTGAGTTGCTGCGGAAATGAAATCACAACAACAATACATTTCTCTACTCGTCGTAGAGATGGTGGTGTGTCTAGTGAGTTCGTCAAATTTATGAAACATATATCACATAAAGTTAGAACATATTATTATGACACACACACACACACACACACACACACACACACACACACATATATATATATATATATATATATATATATATATATATATATATATATATACACACACACACACACACACACACACATGAGAACATATATTTGAGTTCAAAAGTTGAGTCTAGTTTCATACGTGAAAATTTTACACAATTAACATTCTAAATTACCTTTATGAATGTATACATAGGCATGGTGCTCGTAGCTTGTGGTTAGGATGATGAAAACCCTCCCACCCACTGTAATATCAATGCATACATGTGTACAAATACAATTATTTCAAAAATTTAACATATATAAGTAAATCAAGTACTCAAATCTTTTTGTAACATACATAATAAAAACAACAAATACCGTGAAGGTGTTGCCGATGTCCGGAATCAAAATGCGTTGCTCCAAAAGGTGTCCGAAATAGAGAAATTATCATGTGTACCACCAAGTGGAAAATCAACCGACACCAATATGCATGAATGTATCATTCTCCTCGGGCACCAAGCATATGATACCACATGAAGAGAAAAGAGGTTGCCTCATGCTAGTACATCTTGAGGGAATACTCTGTGTACCTCCATGAACATATCGATCAGAAATGTCCCTCGTATGTCAGACAAGGTTATCAAATAGCCCCTAAAGCATGTGGAGTGTATCAATCTCTACTGTCTCCTTGACTATTGCAGGGGTAGTCTCGGGGTGAGGGGGATTTTATGTGGGGACTCTACCCTACCGAATAGGTACACATTATGCACCTCGTTGATCCTGTGCAAATCCTTTTCCTTGGCCTTGGAAATCCCAGAAATCGAAATAGTTTGGGAAAGTGTTGAAGATAAACTCACAATAGAGTTTCCCCAAAAATTATAGTGGAACCTCATTGTTATTACAAGGTAGAAAATCAAACACCATCCACCAGCAGTGCTAAAAATATTTTTAATCAAATCAAGATTGCACTAGTGGATAGGAAACCATTTGCATGACAACAAGATGGGATAATTGGTTCAAGGGTGTGTGAGTAAGGCACATATGAGGTCTTTTGTAATTTTTTTCTTTACATCAACAAATGACAATTTGTTGGTGTAATATTCCCTACAACGCTCTCTATAAGATGTCCAATGATCAATTTGACTCGTTGCCACATCAACTTGAGCCACTAATGCCTCCAATGTGTTTGCAAGAGAGGCATGATGGGGGTTTGTAGAATGGGAATCCCTCATTTTTTTATTAATTCCTCAATTTCAATATTATTTTCCACTATATGGGCTGCTAAATCCTCTTGACTACCCGGGGGATGTTCAACAACTATAGGAGGGCTAGGAGGGTTCACAGGAATTGCAAGGTTTGGTTGTGGTTGATGTGGAACTATAATAATAAAAAAATGTATTCAATTCAAATTCTACTATATAATTACAAAATTTCAATGGAATTTTGAGAAAAACCTTTTTCCTACCTCTTCTCCATGGCGCCATTATCGATTCTGATCTTCGCGGAGATTCTCAGATGGTTGTGGGAGTTAGATGCAACTGAATATAAAATGTGAGTATAGGGTTTCACTCTCAAACTTGCATTTTGGGGAAAAGAACATGAATAGGCCTTTTTGGTTTATAGAATAGTATAACACGTACATGTTCTAGATTCGTGAATTCCCAAACTAAATAAAGCATAATGCGATCACATTTTGTAATAACATGATCACATTTTTCTCATTTCTAGTTTCTTGGCTATTTTTGGCCTCCTAGATTGGTGCACTTACCCATGGATTTCATTGAATATGACTTGATGAAGTTCTATGATATGGGAATCACCAAATGGACCTTATATCATAGAGAAACACCATCTCATGAATAAGGTGGTACTATAGAGGGTTTATTGGCCAATTGTTGAGTTGGGGGTATAATAAGGGATCATTTACATACCCTTATTTTATAAATTCTAACCAATTCAGAATGAGCATTGAGATGGGAGAAAGGGAATCCTTGACCTTGAATGTGCATGAGAGAGAATCAACCACGATGTTTTCTTTACCCTTATTTTAAGTGATGTCATTATCATATCCCATGAGTTTGTTGATGCATTTCTATTATGCTTTGGAGATGATAATATTTGTTCTAGGAAATATTTCAAACTTTGATGGCTGATTTTGATGCAAAATGATTCCCAATTAAGTATGGAAATCATTTTTCTAATACATGCATAATTTCCATCATATCCTTTTCATATGTAGACAAAGAAAAATTATTGCCAAAAAGGGCTTCTTGGTGAAGGAATTTGGATGGCCATCTTGGAGAAGAACAACACTCAAGCCATTGCCACATACATCAGTCTTGAAGGTGATAATTTTGGTGAATTATTTCATGGCCAAAACTAGTGTGCTACACATAGCCCATTTGAGTTCCACGAATGCAGTCGCTTCCTCATCCCATGTGAATACATCTTAAAAATTAATAAGGAATTCAATGGATTCGTGATATTTCCATAATCCCTGATGAAATTACTATAGTATCCTATAAGGCCTATGAAACCACGAAGGATCTTGAGGGTTTCTGGTCGAGGCCAATTCTGCATAACATTGATTTTTTTTGCATCAACGCAGACCCCATTATCTAAAACAATGTTCCCTAGATATTCAACTTTCTCTTGACCAAAATAACACAGACTATTTGGCACATAATTGATGGTCTTATAGAATTTGTAATGTATATTCAATATGCTAGATATGTTCATCCCATGTGTGTGTGTAGATCAAAATATCATCAAAGAAAAAAAATTACATAAGAAAGGCCAAAATATTTTATTCATTAGTTCCTGAAATGTTGAAGGGGAATTTCTAAGTCCAAATGGCATGACCAAGAATTCATAGTGAACATCATGGGTGAAAATGGTTAAATTTTGAATGTCATCAACATGCACCCATATCTAATGATGGCTTGAATGAAGATCTAATATGAAGAAAAAATTTACCCCATGAAGCTCATCAATGAAAAGAATTGGGAATTTATCTTTGTTGGTGAGGTGGTTAAAGACACAAAAGTCAATACGAGAGGTGCCATGATCCATTTTTTTTGGTTAAGAAGCACTAGGGATGATTATGGGATGGTGATGGGATGAGTAAATCCAAAATTGAGGAGTTCTTTGACTACCTTCTCAATCTCGGTCTTTTGCGAGATGGGGTAGTAGTATGGCCAAATGCTAGGTGGGGTGATTCCTGGTAGGAGTGGGATGTGATGAAATTAAGGGCATGAAGGTGGAAAACCTACTAGATCTATAAAAATTGTTATATTATTTTAAAGAAGTATTCATAAATCAGCAGGGTAGTTAGTAGTAGTGGTAGGATGGATTTGGATGGAGTGAAGTTGGGAAATGATCTCGTGTGATCCTTTCTTCAAAATATTTTCCATGCAATAAGAATTAATGATGCTATCATATCCTTAAAATAGCCATTTTTAAGTTGATATTCTATCCACTATCAGTGAACTACATCAAAATATTAAAATATTCCAATAGAATAAGTACCAATGTGTGAATCCACTGCGCACCTAAAACCTCATCACATCCTCCTAAGGATAGGAAAAAATGTTGACATATTGAGTTATATGTGTTGTCATTGATGTAAAATCTCGTTAATGAAAAATAGTATGATGGAGAAGTGTTAGGGTATTATTATTATGATGATTAAATGGATATTCATATGGTTTCATGATTGCATAAGTACTTTCAATGAGGCTGGCTTGGTCTTGGAAGCCTAATGAGGTGACCTAGCTAGCCTAGGTGATGGTGCATGATGGTTTGAGTGATTTGGTGACTTAAGAAGAATAGTAGAATATTTTGGAACATGTTATAAAAGTTTTTAGATGAATATTCATATGGTTTCATGATTTAATGAGTAGTTTTAGTGACTTTGGCTTGGTCATGCAAGCCCAAACAGTGACCTACCTAGCATATGTGATGAAGCATGATGGTTTGAATGGGTTGGTCACTTGAGGATCATGGTAGTAGCTTGGAGAGAATGTTTAGAGATTTTTTTAGAACTCACATGAGTTTTAGAGTGCATGTATAGGTGGAAGACCCAGTTTCAGGTACTCATCTAGACCAAGTCTAGGTGATTGGAGGCATGAGGAAAAGTTACAGAGCCATGAGAGGTCATGGATGCATGTAAAGATATCATATATGTTGTTACATGTGTTTTAGATCCTTTTTTAGAGGTTTCATGATGAGGTAAGAGGTGTTTATATGATGACCTACCTTAAACCATACAAAACCCTAAGGGATAGTCATGAAATTCATGGTGTTTGGAGATATGGAGAAATATTTGAGATATGATTATTATTGGAAATGTTGTTAGGGTGTGTTATTATTCTTTATAAAAAAATAAGGTTTCCATGATGAACATTTTGCAAGTTGTATTGTTTTGCAAAACAAGCTTAAGAAGGTGTTTTCCATCTCGAATTGCAAATTCTTATGCTCACCATGAATTGTGGGTTGTGAATGGGACCTTGATACTTTTAGATTTTTTTTTACATGGAACTAAGAAGGTTCAAAAGAATAATGAGGTAATTTCAATGTCATGGATTTATGAACAAAAGTTAGGAACGTAAACATATTTTTATGTGTTTGAAACCCTAGCTCAAAAGTGGTAGGAGAGATATTAATTATAAGTACATATAATTTTTTTTTGTTAAAATATGATGTTGGAGGTTTTATAGGAACAATTCATCTTTCAAGATAGGTATATTATAGCATGTGATGATTTGTGGACTCCACCTAAAAAGGCTAGTTTCTGAAGAAGTTCAATTTGGGACAAAGTTTTCCAAATTAGTTTTGAAATAAATTGACATTTTTTTTTATCATGGGAGTTTTAATTCATGTCCATCATGGATTGAAATAATTTTTGAGATTATATAAGGAAAAGTGTTCCCTATTTATGAAGATTGGTCTTAATGCGTTTTGGGACGAGTTGGAGCGAGTTTAAGAGATGGACTTGGTTGGAGGCCTTCCACTTGTAGTGGAAGGAAATGTAGAATGTTCCAGAAAGAGGATTCATAATTCATTTTAGTGGTATAAGGATTATCTTATGATGATGATATTTTATACATCAACCAGATGATTTTGTAAAGAATAAGGTTGTGGGTTTCTTAGGATATAATGGCTTTTGCTAAACGATTGAGGTAGAAGAGGAACGAGATGGATTGGTTGATGCTTTATATCACTTGTAGAATGATAAAGGATCAATGTTTTTCCTCTTAAATTCCATTAGAGGTATTGAAAGTGGCATAAAGGGTGAAAACTAGTTGAGCTCCTAAAACTACATTTTGGGAAGCTCAGTTTGGTGAAGAGGAAAGTTGGTGTGGTTTATATATATGGATGTTTCATGAGATATAACAAGAATGGATGTGGTCTACCAGTCAAGGTGATTCTACTAATTTATTACATGCCATAGTTGAGGTGTTTTGGTGTGGTATTGAGGGCCATAGGTGAATATTGGTTCCTGGAAATAATTGTTTGGTGAAGGATATGAGCCTTCTTGAGTGAGTTATGAAGAATTTTATCGGTGAAAGATAGTTAACAACCTTGAATGATTTGTTATGTCATATTTGATAGATGTGATAAATTAAGGATTTTTACTAAACATGGTTATAGTTTTTGTGGTTTTTAGTCATCTAGGTGATGGGGTTTTGAATTTATTTTTGGCTTGTTTAGTGCATTTGAGCATGGCCAACCTACATGGGTCCATTATTAATGTTTTTATGAATTTTTTGGAATGTTTTTAGGATGTATTAGCTGAGATAAATTATTATGACCAAACTATGTGTCATAATTTATAAGGGAATATATAATTAACAAATTATAGATCCATAATTAAAATGTGTGAAGATTATAGATTATAATGTGTAGTTAAATTAAACATAGATTTATCTTAATTTAGATAGAAAAATTGAAGAGCTTAAATAACATGATCTAAAAGTAAATAATAGGAAATTAAGGAGATAGATAACACCATATTTAAGTGGGGAAACCTGAAGGAAGAAAACCCTAGTGATAAAGCATTGTATGTATTAACAATTATATAGCTTTAACCTAGAACATCCGCTTCACTCCTCAATCCCATAGAGATAATTTAATACCAATGTCTCGCAATATAACAATTTTCTCACATAAAAATCTTAAGCATACACCAATTGGTCTAACTATTAATTGTCTAGGTCATTTAACAATCCGTGAAGAATCATCCTATATATAGGATGGGTGAACAATCAAGCCATTTCATTCTTTTCAAAGCTGTGAAGACCGACTAAGTTTATAAAATAATAATACAATGGTCATAATTAGTGGTCTATCAAATGATATCCCACTTGACATTATCAACCCCAACACTCCCCCTTAATGTTAAGTGGGAATAAACAAACAAGACATGCCAAATTTACCTTTTTCTACAAAAGGATTTACAGATCCAAGAATCAACAATAATGACTCTGGCTAGCATGCAAACAAGGGAAATCATACAAATATTCCCATACATAAATTATTAAGACCAATAATTTACATATGAATACTTATACCAGATTATGGAGCCTTTTATAAACTAAGGTATACCCATAACTAAAGATTCTTTGGGGTTTATAAGTAAAATCACATACAACTTTAAGCTGTTTAATTATTAAAAATGGAGGAGTGTTGGAAGTTTGCATCAGCCGTTAAGAGGTGGAATTTTCATGCACATTTCCCTCAATGGAAATTATGATAGGCCCAATAAGGGACAAATCTTACAAAAATTAAATGTTGAGAATGGATTTGTGAAGATATACGTAACTTGATCTTCAATAGAACAAAACTTGAGATCAATATCACCATTCAGGACATTCTCTCGAATAAAGAGCATATGAACTTCAATATTCTTGGTCATTTGATGTTGAAATATATTCTTTTCGAGATCAATATAACTCTATTTGTCACATAAAAGAGTAGTGCTCCCTTTGAAACCCATATGTAGTTCATCCAATAGTCTTTTATTCCATATAGCTTCCTTTACAACTTCCATAGCACTTTTATACTGTGCTTCAGTAGAAGAGAAACATTTTTTGGTTTCTTCTTGCTGCTCCAAGTGATGGCACCTTTACCGAACTTGAAGACATATCTAGATGTATATTTTTTATCTACAACATCACCATCATGATCAGAATCAAAATATCCAAATAATTGGGCATCATTACAAGAAGAATAAAAAAATCATAATTAATTGTTCCTTTAGTATATTTTAAAATTATTTTTTTCCATTTTCCAATGATCCTCATAAGGATTTTGCATGAATATAGAAACAACTCCTATTGCATATGAAATATTAGGCCTAGTAATAGTCAAATAAATTAGACTACCAACTAACTTCCTATATAAAGTAGGATCAAATTTAGCACAAGATGGTCTAGGATCTAACTTAACACTAAATTCAATAGGAATGAAACATGCTTACACTCATTAATGTTAAATACCTTAAGAAAATTTATAACATACTGAGATTGAGATGCAATCATAGACTTATGATCTTGAAATATAACCATGCCAAGAAAATGATTTAATAAACCTAAATCAATCATTTCAAAACACCATTTTAATATTTCTTTGATTCTAACAATTATCTTTCTATCACTTCTAGTAATAAAAAAATCATCAACATAAAAAATAATGATAATATGATTGTTTTCAAACTTAAAAAATAAATTATTATAAAAAAATCAGTTAGAAAATCCAATATCTTGAAATAAATTGTTAATTTTAGCATTCCAAGCTCTAGGATCTTGTTTAAGAACAAACAAAGACTTTTTTAGCTTAGAGACATAAAGTACTTTACCAAAATTTTCAAAACCTTTGCTTTGACTCATATAAATTTCTTATTTTAAGTCACCATTAAGAAAAAACAATTTCACATCCATTTGGTGAAACTCCCAACCATATTTGGTAGACAAAGCAAGAAGAATTATCACAATGTTCATCTTAGCAACAAAAGAAAAGTCTCAACATAGTAAGGACTAGGTTTCTTAGTGAAACTACGAGCTACCAACCTTGCCTTGAATTTTTCAATATCTACTATGACTTTATATTTGATCTTATATAACAACCTAGATCCTAAAATGCTTCTCTTAGAAGGAGGGACTATTTCATGAGTATCATTTTTAGTCAAAGCATTATATTCATCTTTTATTTCCTAAATCTATCTAGCATCTTAACATGCTTCTTGAAAATATTGTGGTTCAACCTCATAGAGGGTCATCAAGGCATGATAAGAATGATGACTACAAGCTACCTCTCTAAGATTAGCTAGTTGAGATTCTTGAACAATACTTTGAGCCCATTTACGACACATTTTAGTGTTGATAAATGTATCGAATCGTCGTTTACGATAAGGAGGAGATATTAGAAATGGATCCAATTTTTTAGGAATATGAGTCGAAGCAATAAAAATAATATGATTCCCTCTCAATCTCCATAATATCTAGATTAGGATAATCATCCTCTTTAACTTTTGTTTTCAGAATTTTAGGAGAAAGATTATCAAGCGCTATCTCATGAGAAACATAGAAAGGTTCATGAGATGCATTACGAGGATGTCTTTTCTAAAACTTGAACATTTTTGTTTTCAACAATGTCATGCTTGAATGTATCATAGACTCTCAATCCTTTAGTTTTTCAGTTATAGAAAAAGAAAGAAAAGGATGTTGGATCAAGATTTTTCCTTCTATATTTTTAATGAAGATAGAAACATGACTACCAAATATTTTTAAGTGAGAAATATCTAGTTTTTAATTTGTCCATTCTTCATGAGGATTGGCTTGATGAAGATTTTATCAGGCACTCTATTAATAATATAGACAAAAATATTCATAGCTTCAACCCATAGAAACTTAGGAACATGTAGACACCAAATCACACTCTTTGGGTAATATTTAGTCCTGGTCTCATACTACTATTCATATGGTTTTGAGTGAAGAAACTACTAATTAACTCATCTCTCCTAGCCATTTTAATTTAATTTTTGGTGTCATTCTCGACCTTCTCCGCATATATTCCCAGTCTATTTTTATCATCTTCCATCATTTTATCCTTAATCAGGGCACCCTGAGCTAGTACATGCACCCCTGTCCTAGTTGGGGCACCCCGAGCCTTTTTGAACTTTGCGCCACTTTTTGGGCAGTTTCTAACCCTTTTGACTTCTTATATTTATTGTAGTTGGCCATTTCAAGGTTAATTAATAAATTAGATCAAGAGAACCATATAAATATAAAGTTATGAGACCATAATGAGGACCGATCACTAGTCACTACTATCATCCACCTAGGGTTGCATTCATCAAAGGCATTTGGAGATCATTTGCATTATACAACTCCATCACAAGGGGCAAGGTTGGTTCATCGTATCACACAAACATAGGAGGGATTCTATTCTATTCCATCCACCTTTTACTACATTTTTATATCTAGTTATAGTTTGCTACTTCACAAATTCGACTAACACAAGAATAGCTAGGCACATGAATAATATACACATCATAACTATATTTGGGTCTAAAATTTTGTGCAGTGCTTAGTTAGTAAGCCCACTGTTGTGGCAGCTAAGGTTAGTCGACCTATTCATATGCATTATTTTTTTAGGGTTAGTATACTTATGTTGGTATTTTATAGGGCTTCTAATCATCTTGGATTATCAATGACATCCGGTGAAGTGCTGAAGTTTATGTGATAGAAAACAAGGTTTTTAGACCATATGTTTAACTTGTAAAATTCAATATTGAACCTCTTACGCAAACCAAAGCACCCATACTATAGACCAGGGCACCCATAGGCACCCCAGTCCCTCTCTAGGTGCCTCATTCAAGAGAATTTGTCCAGATCTTTCCTTTTTAGGACCTTTGCGTATTTATGTCTACTTCAAATTATTCTGTTTATTTTGCTACATAGTTTAGATCGGTTTGTCAAATTAGCTAAGTCATTTCCTTACTCCTCTTACATATTAGGATTTTTACTTTCATTAGATTAGCTCCTTGAGTAACTTTTCATATTACATGTTGTTCCTAGTTTAAATTAACTATCATTATGTAGTCATTTTTACACCCACCAAAGAACAAGGAAACCCCACACGCCGACTTATCACCCAACGGGCGTTGGGCACTCGGCCCAAGGCATGCGCGGACACCGAGTCTATATTTTATGTGAGTTAAGTGGTAAAACATCATCTATGATATGAACTTAGAAAGAGTGAGTGGAAATGAGACATACATTTTTCATAGAACTCAGAACCGATTCTAGAAAAATGCAGTCATCCCAGACAAAAACATACCTAACAACCTATAGGTAGGAACCAATCAATACTAAAGGAAATCCATAAGGATTTATATCTATTCCATAAATATTCATGAACAAAACCATAAAGATGTAAATATGGACAAGAATAATTAATATTCATATTCCATCAAGTCTGATAACCTCATTACATATATTGGATCCATTACAGACTACCACTGACTATGTAGACCGAAGTCATACATCATACCTAGATTTGTGTCCTTTGATACATAAAAGCAAAACTTCTTACCCAACCCCTTAATACATCATTTGCCTATATAACACCTACCCAACCCCTAGAGTTCTCTCCATATTTTGCGAGCTCCGCTCACTATTCATCTCTATCTATCTTTCCTCTATGGGAGCTTGTATATATAGGCCTCTTGAATCATCAACTCACCTTTCTGTGGCTTCGAATCCGTTTGCCAAGTGTCCATGTGGTCCTTCATGGGGCATGCTCCTTCAGGCCCGAGCTCTCCACTCTTTGCAATGATGGCCTTCTAGAATCTTCTATCGCGAGGTATATTCCTTTTGTGGGCCTCAAGTTGCCAGGATGGCACCTTATCCCACTCAGCATGCGTAGTTGGGTCATGATTTTCTCTTGTCTAGATTGATATGCCAAATATGGATAAGTCCAAAACATTTACTCAACTGGCACATATTGCGGGTTCTTCTAGAACCCTCTTAGAACCCTTCCTTTCATGCCTTCTCCTTGCGTGCCCATTTATTCACTTAGGCCTTGCGCACCCATGTGCCTTTTTGTACTTAGTCAATATTTTAGAGGCCCAACATCACCCCACACTTCACTGTTCTTCGCCCTCGGAAACACCTCATCAAAGAATAAAGAATTACAATAGATTTTGAAAGAATGAATAATTGGAACAAGAATAAGGGAATGAATAATCGGGAAAAATGAAATAATGGGGAAGTGTTGTCATTGTTGCAATAGGAGAGGAAAAATTTCTTCAGGTCGGCCTCTAGCTTGTTCTAGGCATTGAATTCATTTTGTACACTTTGGCAAAGGTTGCCGACTAGGGCATTTACCTCCTCAAAGCCCAGTCCATCTCCTTGAGTATTCATAGTTTCAACCACTCCTTCCAGTTGCTTGCCTACGTCCTCAAGCGCATCAATTCTTCCTGTGATTTGTGGGTACAAATCCTTCAGTCAATCTTTAATTTAACCTTGTAAGGTCTCAATGGATTCTGATTTCTTCTCAACCTCGGCCAAGATCATGTCCTGCTCTACTCTATTCCCTTTGTTATTTTCTTGAAATTCCTTGAGCTCTACCTCATGAGTGGCAACTAGGATGCTCACCACTCTATCTCGCATAGTTTTCATAAGTGACCTTAGCGGTTTGGGTGGCAATTTTCACATCCAAAAGAGCTTTACTTGTACTCATAATGATTCCTACCACCTTTAGCTTATACTCCTTCTCCGGTGTGCTCTGATACTTCTTCCATGATTCTAAGGCCAGTGGTTGCCTTTCCATGGTGAGGATACGTGTCAAGTCCTCTAGGAATTCTAGGGTAGATCCATACTTTTGTGTGGGTGGTGCTAGGTCCGGATGCTTCAAAATAATGACACCTGTGATTGATTCTACCTTCTTGTACACCTTGCGCACCCTTGACTTCTCATCCCTTAGTTCATGCCTTAGCTAAGTGATGATCAAATTTTCTTGTTTTAAGTCCTTAGCCTTCTCGACGAGCTCTTCCTCTTTCTTCTCTATCTCTTCTTCCAAAAATTTGACCCTGTGATTTCTCCTAAAAATCCTAGCTTCTACCTCGACTGAGACTTTATTGAGCACATTTCAGATCTACTCATCCGAAAGCTGCTGGGCATTCACCAAGGGATTGATTCCCTTTGATTCGGCACTTTCATTATTTCCCCTTG
This sequence comes from Taxus wallichiana var. yunnanensis, assembly GCA_018340775.1. Taxonomy (NCBI): domain Eukaryota; kingdom Viridiplantae; phylum Streptophyta; class Pinopsida; order Cupressales; family Taxaceae; genus Taxus; species Taxus wallichiana. The sequence continues at coordinate 217,518,634 of CM031241.1, read as the reverse complement.
GTACACTTCAAATTCTGGCTCATCTATATGGGACTCAAATGCCCAAGATAGCATTTTCCTTGTCTGAGGGTATACACCGTCCTCATAAAATGACGCCATAGCCAAGAGTTTCTCTATGGGCACAATGCTTTGGAATCGTGCACACAATACTTTACTTGGGTCATCCACATAGATCATGAACTGTCCTTGTTTTTCTTCAAGGCTCTTCCTTCCCAAGCACGCGGCCTTAGGGAATCTCACTTCTAGACTGGGACCTCCCCCACACCTTTGTCTTTCTCCTTCCCAATGCTCTCCTCTTCAATCTCCTTCAACACCTCTTCTGTACTCTTCTCTACCTCCTGTTCTTACCAAGGCCTCAATGATTCCAACCACCTCCTTCTCTAAGGCTTCATCTACCTACTCTTTTGTAAGGCTTGGAGTCCTCTAATTTTTTGTGCTAACCTCCTCACTCACTACATTCTCTAATGCATCCTCTTCCTTCTTATAAACCTTTCTCCATACGAAGGCACAACCATCCTTATCTTCCTCTCCTTCTTCCTCGAAGTCATGCACATCAAAAGCTGGGGGCCTTGAACTCCTTCAGGTTCATCATCATCATCTTTCTCACCTCTATATGCCTCCAAGCTCTCTGTCTCCTCCGAATCAGCCTTTTCCTCCACCTTTTGCTTCTTCCTGACTGGGGTTTCCAGTACATGAGATTCTTCCTTTTCTCCTTCCTCTGGAAATTTTTCTCTCACAAGAGGCTACTCGGTGTTTCCTCATCAGGGTCTTCTCTCGCACTGGGGACTTCTTTTGTTGTGCGTAGGTGTTAGGTTTGGTGCTTGCCTCTGGCATGCCTACCGAATGGGTAGTCTGCACACTTGGTGCCTTTTTCTCTACTTATTATCTCTCCCTCTTCTTGGGCATGTGATTTCTTCTAACTGTGGGGTCGTCAAGTATCAAGACATCATTCTCTAGGTATGCACCCTTCTCGGAATTTTGCCTTATGCGTAAAGATACACCCGCATTGCGGTCCTCCCTGCAATTGACAGAGTCAAGGGCTTCATCATTTTAACTTTGTGGAAAACGTACTTCTCCACGTACACACATGCTTCTTGGGGTAGACCAACTTCCTACGCATCTCCCTATGGTCCTGATCGACTTCGCTAAGGTCAAATATTAGCTTCTTGGCCTCTTTATATCTATTTACTCCCACTTGGAAGTATTGAGTGGTGAAGGAAAATGGGAATTTACACCATGGGCTCATGGTTTCATCTGATAAGCAGAATCTACCAATGCAGAAGTGTTGATATACAATAAGTTCTACCTCTCCATCTGTGAGTGTTGACCGAGTTGTTATGGGATTCTTCGCTCTACCCCAAATGCATCCCTTAAGTGCTTATACCACTTTTCAAGGCATACCTTGTGGGTAGCTATCATTATTTCACATGTGTATTTTGTGAAACTCTTCGCGGGTGAGGGTATTCCTCTAGATATTCCCAAATAAAATTATCCACCATGTTAGGCACTCGATTTACGAGAACATGATTGTTAGGAGGACATTGCAAAAGAGTATCTTATCTCCTTCTGTGCTGCTGCTTGATAATTTCATCTGATGAAGGTAGTCAAGTTGTAGATGGTGCCTTCAAAAAAATTTCTACACACATTCAACCAAGCCTTATTTACCTACGTCCACCTTTCTAGGTCATTTAGTTTGGTTACCAGGTGGGCCATTCTCATGATAGGGTCTGGTATCTCCACAATGTCGAAGTACCATGATCCCTTCTTATAATCATATGCAGCCACAGTCTCTTTGATGGAAACCTTATCACTTAGGTCATCATCGATACTTTTCCCTTCACGAATGAGGCTTGTGAATTTTAAAATCATCCGAGGGTTATGCACATCTTGCACCCCACGAAGTAAAAGTGGTCCTCATGTACGTGCGACATCAGCCACGATAGAGGAAGTCAAGTTTTCTAAAATAAGGAAACTCATAGAGTTGCAATAATCCTACCTTTTCCAACTTCACTTTTACCTCATCACTATAGATAGGTAAACCCTGTGGTTTCCTTTTGTTTGTTGGGTGCACCAACTCCAGTGCCATTAATTTCTTCGTTGTGCTTATGCGATGGTTGTAATCTATTACTGTCATTTTTCTCAAATGGGACTCCCACTCCTTTTCGAGCAAAACCCCATCTGGGCATTACATTTCTGCATACCACTCCTCATTCATACTTGTGGTGGTTACTGTTGGTTGTTTACCCTTACCCTTTCCCTTTGGCTTCTTAGGTGATATAGTTGGTTTCCTGAGTGCCATAGTTTAGGTTAGTTTATCACTTCAACTTCTTCTTGTTATTCTACTCTTCCACTCTCTCAAACTCATATCTCAAACTTGTGAGGAAACCCTTTTCAGCCCGTGCCTTAGCTACCAACCCCTAACTGGAATAACCTCATTCAAAAGACAATGCTTCTCTACAATATTCTATACGCCCGTGAACTTCTTTCCCTATTGGTTTGTAGGTCAAATCTAGTCACTCACGCTTAAATTCCTCAAATTTTTTCATCACACGAGATCAACTCTGAAAACCCTAGTTTACAAAAGTTCTTCTTTCTTCGTATTCACAATGTAAATAATGAAGTGCTCGACCCTCTATTTATAGTTTTTCCCTCTTCTTAGCATTAAATGCTTCTTCACTACTACCATACTTCAACACTTATTACAGATTTTTCCAAAAATCAAGACTTGAGCACCTTCACTCATGCGCCAAACCTTGTGTGGGAAATCCTACAAACTTAAAGTGCGCAAACAATCCATCGGCGCAAGACTCTTACGCGCGTGCGTCACCAACATCGAAGGCACTTCTTCCGTCCCTCTCCTAATTTTTTCTCTCTCCTACCTCATGTTGTTCTTGTGCTTATTCTTCCTTTGTACATGGTTTCCCTTGAGCCTTATCCTGACACCAACCATCCTCATTCACCTTTTCTTCCCTGCGCTTCCTTCCACATGGCCATTCAACCAGGATTTTTAACATAAATCCTCTGGTATTTGAAACTTTGCACTTGCTTCCACATTATTCCACCCCACATTAAAATAATGCACGGTCCTTTATGCATACGCACCCTTCAAAAATTAATGAGGTTTGGTGCTCAAGGCACAAAACAAAACAACAACGAGAAAGGAAGCACAAGAAAATAAAATGCACTAAAGGAAATACTAAACTATCTGGCAAAAATGCCTTATTACAAACACCAAGAAGATTTATTTATAGTAGGGATTTAGCCTACTTCCATTGAAGTGACCTGGAAATCTCATTCCATCCAGTGCTTTCAACTGGCATGCACTTGAATCAAGTATATACAAGATAATATAGGGTCCCAACCAATGGAATTTCAACTTCCTAGGATGGCGCAAAAACTTGGAATCATAGAACAATACCATCTTCCCAACCTCAAACTTCATTTTCTCGATTTGGCGATCATGCCATGAATTTTTGTTTTGTTTTTTTAGTTATCTGGCTCCATTTGGCTAATGATCATCTCTCATCCAGCTTCATTAGCTCATCAATTCTTTCTTCCAGTGCTTTTTCATCAGCCAATCCTCCTTCACGCGTTATACGCAGAGAAGGTAACATGAATTCAACAAGTAGGACAACCTCCATGCCAAACACCAATTGAAATGGTGTGGCTTTATTCAACATTTTATAGGTTGTCCAATACGCCCATAGAACTACCGATACCTTTTCATCCCAATCCTGTCTTCCAACATCACAAATTTTGGTTAGGGTATGACTCAATATTTTGTTAAATGCTTTCGCGGTTCCATTAGCTTGTGGATGATAAGGGGTAGTTTTATGATGAGCCACCATGAATTCTTGTAACATAATCCTTATTGTCTCATTTAAGAAATGTGTACCCCTATCACTAGTCAAACTTAATGGGCATCCATACCTTGTAATAATGTTCTCCCACTTTGAAACCTTGCGGTAGGCTTTGCACAATCCTTAGTGGGTGCTACTTCTGCCCATCTTGTCAAATAATCCGTATAAGTGATTATATAGCATGATCTAGTCCCTGCTCTTTGGTGTAATAGGGCCCACAAAGGTAATAGCCCATTTCTCGAATGGTTCACCGCTGGGAATGGGGTGCGGGAATTTCATCTCTCGCCTTGGTTTGCCAATGCGCGGAAATGATGACATGCCTTGTAATATTCCTTGTAGTCTTGATACGGGGTTTCCCACCATAACCTGATTAGTAATATTTTTGTGAAGTGGAGTCACATGCATAGTGCCCCCCTGCACTTTCTCCATGCACTTCCTCTATTATAGCTAGGTGCTCATGTTCTAACACACATCGGCGTAAAACCTCATCACGTCCTAGCTTGTATAAATCCCCATTAATCAACATGTATGGTGTGGTGCATATAGGTAACAACTTTTTCTCCAATGTTTTCATCCCCTGCGGCACCACACTGGTTTTGAGGAACATTGCAATATCTTCTAAATATGAGGGCGCACACCATAACCTAAATAGTTATGCTTCTAACATGGTATCCTCAATGCCTTGTGTATCTCTCTCTGAATCAATTCTAGAACAATGATCGGGTCTAGAATTACTTTTCCTAGTTTGACAACCATTGTGAACTCAAAATCTTTGAATAATAGTACCCACCGACATATGCGCCCTTACGAGAATGGGCTTGTTCACTAGATACTTTAATGCCATATGGTTAGTGTAAAATATAAAAGGGGTTGCCAGTAGAATCTTTATCGAACTTGTGAAGTATGTAGATCATAGAAAATGCCTCACGCTCAGTAGTAGTATAATTCTTCTCTGTTGGTGTCAATTTCCTACTTATAAAGCACAAAGGATGATCAACAATTCCCTCACCAGGTTGTGCAAGTACTGCCCCAATGCCGGTTCTTGAGGCATACACTTGAACATGGAAAGGCTTATCCTAGGAAGGGAAACATAGTATAGGTGCGGTGATAAGCCTATCCTTCAAAGTGTCAAATGCCTTCTGTTGTGCCTCTTCTCAGTGAAAGGCACTTTTATGTTGAAGTAATTCCTCCAAATGTGTGGTGATCTTGGCATATGCCTTGATGAACTTTCTATAGTAACTCATATGCCCAAGGAATCCGTGCACTGTGCTTGGACTAGTAGGCTCCCCCAACCCCACAATAACTACAACTTTGGCGGGATCCACTAGTAAGCCTTCTTTACATATGATGTGCCCTAATAAGCTCCTAAATGGTGTAACAAAGACACACTTCTTGATGTTGATGGATATCCTCAACATCGCCAACATCTCTCGAAACATTAGTCTTAAGTTATCACAATGGTCTTTGACGAGCCCATACATGGGCCAATCATCCAGATAAACCTGAAGATACTTATGGATGAAGTCCTAGAATGCCTACACCATAATGCGTGAGAACATAACAGGTGCATTCTTTAATCCAAAAGGCATGACCGTATAGGAAAATCTTCCCCACTCAGTGGTGAACATTGTCTTTCTTTGGTCTTCCTTTGCAATCCTCACTTAGTGATAGCGAGAGAACCCATCCATGAAGGAGTAGACTTTGCACGTCCTACCACTCCCTCTAATATTTCATTAGTGAATGGGTTTGTGAAAGGATCAATTAAAAATATTGCATTTAGGTCCCTATAATCAACACAAATCCTTATCCTCCCGTATTTCTTGATACTAATGACCATTTGACTTATCCATTCGATTCTTCCACAACCTCGATGATACTGACGCTATCATTTTGTCTATTTACTCCTTGAACTTTGCGCATAAATTGGGATTCATTCGATATGGTATCTTCTTGATTGGGCGCGCACCTTCCTTCATCTTTATCCTCATTTCCCCCAAGGAATGGTGAACGCCTTTAAGCTCATGGTATCCGCGTGGGAAAAATCTTAGAATTTGCGTATGAGATCAATGATTGTAGAGTCTTCTTTCTTTGACCAATAGTCTCCAATGGTAGCCTCCTTGGGTTCTTCTTCTAACCAATGTTAACCTTCTTTGTTTTCAAAGGCGCATGGTAGGCGTGCATCCTCTCATCAGCACTATCTATCACCTCGTGCATGCCTACCAAGTGGTTGACTTCCAAATTTTACATCTCTTCATGTCTATGACATAGACAATCTTTCCTTTCTCATTTTCCACACACCCATGCTCAAACTACACCTCCTCATATTCATCTTCGCTGACGTGTTATTTCAAGCTTGGCTCCCCTAGGAGATCTAGTAGCATATCTTCCATCATTTCACTATCCCCATCGTAAGGCACTTGACTACTTACGATGCCTTATACACCGATGGTTTTGTGCTTTGATAATCAAATTCTTGGACAAGATCAACCGCTAACTCTTGCCGATTCCACATGCGGCGGTGCGTTTCAGGGTGAATGTACAATGCGCGCGTGTAACCCTGCAATGTAGAATATAATTTTTGTACCCATAGGGATGGTGGTAAAGCTTCCACTGCGCCTTCCCTCCAGGCCTTCTCACAAGCTTGGATATGGAAAGAGGTGGGATCCTTACCATGATAGTCTTTGATGGCGGTGGGCGCGTTACTTCTAGAGAACCGTACAAAGAAGGCAATTCTCACTTCTCTCCATTCTAGTAGGCTCTCACGGTGTGTAGCCCACCACTTTGGGCTGTTGTGCCAGGCAAGACATAACTTAACATCCCTCATCATTCATCCTCCTTCCCCCCTTTGAGCCTCCATCTCTTGTAAAAAGGTCTCGGTGTAGGCTCCTTCAGAATACTTAGGCAACTTCTTTCCTCTTAGGTGCCTGAGTGAATGTGCCTTAGTAACCCATGTTCTGAAGAACCTATAATTGTCGCCTAACCAACTCATAAGTCCTGTGCACCCAATTATCACATGCTATTCTAGTGGTGTCACTTACAATTTGAGCATCTTCAAAGTGGCTAACCCCTTATGTAGAGTGGATTATCTTAGGGTCTCTTATGGAGCGCACATAGATCCTATCTTCAGGACCTCTTCTCCTATGGTTTACGTGTATGGTTTCATCTTTCCATTTGCTAGGGGTATGATAACCCACTCTTCCTTGTTCTCAAAATGTATGTATCCCTTAATTAATCGCAGTCAGCATTTGTTTTTATAACACCATGGGCACCCAAGTAATCTTTGGGAATTATGCGCTTGGCAAGTGCCAAGACTTCAAAATCTCGAGTAAACTTGGCCCCCTGAATGGTGATAAGCTTTGCATCCTTCAGGACTTGATGGGAATTTCCTTAGTTTTGTTCGCCATATACAACACATTCGAAGATGGATGTAATGCGAGGCCTTCCCATTTGATGCCATGCATCCAACGTCATAACATGGACCTTAGCTCATCCTGTGTCAATAGTATGTTACTTAGTAGCCATCCATCCACAACTGCATTCAGTGTAATCTCCTTGTCATAATCAAGGCTATGGGGGGGAGTTTTACATGCAACACCTACCTTTTGTGCTCTACTCGGTGTGCGGTACCTTCTCTTAAAGCCATTCTCCTAGTAGGGGAATGATATTCTCCTACCTTAACATCTTGCACATTTCCTTTACTTCATCCAGGTCCCTCTGTGGAGCCTCAACACATTTCTCCTTTGTTCCTGGTACTTTGAATGCTCCTTCAAACACTTTGGATCTCTCCTTGCAAGTTCTTTATAACATCCATAGTCTCTGGTACACTTCCTTCTAGCGGGTAGGGTACGGATACTTTCCATGCACTACCTCCTCTCTTGAAACCAGAATCTTCTGCCTTGGCATCTCCTTTGTGCACACGGGCTCTACCAGTGTGTTGTGACCAAGATGGGTTTTAATCTTGACCCATGTGCTCTCGTGGCATCCATTACATATCCGCCTTATTTATACTTACCATCCAAGTGCCCTTATCCTTCCAGTGCTACTTGCTCATGTGTTAGAATAATTCGGGGCACTCTTCATACTTGTGCTTCTTTCTACACCACGAGCACTATAATAGATCTAGACACTCACGCACGTAATGCTATGTTGACCCACAATTATAATAGGTACCTCGCGGGAACTCACTTTTCCTCCTCCTCTGTGGCCATTGTGACCATGGAATCCTCCATGAGAGCCTCTTCCACATGCCCCTTCATCTACACATCCTTCATAATGTAGTCATCCTCCTTGGAGCTACTAGCTTGATGTTGGTTTGGCACACACCATGATCAATGGCCTCATGGATTTGGTCAATGAGTCAAAAATCCTTGATATCATGGGTTGTGGATGTGCGAGATCTTACAATAGCAAGAGACATTCTTTTTTATCACATGCTGCATCAAGGGGAATCTACTTGCATCATGGTCCCCATGATAGATTTCACATTCCACATCCACAACGCGTACCAACTTCCTATGGCAAAATTTGTCCTTGGTAAGCCCTTTTATGTCATAATCTATGCACCAAAAACCACTATGAGTCTCATGTGCTGAACTAGCGAGATAGATTTTCTATTTTTAGCCATCACAATGATCTGGGCCTCCAGGAAAGGGCTCACCCCCTGTGTCCACACTTCCAACTTCTTCGGCACGTAAGGCGGCTTCGATGCCTCTCACCCAGATTAGTGAACGCGTCTTATGCGATAATGCCTTTTTGAATGGCATGAGAAACCCACCAACAAACCACCTTTGGGCATCTTTGTGACAAGTGGATGTCATAGGATAGTTTTGACAAGAAGGTTTTGAACCATGCGTCATATTCCGCACTCTCTACCATTCCTGTTGAATCTCTTTCGGGATGCGATGCTCTTCTGGGTCTCAAACTCGGGGATGTGGAATTTTACCAGAAAGTCATTCTTCAATGTAGTATAATCCACCACCATTTGATGAGGGTCATACTTTTGATACCATATGCACATGTACCCTTACAAGCGTAGTTGCAAACTAGCTTTCCTTCCACTCTGGGGTAGTGATCCCCTTTGCACACCATAATAGCTCACATTTATGAACATGCTTCATAGCATCTTCTATTCCTTAGTAATATGGAATATGTAAATACATCTCAAAGAATACCTGTGGAGGTGGCTGGGGCCCTTTCCCCCCTGATCCATTTCCTTGATTCCCTCTGGTGTTTCCCCCACCAGATCCACTGGATCCACCAGGTCCTATGCCTCCAGTCCCACCAATTCCTCCTCCCGATCATCCAAACACTGGAAAAGGACTTGAGGTTATCATGCCTAGTGTCATTTGATGTCCCACTAAACTACACATTGATGGTTTGAGATATTGTCCCACTATTAGAGGTGTGTTCCGTGCCACTTCCGGATGCGATGCTCATGATTTTCCCAAAAATCCTCTAAACACATGAATGGCATGCACAACCATAGAGGTCCCAAATGAAAAATTGTATCTCCTGGGCACCGATCGGTCAAATCCACCGATGCCAACTGGGTTAATAAGATTCCTAACTTTATCGGGAAAACCAAGTGCCAAGGGTTAGTCACTAGGTGGGTTCAGATGCGCGCTGACTGTTCTCCTCTCTTCATATGACGAACTCTCATTAGAAGATGAAGGGGCTTCTATCCCAAATTTTCCAAGATGGGGTAGCAAAGTTTTCTCAGGCTCCACGTTCCTGCCTGAACTCCAATACCCTTTTAATGTCTACCTCCATAAATCCATCATACTTGCAACCTCACATTGTCTAGCCATCTCTTTCTCCTGAGATTCACTATACTTGAGTCACCTCTCCTCTCTTTCCTTCTCAGCTGCAACTTCTTCCATCTCTCTCCACCCTAGCTTCCTTACCCACCATTTAGAGGAGTTTATCCGGCCATGTGAAACACCTCTAAACTCAAAGCGATGATCAAGATCTTCATTGCTAAAGGGACAACACTCAAGAATGATCCCCTAGGCTCTCTCATAAACTAGAAATCAGCAACTTCAAGGCAAGAATATGTAGAAATGGTGTACTCCAGTGTAGCTAGCCAACACTCTCTTCCACCACTATTTAACAGTTCGTGTTTAGGTCGAGATCTATATCCTACGGCCTCTCTGCTAGTCCTCTTGGATCCATATGTGTGCTCTATAGTACCGGCTTTCTCTTGACACATATCCTAAGATCCATTCATACATCTCTACTGAGAAGCAATAGAAAAATGGTTCATATAACTCATGATAGAAGTTCTCTTCCACCCACCTCCGTGCATCTAACTCAGGTCCAATGTTGAATCTTTGAGAAAAGTCATCTTTTGTGCTTCTGAATCAGGATTCAAGTCTTCAATAGTCTCTAGAGTTAGACGCTCTGTAATCACTCATTATCTAAATAATGATGTATGCCATTTCCCACTACAACCTTAAAAATAGGTCCAGTAATGGAACCAAGATGTAGTCATTTTTACACTCACCAAAGAACAAGGAAACCATATGTGCACCGGCCTATCACCAAGCGGGCATTGGGCACTCACCAAGGCACGCATGAGCGCCGAGTCTCTCTTTTATGTGAGTTAAGTGGGAAAACATCATCTATGATATGAACTTAAAAAGAGTGAGTGGAAACAAGACATACATTTATCACGGAACTCGAACGGACTTTTAGACAAATACGGTCATCCCGAGAAAGAAACATACTTAATAACCTATAGGTAGGAACCAAATCATAAAGGAAATGCATAAGGATTTATATCTATTCCATAAAAATTCATGAAACAGAACCATAAAGATTTAAATATGGACAAGAATCATTAATATTCAGATTCCATCAAGTTTGATAACCTCATTACATGTATTAGATCCATTACAGACTACCACAATATTTGTGCAGACCAAAGTCATACATCATACTTGGATTTGTGACCTTCGATCCATAAAAGGAAAATTTCTTACCCGGCCCCTTAATACATCATTTTCCTATATAACACCTACCCAACCCTACGAGTTCTCAACATATTTCTGCGAGCTCTACTCACTATTCATCTCTATATATCTTTCCTCTACGGGTGCTTGTATATATAGGCCTCTTGAATCATCAACTCACCTTTCTCGTGGCTTGAGATCCATTGTCAAGTTTCAATGTGATCCTTCATGGGATCATGCTCCTTCGGGCATGAGCTCCACTCTTTCGCATGATGATGGCGTTATGAAATATTATATCACGAGGTATATTCCTTTCATGGGCCTCAAGTTTCCAGGATGGCACCTTATCCACTTAGCATGTGTAGTCGGGTCATGCTTTTCTCGTGTCCTTCTTGATATGCCAAATATGACCAAGTCCCAAGAGCCTTATCTAAAACTTTACTCAATGACGCGTATTGTTGGTTCTTCTTAAAACCTCCTAGAACCCTCCCTTACACTCCTTCTCCTTTCGCACCCATTTCTTCACTTAGGCCTTGTGCGCCCATGTGCCTTTTTGTACTTAGTCAATATTTTAGGGGCCCAACACATTATACTATTCATAATCCCCCATTTTAGTTAATGATTTTGGTTAATCCGACTCAATCATTCATGCTTCTAGGTACTTCATTCATTACTTTTCATCCTAGGGTTGGTCATCATGAATATCTCATTCAAGGATTATTTACTTTCCAATCTAGATCTAAGGCATATAATCCAACATCTTCTTGCTACTACTCATGTTCTTGTTGATGTGCATGTTGATGCATAATAACAAAACCCCTGAATGTCTGCAACTCGATGGGTTGAAACTCTTAGTGTGATTGCATAACATGGATCTTTTCCCAAAGTGTGGGACTTTACGATTGGGAAAGCTCTCCGGATGAAGGCTTTTTCCTATTCCTCTATTCAAATGCACACATTCATATTGTAGAGGATATATCCTAAAATATACTCTAACTTACCAAGGATACGAGGATAAGAAGATGCATAAAAATAAACCTAAACTAATAGAGGTGATGCACCAAAGGAATGCTTAACACCTACTTTGATATTAAACATAAACCATTAAAATGTAATACAACCACCATGCACAGATAACCAGGTTTGCAATGAAAGATCAGGAGGATGGAATGAACATAAGAGAGGGTTGAAAATCACCCGCATACTTGTATTATTGCTCCAATGATTTGATACAATACATTACAATGGCCAAGAGGCACAAACTTGCATTACAACTTGAATGGGAGATTTGAACTCCACAAATCCACTTACAGACCAGAGAAGAAGGGAGGGTGCGAAGCAAATTGTCCAACCTTTTGAAAAATGCCCCTCCTTACAATATATAGGAAGAATGAGAGAAGGAGATGAGAAGAACATCCGAAATCCCGCTTCAACCACCCCAAAATGCATTCAATTCTTCAGAAATAGTGATGGGTGCTATGACAAAATCCATACCTCCATATACCATGCCTTATTGGGAAAGAAGGAAGCCCATACCTTCATCATGGTGGTAGGTGAGAAACCTTGGACATCCTAAAAATGGAAAATAGTATTTATCCATTTTGAAGAACTTAGTCCCACTCAAATTAATATATCTAGTTGTAGTTGTGTAGAAGACGTTGAGATATTTCCAAAAATTCCTCTCTTGCTCAAATCCAAGCTCCCAGTAAAACATTATGGCCATCTAAAGGTCGGGGTGTCATTCGCAATGTGGCACGAGAGTTACGAAAGTTCAAAACCCAAAACCACAGAAAGTCGAAGTCTAAAATTTTAGACCTTCGGGTTTCAAAGTTTTAGAGGTTGAGGTGTGGTTTTTGTGTTTTGGGGCTGCAAATTTTTGAAACTCTAAAGTCCGAAACCCCAAAAGTCCAAAGTCCAAAATTTCATACCTTCGGGTTTCGGAGTTTATGAGGTTGAGGTGTGGATTTTTTGTTTCGGGGCTCCAAACTTCTGAAACTCCGAAGTCTGAAACCCTAAAATTCCAATGTCTGAAATTTTGGACTTTTGGACTTAGGAGTTTTGGAAATTTTCTTGTTCTTTTCCATTTTTCTCACCGAAGACTCCAAAACTCCTAAATCTGAAACCCTGAAAGTCTGAAGTCTGAAATTTTAGACTTTTAGACTTCGGAGTTTTGGAGATTTTCTGTTGGCTTTTTCCTTCACGTTTCCCGAGATCCCCAAAACATGAAAGTTTGAAATTTAGACCTTTGGAGTTTGGGATTTCATACTTTTCCGCTCACTTTTTAGCTCACTTCCCAAGATCCTCGAAACCCCGAAACCTGAAAGTCTTAAATTTCAGACTTTTAGAGTTTGGGATTTTGCTCTTTTTTGATCCATTTTTCAAACTTTTCACTGAGAGTTCCAAAACTTGAAACTCGAAAGTTCAAATTTTTAAATTTGAGTTTCGGACTTTGGAACTTTTGCCCCATTTTACTGTTTGGCCACCACAACTCGAAAAGCTCCACCTCCAAAGTCTAAATTTTCCTACTTCAAAACTTCTTCTTTGCCCAAAATTCTCTGTAATTCTCGACCTACTTCAACCTTATTCAACCAAGCTCAAAATACAATCCTCCATGATTGAATCAACCCCGTCAACCTCTCTATGCACGGTCATACTTGGTAAATTTTTCTGAGGGGCAAAATTGGATAACACCGCATCCGATTCACTTTACCAAAATTTTGTTAATTCATTTTCCCAACATATAGCATTTAAATCTAACCCTCTCATTGATGTTCATACCTTTGACAATGATCCACCTTTGCATATTATGTGTTGTATTAACAATTTTGGTGTCAAATGAACTCTAATTGGAAATGAAGATGAACTTAACTTGTGTCCCATGTCATTTGTTTTAGTTCTAGGTATTTATGCTCATGTTTTTAGTCCATATTTTATTTCATTACGTGCTTATGATGGTTCATTTCATCCATGTCTCGATTACATTAACATGCCTATCACTATAGGGCCCAAAGCTATGTAACACTTGTCTTTTTCGTTATTGATTTCCTAGTCTCCTACAATTATTTTTAGGTGGGGTGTGGCTTCATGTCATGCATGCCATCCGTCATCTATACGGTACATAATTTTGTTAAATTCTTACATGAGCGCATTGAACATACTCTTTTTGTGACCATGATCCACTCTAATATTGTGTTGCACTCAGGATACTAGTCTTCCTTTTCCACACATAGATACTACAAATGAGCCTCAACCTATGGAAAAAAAACCTCCCTTACCACCACTTGAGGGTGCAATTTGTGTGATAGAATAAATATATTCTATGTCACTGCTACTAATACTACTATGATTACATATCAAGGACTGTCCATTCCATGGACGTCACTCTATCACCCACACCTTCACATATACCACCTACATTAACATCCCCACCATTTACTGCACATTTTTCATGAATGAATCATATTGGTAACACATTCCATTTGATCCTACTTGTAATGTCACTATATGTTCATATGATGGCATAGCTCGACTTGGTTTCATTTTGAGGATCTTCATCCTCTTACTCATAATCATCATCTCTATTATGGGTTCATAGCTATTACCATTGCTTATGGTTTTTGTTTCTTTTATCTTACGGTATAATTTTCATTTACTCCTCACTCTTCTCCACTCACATTAGGGGAATCTTGGCTTACTTATATTGGGGGAACATTATATCCTAGTCATATAGATATTTCATTTCCTATGCCTTTTGGATGTGTTTTCATCTATAATAGCTCTTTCTTATGATACACACAAAATATCACTCATTGGTATGCACATGGTTTTCCACTTCCTCCATTCACCGATGAGGAGTATGTTATGGGCATGTACAACTTATGCCTCAATGGATCATTATGCGTTCAACATATAGCCTATTAGGTCACTAATGCTTATCCATTCAATTATGACCCAAAGGATGATGATCTTCTCAATGATTTTACACGATTCTATTACACACACTTCAAGGAGGCATAAATATAACACATCCCCTCCCACATCATCATATAAGCATAGGCACATCTCTCATCTTTACATTATCATCCTTACATATTACTATATCAAACTCTTAGCATATATTCATGCCTCATCTTGGCATTATTAGACATATATCTCATATCATACACATACTCATTCATACTTTAGTGTCGTTAATACCTAATGAAACACTCTTATGCTTTGGTTCACATTTGAATATTAAGGGCTTAATACACATCAACCCACACGCTGCACTATAGGCATTACACATTGTGTTTCATCACACATCTTGTGTCATGCATTCTATATTTAGTCCACAACATTTCGACACTTGCACATTTCTACATCATACATCATATTATTTGCATCACATTCATTTTACATCAATATAACACACATTTTATACTTGTATTCAGTTCTAAACATCACATATTCACACATATTATGCATCATACATCATGATTCTACTATCTACACATCTAACATCATACGCTACACACCCTACATACTACATTACTAGTCTATCTACAAATATTCCATTGCACACTATACATTATGCTTTATAGTTTCTACACATCTTGTATTACATTCTACACATTACATATTTACACACTCTAGTCATCATATGGTCTTCTTTCATCATTACATATGCTACATCATCTTCTATGCACTACACTCACTACCCTATGATGCACTTTAGTTCCTTAGTCCATACTCGATTGCCGAGGGTTTACGAATCAAATGGACCTTACATCCATCATGCGCTCATCACTTGACTTGTAGTGACACATGCTATAGGATAAATCATCACTTAATCTATTCATCTTGTAGTGATACACTCTTTAGGATAAATCATCTATAAGGTTCATAAACATCTCTTCTATAGGTTACACATCTAGACATTCACATTCATCACAACGTATTAGACACAACACACACTTCTACAATTTCTCGATGATGCACTCTCGTTTATGGTTCATTCTTGACTACTGTGGGGAAAAGTAAATGAATTTCACTACATAAATTTCCATTAACTCAGGGGGCATGCGGCTCCTATCATTCCATCTTCTAT
Organism: Taxus wallichiana var. yunnanensis; assembly: GCA_018340775.1. Taxonomy (NCBI): domain Eukaryota; kingdom Viridiplantae; phylum Streptophyta; class Pinopsida; order Cupressales; family Taxaceae; genus Taxus; species Taxus wallichiana. Next base: position 217,502,735 of record CM031241.1, on the reverse strand, counting down.
TCCACTCCATCCATCCATATAATATTACATATCTTGGTTGCATTTACTTTTACTTAATTTCACTCAGATATGGTCATCTTATTACACATGCTAATTAGATTGCTTATATGTCATTTATCTATAGCACCCACACATGTGTGTTCACCTCCTTTTCTAGTTTTGATCGTAGACATAAGTCTTTAACACATCGAGATGCTTTCCTTCTACCCATACTACACCTTTGGTCACTTGGGAATCCACATTCATCTCTCATAGGTGTTATTGTTTCATTTCATACTTAGCACTCTCCATTACTTGGTTTTACATGCTTTTAACATACTAGTTATCTTTCTAAAATGCTAATGAGTGCTTCATGTGTAACATTTATTTTCAAAATTACTTTCTTCGATGGTTATTTGTTTCTTGTTCTTTCTCGTAGGCCTTACGCTATGTTTAGTGTGCACACTTGTATGTTTTATGCATCCATGATGGCCTTTCATGTCTTGCAACATCATGAGTGATGCCCCATGTTTTCAAATCACTTTGTGTGCTTTTTTTTCTCTTTTTACGTGTTTATTACTTTGCTTGGTATCTTTCACACTATTTGCATAGACTAAACATTAATTTATACATGCATGCTTATTTATACCAACACTTATCTTTTACTAGCCTCTTGTTTGTGTGCACATTGGTTTTACCAAGCGTATTCCCTTCCCCTGTAGGGAAGAGTTACAAAATTCATGCAACTAGTCCTCTTTTTGGGTTGCATTCTCCTATTAAAGACTTTTCATGCACCCCCAAATATGTAGGGCATCATTTGGGGTTTTATATACTACACAACGCATTTATAGTGATTCAGTCGGTTTAATTTATGCCCTTGGTATTGTGGGTTATACGGTGAGTGGGTTCAAACTAGTCTACAAACCCCATACATAGTGACTTTTACGGGACACGGTTGTCCTTAGCATTTGATGAATCGATTAACGGTTGGAGGATACAACAAAATTCCTGCCAATACTTCTTCTACCGTTGACATCGTATCTCTAAAAAACCAAGGAATACGGAGATCTCTTCACACATCTTCGGGAAGCGATTCACGGGAAGGAGAATAAATTAAATTTCTTCCTACACTTATTTGGCCTAGGTGGTATGAGATCACCCAAAAACTCATAGTACAAGATATACTTCTACACTCTCTCTCGTCGTGGATCAGGTGCACATGTTCTATTTTTAATTTACATGTTTTAGATGTTTTTTTACATATATACATGCATCTTTTACATGTGTTTTTACATATACATGCATATTTGACTACTTGATCATATTCTCCTTTCGAGTCCGATAGTATGAGAAGTAAGCACTAAACAACAACAAAAACAACAGCAACAACAACGAAAATGATGACGACGATGTCAACAATAACACCTCATTGTAGAACACATCATAATAACCTTGTAGGTACATTACACACATCAACATCTACACACGCATTTCCGCCCTAGGTTTTCTCTCATCACTTTTTTGAGCTTTTTCATCTTTAGTTTCCATACTACATCATATTTTTTCACTCCAAGCTCTGTCTAGTCCTTCGACATGCTTTCTAAATCACTCTACACGGACATAAATTATGTATCTCTATCTACTTTATATTACTGAGCATTATACTCACCAACATAAAGTGGGGGAAAATGTAGACACTAAATCACGCACTTTGGGGTAATATTTAGTTCTAGTCTCATACTACTATTAATATGGTTTTAAGTGAATAAAGTAATAATTAACCCATTTCTCTTGGCCATTTTTATTTCATTTCTTGGGTCATTCCTGACCTTCTCCGCACACATGCCCAATCTGTTTTTGTCATATTCTGTCATTTTAGCCTTGGTAGTGCGATGGGCTGGGATATCTTAGGGCACCCATGGGCACCCATGTCCTAGTTGGGATGCCTCGAGCCTTTTTCACTTTCCCACAACTTTTGGGTACTTTCTATCCATTTTAGCTTCTTATGTTTTGGTGTTTGGCCACTTTGGGTTTTATTACGAAATTAGATCAAGAAAAACATATAAATATAAAGTTATGAGACCATAATGAGAGACCAAAAACTAGTCACTACTATCATCCACATAGGGTTGCATTCATCAAAGGAATTTGGATATCATTTTCATTCATATAGCTCCATCACAAGGGACAAGGATGGTTCATCTGCATCACACAAGCATATGAGGGGATTCTATTCTATTTCATCCACAATTTACTACATTTTTTACATCTAATTATATCTCATTACTTCACAAAGTGTTATTGGCACAAGAGCACTTAGGGAACATGATTTACACACACACCATAACTACATTTGGGTCTAAAATGTAGTGCAACGCTCAGTTAGTAAGCCCACTATTGTGGCAACTAAGATCAGTCCTACGTATTCATATGCATTTTTTTAGGTGTTTGATACTTCTTTTGGTATTTTCTAGGCCTTGTAATTATATTGGATTATCAATGAAATTTGACATAGTGCATCGAATCTAATGTCATATATAATGAGGGTTTTGGACCATCTACCAAACCTATAAAATTTAATTTTGAACATCCATCACAAACGAGAGCACTCATACTGCCGACCAAGGGCCTATAGGAACCTCGGTCCCTCTCTAGGCTCCCTAGTCTAGAGAATCAGTCTAGATCTATCCTTTTTAGGACCTCTACATATTCATGTCTACTTCTATATTGCTCTAATTATTTTGCAACATAATTACGTTATGTTCATTGAATCAATTAGCTAAGTCATTCCCTTACTCCTCTTTCATATTAGGGTTTTTAATTTCATTAGATTAGTTTCTTGAGTCACTTTTCATACTTATTTTTTGTTATTTACATATTGTTCCTAGTTTAGATTATCTATCATTATATTATCCATAATCCCCTATTTTAGTTAATCAACTCATTAGAAGCATGAATCATAGTTTTATCCATTTCTAATACGGTCATATTTTCCTTTTACAATGCCATTTTGTTGTGGAGAATAGGGAGTAGTAAAATCTCTTTGAATCCCACATGACACACAAAATTCATGAAAATTTTTGCTGACATATTCACCTCCATTATCAGTTTTAATTATTTTAGTTTTCAGATTAGAATCATTCTTAACTAAAGCTTTAAATTCCTTATACTTATACAATACATCATACTTTTTCTTAATGAAATAAGACCAAGTCATTCTAGAGAAGTCATTAATAAAGTAAACAACATACAAAACACCACTAAGATAAGGAACTTCGAGAGAACCTCTTACATTACTAAGAATCATTTTTAATAAGCGAGAAGATTTGGGATCATGATACTTGTGAAATGGTTCACCATGTTGCTTACCATGAAAGCAACTTTCACATGTTTCATGATCTGACTTCATGTTTGGAATACCAAATACAAGATTTACTCTAGAAATTTCATACATATTTTTGAAATTTACATGCCCAATTCTTTCATTCCAAATATGAATATCATTCCTAGAAGAAGAACAATAAGAAGACTCAGACACAAAACCATACAAGATATACAAACCATTTTTCTGAATACCAGAGGCAATAACATTCCTAAATTTATATTTTACATACCATTTATCTTGTAGAAAAACAAATTTACAATTTTCTTTAGTTAGATGATAGTAAGATAGAATATTCTTTTACAATAGAGGAACATACAAGGCATCCATAATTACCCCATTTTACAACTTAACATTCCCACAAGCTTCAGATCCAATGATGGAATTGTATCTAAGATAGTTATTTTCCTCACATTTAACTATGTCTGAGAGGATACCGGGAGTGCAAGTCATGTGCCTAGAGGCACCACTATAAATAATCCATTCATTATCATTTGAAGCTAAAAGGGTAGTATACACGACAATAGACTTCTCATCAATATTTGCATGATTTTGCTTCTAATTTTGATCTTTCTTATGATTGTTAAACTTTTTGTTCTTAGCATTCTTAATTGATTTCTTATTTTTACTCTACAATCAGCCTCTTTATGACTAAATTTTCCACACTTGTTACAAGTTCCATTAAATTTGACTTTAAAAGTATGACCGTTTGTAACAAATTCAGACTTAGGATTGGCTTTAAATCTAGATCGATATTAAAATTCTGATTAGGATCGTTATTATTCCTATTATGAGTACAATTATGATTCGAGAGAAAAATTCTTGATAAGTAGTCCCTTTTGAATCAAAATTCTCCATTAGATGCTCTTCTTGAATTAACAGATAAGACAAAGTGTCTAAATAAGGTAGACCATTCTCATTCTAATACTTAGAATTAAGAATACTGATATAATTTCTGAATTGTTAATCAATGTTTATTTGAATTATGAAGTACAAAATCTTATCTTGAAACAATTCATAGTTAAAACCATCTACTTGAGCTTTAATGTTCTTAATTTTAGCTAGATAATTAACTATTTTCTCATCCCCTTTCATAGGAGTTGTAAACAAATCTAAAACTAGCCTAGTTATTTTTCATAACCGACTACCTTCATCTATTATCTCTAATTACTTCTAGGCATTAGCAGGGGAGTCCATATGACCTATATGCATCAAAAATTCATCTTTTATTCTTTACAAAAGGATGGAAAGATCCTCCTGAGATCTTTGAGAGATGGAGCTAAGACTTTAAGAGGTTTCTTATCTTCTTGTGGGTCATTTTTCCACACCAGTCACAAGATCCCATAGCTTCCCAACCATAAAACAGGATTTCAATCAAACTCTCTAAATTCTATAATTTGTTCCATTTAATAACTAAGACTTACCTAATGAAGAAATAGCATAACTAGCCATTTTTAATGATTAGACGATGATGAAAATCAATACATCTAGAAATAACTCAAGAAATTCAAACAGAGGTAAAAACAAGCTACATATATCCTTATTAGTTGTACGAATGCAAACAACTTTAAATTAATCAAAAATAACTTTCTTTGATCGAGTTTAAGATCAATTTAATAGAGCTTGGATGGAGTCGAGCTATAGACATTTAATAGATTAATTAATAAATTAATTATGAGCTTAAAGATATCCTTTAAAAAATAAATCCTCTAGTGGATGCAAAGTCTTAAAAAATAAAGTCAATACCTTTTTGTGTCCATGATAGAGTTATAAAACTACGATAAAAAACAACTATAACAATAGGTATAAATCGATGCAAGGAGAAGATAAAACATGTGTGGCTTTTTTATTATCTCACACTTCGCAGTGTAGCTTAATAAGTCAAAAGATAATTAATAGAAAAATAGATAGCAGAATTGTATACACGTGTCTTTAATTAATTGGTTCACTTTTTTGCACTCGACACTATGTAAAAAAATATGCAAAGTTAATTACACTAAAAAAACTCAATCAAATGATGCCACTTGTCAAGAATTTAGCGACTAAAAATCAACACTTGGTAGTTTTCAGCCAATATTTAAATAGATTGCTTTAGGTGGACCTAATGTCCCAAGAATAAGCTAAAATTTAATATAAACTTCAGCTTTGAAATCTAAGTTAAAGATGACACCATATTAGTGGCTAATCTAAAGCAAAGACTGAAACCCCGACACTTGCAAAGACTCATACAACAAAATATAAATACACGTGTCCAAATGTAATTGGTTCACACTTCACAGTGCTTACTAAGCTAACTAAAGAAATTTGAACACACATGAAGCATTTTAAATGGTTCACTCTTGAGAATTCTAAAAAATAATGACTAATTTGAAAAGGTGGTAAAATATAATTGGATAATCCATTGCCACAAATAGAAGGATTGAAAATTTGAAATGTAAAGAAACACATAGTAATCCTATTGGTTTGAGTTTTTCAAAGACAGAGGAAGCAAAAATATTGTGAGTAAAACACTTGAGAAAAACTATTGGCTCGGATTTCGTAAGAGTTAGAAAAAGATAACAAGGGATTGACAAAGTAAAGAAACGTGGGATGCCCTTATTTCCTCATGTTTTCATGAATGATAAATAGATCAATAGAAAATTGACAATGCGAAGAAAGGTGGAGCTTCTTGATTGGCTCAGGTTTTGCAAAAAATAAAAAATCTATAAAAAGACTAAAAACATGAAACTAGATGGAAAAATGATTGGCTTAAGCTATACAGTCAACATAACCTTGCAGAGAATGAAAAATTCATTAAAGATTGTGAGTGAACCCACTTGGAAATAAATGATTAGATCAAGCTTCACAAAGGTAGATTTAGTCAAAAAGAAAGATTTATAAAGTCTGGGCAGATTTAAACACTCCAAACTAACTTGATCTAAATATATCTTTCATATCCACAGTAAAAAAACAACCCTAATGGCTATAAATGGTGCAAAAACTTAAAACAAGCTCATAGACAATGGATTTAAAACAAAAATGAGTGAAAAAGATGCGAAGCACAAATTTAAGCATGAAATTGTTGAAACATGATTTAAATAGTCAATTAAGTAATATTTCAAAAAAATATTTAGGTGGGAATTGAAATATTAACCCTAATTTTCTTAACTATGGAACATTTAGGGTTTCGTTGATTCATGAATAAACTTAAAGCTTCTTAACCTCTTCAAATTAAAATCTCCTAGATCAATCCACGAACATGCGTAATCACCATCTTGATACCATGTCAAGATTTATAAGGGAAGATATAATTAACAAATTATAGATCCAAAATTAAAATTCTGAAGATTATAGATTATGATGTGCAGTTAAATTAAACACAAATTTATCTTACTTTAGATAGAAAAATTAAAGAGCTTAAATAACATGAGATGAAATAAAATAATAGGAAAGTAAAAGAGACATATAACACCATATTTAAGTGGGAAACCCAAAGGAAAAAACCCCACTGATAAAGTAATGTTTGTATTAAGAATTATATAGATCTAACCCAACACTTCCACTTTGATCCTTAGTCCCATAGAGATAATTGCGGACTAGTGTCTTGCAATATAATGATTTGCTTACATAAAAATCTCAAGCATAGATCAATTGGTGTAACTATAAATTGTATAGATCAGTTAATATTCATGTGAGGGATCATCCTATATTTATAGGATGAGAGAATGGTTAAGTCGTTTCACTCTTTTCAAAGTTGTGAAGACCGACTAAGTTTATAAATTAAATTTTAATAAAGGGTCATAATTAGTGGTCTATCAAATGATATCCCACTTGAAATTATCAACCCCAAAACTTTGATGTTATCATAAGTTGAGAAGCATATTTAAGTGTTTGTTTAGTTCTTATTTTGAACGAGTTGGAGAAGAGGAAAAAATATGACCTACTTGATAGTTTGAAGGAGCTTATAAGGCATGGAAACAAGAGATGAGGATGTTGGAAACAATTTGAATAATGTTAGAGATAATGTGTGTAAGATTTTGAATTAAAGACAATTGATGAATGTGTTAGATAGATTGAGTTTAGTAAGAGAGGATTTGAACAATATTTTGAAGGTGTGTGAGCTGAATCAATGATATCCATCAGTTATTGTAGCAACAATACATTAGATTTATTCATTAAAAGGTGGTTGAGTGGGTGCTTTATTATCTTAGGGGTTTCTATCCTCCTTGTGAAGATTTTGATTCACTAAACCATGGGTTCGTGCTCCATGTGGGGTTGGTACCTCAATAAACCAACGGTTAGTGCTCCTTGTTGAGTTAGTGCTCAACTAAATTTGAGACATAACTATAATAGAGTTTTTTTTTTAGTGGGTTTTCTTCCCTTTGAAGGTTTCCCACTTATATATTATGTTATGGTGTTCTCTCTCATAGTTATGGTTACTTGAATATATGTTGTATGATGTTGTACACACATTAATGGTCAAATGGCTTATGATTTAAGAAATTAAATATGAAATTGTTTATAGTTTTAAAGGAAATATTCACCCCCTCTTATTCGATTTTGATTCTAAAAATTAATATCGGATGAAATTGTTTTAGTGAAGTTTGACAACTTGAATGATATCTTATTGGAGCACAAGCAATGGATAAACCATTAGATGTTGAAGAAACCCTAAGAAATAAATATGAAGTGGAAGAATCAATTATTTAAAGTTTTCAAGATCAAATGAGTTGTATGGAAAGCGAGCATGGTCAATCCAATTTGTTTTTGGAGTCATAGATGGAGAATGTGTCTAAAACCCTAAAAAATAAAGAATAAGGTTACACTAGATATGAAGATGAGTTAAGATCCTTAAAATCACAATCGGAGTTAGTACGTAGTAGGATGAAGATCTATAAGAAGTTGAAGAAAAGTTATGAAGCCCTAAATGATATGTTGGATAATCAATGAGCAACAAATGACAAATCTGATATAAGCTATAAAGAAGAGCATACAAAAAATAATGAAGTCGAAAAATTTGGATCTAGTAATGTTACTAAAGCTATGCAGGATGTTAAATAACTCAAGAAGGTTATTAGGAAACCCAATGTAATGAAGTCTATAAGTAAGTTCAATGGTGTTTGTTACTCTTGTAATAATTTTGGTCTTAGATCTAAGGACTATACGAGATCTGTTAAGAATGAAATTCCATGGAGAAATGGTTGGCATGATCATTCATATCATTCAGGAGATATTACATGTTATAATTTCCATAAGAAGGGTCATATTGCCAATTTTTTTCATCAAGAGTCTCCTAATAAAATTTGGAGAAATGAGAATAAGTATGAAGTTGTGTGCTATAGTTACAATCAGATTGGACATGTTTCTAGATATTGTAATCAAATGGGTACTAAACAAAGGGATGGAGATTATAGAGGTAAGAGTTCTTCTTCTTGTTTCAAGTGTAAGAAGGTTAGTCAAATTGAAAGGTATTGTAGGGTTAAGTTTAATAAATACAAGAGGAAGGATGAAGTTAAGATTGATCATGTTGGAAAAGTAAAGGAAGAGCTCATGTATACTCTTGTCAAGAAGGAAAAAGAAGGTCCTAAAGTTGCTTGCTCCAGTCATGATGAATCTATTTCTCATAAAGGTCTATTTGTTGTTGTATAACCTCAAGAGTTGTTTCTATCTTCTCAAGAAGACCCCAAGGAGAATAACAGAGAAGAAAATTGATGAAGAATATTGGTATCACATCCCTGTAAGGAATGGATGTTTTACCTTACCAGTGAATGTAGTTGTCATGGATTCCTCCATTATGCTTAATGGATTCATCATTCTATGATATTTGAAGAATGTGAAGCATGAATATTTCTTTGGAAGCATGAATATTTCTTTGGAAGCATATGCCAAGAGGGAGATGATTGTTTGAATCATGTTGATGAAGGAGGTCTATAAAATTATGTCATCACATGTCAAGGTATGTTATCATAGTCTAAAATTATGTTGTGGTATTCCTTGATTGGTCAAGTAGTGAAATTGTATGGTTACTATCAAAATGTATTTTACGGTCATGTCCTCAAGTCCGAGTTTCCACTATGGAGGTTTATAGGTTGAGTTCTTGTGTAATATAAAATTTGTGTCATCAAGAATGACAAGGTATGTCTTACACTCCTATGTTGATTGTCCAAAATATATGTGTGTGTGTTTACACTCAGGTCTTTATGTTAGTCATGATGTGTTGGTAGTGAAAGTCCTTTGATGTATTCCTCTTGATCTTCAAAGGTATAAGTCAGAATTTTCTTGCGGGTATTTCCAAGGGTGTTGGTCTGTATAAGAGGTTATCAAAGTCTATAAGGTCATACTTTTAGTGCTTATCGATATATGTCTCATAAGTATAATGTGAGTAACTCTCATCCTAAGATGAGTATGTAGTCTTGTTTGTCTTTTAAAGGATGTTCATCTTGTGGAAAGATCATGAGATGTCCAAGTTATATTATAAATCTTGTAAGACAGGGGTAATTGATAATTGTAGATATGCATGGATGGTTTCTTATGTAAGTGAATGCTACATAATGTCAAATTTAACTAACATTGCATGTTACAGTCGAAGAAGGATATTAAGATAGGGGATATATTTTATAATCTCACACATATGAGCTAAGTTTCAAGGTAAAGTATGAAGGGTGGTTAGAAGGCTGAAATGACAAACATGGAGGATGGTTTGAAGGATACCTCAAAGGCGAGCATCATTTTATTCAAGATTTTATGATAGCAAGATTAAAAAGTTGAAAAGAAGACTGTAAATGACTGAAATAGAGCTTTAGGGTAGAGGCAAGGTGATGAAGTCATCCTCATGACAAGAAATCAAGGTACTAAGCCAATTTTTTGTGTTTTCTAATTGTGAAGGGTGTTATAGGTCAAGGGGACTAGTAAGGAATGGAATCATGATGTGAGCGATATTTTAGAGCTTTCCAAAGTTTTTCCAAATTGCACTAAAGATTTTCTTTAAGAATCTTAGCCCTAAAAGAAGTGTGTGACATAGGTATACAAAAAGCAAGATGAGTTTGAACAATATTAGTTGAGATAAGAAAGATGATTCAAATCCAAAATCATTAATTTTTGGAATTTTCATAAGTTATAAGCATTAGTTTAAGGTCTGTTATAGTAACTTTAAGCCATGAAAGAGGTCAAAAATAGTGTTTTAGTGAGAGATGTTAATCTTTGCATGCTTGTATGAAGTTATGATGATGTATACTTAAGAAGAAGGGAAGAATGTGTATTTTAAGCCCTGTAACATGATTGTAAGCATGTATGAGTTAGTTTTTACTCTTTTCATGGGGGTAAGTCATCAAATTCTTTGAAATAAGAAAAAACATAGTTTAAGTTAGTCATGACGAGTTTTAAGCTAATTTTAAGACTTTGGTTGATGTTTTTAACTAAGTAGTGATCATATGAAGCTAAGAAAGATGAATAACATGTAATTATAGGTATTATTTTTACTTAATGTAAAAGGGGAAGAAGAACTCGGTGGTTTTCCATCAATGACAAAGGGAGATTCTTGGCATGTTGAGTTCTAGGAGTTGTCATTGATGTAAAATATCGGTAGTGGAAAAAGGATGATGGAGAAGTTTTAAGAGATGATCAGTATGATGATGACATGGAGATTCATATGGATTCATGATTACATGAGTAGTTTCTTTGAGATTAGCTTGGTCTTGAAAGCCCGGTCAAGTGACCTAACTAGGCTAGGTGATGGTGCATGATGGTTTGAGTGGCTTGGTGGCTTAATGATCAGGCTAGTAACTTGGAGAGAATTTCGGATATTTTTAGATGGATATTCATATGGTTTCATGATTTTATGACTAGTTTCGGTGAGATTACCTTGGTCTTACAAGCCCAATCAGGTGACCTAGCTAACCTAGGTGATAGTGCATGATGGTTTGAGTGGCTTGGTGGCTTTAGGAGCATGGTGTCATCTTTTATATCATGTTTGGAGAGTTTTTAGGCAATCACATGAGTTTAAAACTCTAGGTACATGTGGAAGACCTAGTTTTATGTGCTCATATAGATGAGGTCTAGGTGGTTGGAGGAATGAGGATGAGTTGCAGAGCCATGAGAGATCATTAATTAATGAAGGGATGTCATACATGTTGTTACAAGTGTGTTAGGTAATTTTGGAGAGGTTTCATGATGAGGTAAGAGGTATTTCTATGATGGGCTATCTTAAACCATGAAAACCCCTAAAGGATAGTCATCTAAGTCATGGTGGTTAGAGAGATGGATACCTACATGAGATATGATGATGATTTGAAATTTTAGTGGGGTGTGTAATAATGGTGTGGGAAAAGTTTTAGGTTTTTATGATGAGAATCTTGTAAGTTTTAGTGTTTTTCGTGAAATATGGTTAAGAAGAAGGAGGTTTAAATATCGAAATGTGACTTTGATGTCATCATGAATTGTGTGTTTTTCATGGGACCTAGATACTTTGAAGGATGTTTTTACATGGAAATAAGAAGGATTTACAAAAATAATGAGGTCATTTAATTCTCACATTTTCATGAATGAATGTGAAGAAGGTAAACAAATTTATGTGTTTGAAACCCTATCTCAAAAGCGGTAGGAGAGAAATTGATGATAAGTGCCAAAAAAAATAAAATGTACTAGTATGATGATTTTATGTTATAAAGGACTCCTACATATTTCAAGAAAGATATATCAAAGCATGTGGTGATTTGTGCACCCCACTTGAAAAGGCTACTTTCTGAAGAAGTTCAGTTTGGGACAAAGTTGTCCAAAGGAGTTGTAAAATAAATTAACATTGTTTTTATTATGGGAGTTTTAATTGATTTCCATGATGGTTTCAGATCATGGTTTATCTTATAGAGGGAAAAGTGTTCTATTTATGAATACTAGTCTTAAGGAAGTTCTAGGCGATTCAACAAGCAGTTTGATGATGGACATGGTTGAAGGCCTTCCATTTAGAGTTGGAAGGAAATGTAAGATTTTATGGAATGAGGATTCATATTTATTTATATATGTATATTGATTGTCTCATGATGATGAGATTTTATAGGTTAACTAGATCAGTTTGTAGAAAATAAGGTTGTTGGTTTATTGGGACAAAATGACATTTTTGAAAGATTGAGGTAGATGAGGCATGAGATAGATTATTTGATGCTTGATATTAGTTGGAGAGTGAATATGGATGAATTTTTTTCATATTGAAGGAATTTGGAAGTATTTAAAGTGGCATAAAGGTTGAAAGACATTTGAGTTCCTAAAAATTCTTTCTAGGCATCTAAGTTTGGTGAAGAGGAAAGTTGGTTTGGTTTGCATATATAGATGTTTCATGAGATCTAGAAAGAATGTATGTGATCTAAAGGTCAAGAGGATTTAAATTCATGATTAAATGTTATATTTGAGGTGTTCTTGGGTGATATTGAGGCCCATAGGTGAAGACTGGTTCTTGGAAACAACTGTTTGGTGAAGGATATGAGCCTTCTTGAGTGAGTTATGAAGAATTTGATTGGTGCAAGCTAATTAATGACCATGGATGATTTTTTTATGTCATATTTTACATTTTTGATAAATTAGGGAGTTTTACTAAGTATGGCTATGGTGTTTGTGGTTTTTAGTCATCTAGGTGATGGGGTTTTGAGTTGTTTTTATGCTTATTTAGTGCATTTGAGTAAGGATGACCTACATGGGTCCATTATGAATTTTTTTATTATTTTTTTGTGATTTTTGAAAGATGTATTGGCCACGTTAAATGATTAAGACATACCTATGATGTGTTTATGAGGTAAGAAGCATATTGAAAATCTTTTTAGTTCATTTTTGAACTACTTGGAGAAGAGGGAAAATGTGACCTATTTTAGAGTGTGAAGGAGATTCTAAGGAATGAATTCATAAATGCGGATGTTGGAAATTTTTTTAGGAAGGTTAGAGAGCATGTGTGTAAGGGTTTGAATCCAAGAAAAGTGATGAACGTGTGAGATATAGTAAATTGACGGAGAGAGGGTTTGAATAAGGATTTGAAGGTGTGTGAGTTGAATCAATGATCTCCATCAATTGTTGTAGAAAAAGACATCATATATCTCCATTAAAAGGTGGTATAGTGGGTGATTGATCATATTAGTGGGTTATAGCTTCCTTGTGGATTTTGCGCTTCACTAAACCAAGGATTGGTGCCCACTAAATCGGGGTTGGTGATCCTTGTCGAGTTGGTTCTCAACTAAATTTGAAACATAGATTTAATAAAGTTTCATTTCAGTGGGTTATCTTACTTTTGAGGGTTTCCCACATATATATTATGTTATGGTTTTCTCTCTTATGGTTATAGTTCCTTGAATGTATGTTGTACATGATGTTGTGCACACATTAATGGTTGAATTGTTTATAAGTTAAGAAAGAAAATATGAAATTTTGTAATGTTTAAAAGGAATGATTCACCCCCTCTCAGTCCATTATGCTTCCAAAAATTGTATATGATAGAAGAGTGTAATAACCCATCACAATACACACATTTTGACACTTCCCTTTACATGGAAATGTGCCACCTTTAGCAAACATGACTTCAAAGCTAGAAAAATGTTGTATGAACCAATATACTTGGTTAGTAGTGCGTGAATCGATGAAATTGTGAGTGCTTCTAGAGTCATATACGATGGTGAGAGAAATTATGAGACCTAAAAATAGACTCAAAAGCTATAATCAATAATGAGACACTAGGTAAAATTATGGAAACTATATTTAGTGCATGTGAAGGGTGAAAATCATGATTAAATTTCAAAATACAATGTAGATATATAACCCTAGAGAAACTAGGGTTTGAAATATTATGCATGATACAATGTCGGAGTTCACCAAAAATGTTTTACACCCTTATTCTATTATGAAAAATCTAATTAGTTAATTATGCAAACTACACAATGTAAGGGGAGATACGAGAGAATAACTTTGATTAATCAAATTTTAACCTTAATTGTATAAATCGTAAGAACACAATAATGCTTGTCAGAATCGATGTACTAAATGAGATATGAACTTGAAACATAAGAGGATTAGTACACTTAGTTGTTTACATATAATTTTGGGATTTTATAGGTGTGCATACTATTGGAACATGAAGATCTAAATTTGATTGTACTTTATTCTTAGAATCGCTGACTAGAAACTAAACTAGGGTGGGATTTTACACTACTTCAGGACCATTTATATGGTCTTTAACACTTTATATGGTTTTAACCTACTCATAATCTGACTCTATAACTTCCTATGATGGTCACCTACTTATAAATTTAAGCATCTTATGTGAGGTATCAAATCATAGTCATAGGTGGGATACCCTACAAAACAAATGTTATTTTGGTTGTGGGTACCCCTATGTACCGCCAACATTAGAATTAATTTCAAGAGGCCTCAAACTATACATCATGATCTAGATAACATGTGATATTTGAATCAATGCAACTAGATTTGGAAATGTCTTTGACAATTATTGAATTGAGTTTGTCTCTTGCTCAAATAATTTGATAATGGATGTTTGAGTTCTTTTAGATGAGATAGATTGATTCCTTGTCTTTGAAAAAGATTGATACGATGAAGGAGCATTGTCATGTAAATAGATTTTTTTTTTTTTTTAATACAATTTTTATTGAATATGGTATTGAGGAACTTTTTAGTTGTTTAGAGGGTTTTTCCACCTACTTAAGTTCATCCATAGGTGATAAAGAGAGAATTAGAGTTTTCCTCCAAATGTATCTTTTCACATATTTGAAATTATATGCAGATGTCTAATGTTTAAAAATCACATATATGTTGATCTAAAAATGTGTCAAAGGTTTATATAATATTAAGTGTTTTCACCTAACCAATAGTCTAGGTTTTGAGTATGGTCACTTATGGTGGTTAGGGTTTAATAAGATCGTGTAACTACTTCAAAACTAGTCTTAAGAAATAAGATATTCAAATGTAAAAGTGAAGAGTGAGGGATAATGATATGTGAGGTGTGTGTATTTTAATCAAGGGGGAAGAGAGCCTAAAGAAGATAGAGGATTTGTAGTTTGATCATGGAGAGATTTAAAAAACTGAGTTCTTTGTAGAGAAGGTACAAATTTTGCATTTATAAAAATATAAATGATGGTTAATGGCTCCTATTTTGGTGTTTATTTTGAATAGGTATGATTTTTAAAATGTTTGTGGAAAATGTGATTAATGTGGATAAAAATCTCAGAGAAATAAGTTGTAATAAGAAAGATGCATTTGTTAAGGTTTTGATGGTATTTCCCTTTTAAAGTCTTGGTGATTGTTTATGAGAAAATATTGGTATGGTTACAAGATTTGTTTAAATTTTTAGATTCTATAAGTATGTGAGTGATGTATTAAAAATTATTAATTATACATCTCATGTCTTTGTTGCATTTGTGCTTTAAAAGTGAAGTTTATGTGGAAAACTATCCAGAATAAAGGTTTAGGAGTTAAGAAAATTAAGAAAAGCTTATTGTTGGATAAATCTAGGCATTATCAAATAGATGATTAAAAAAAATATGAATGTTATTAAATAACATTTATTTATTTTTAATCCGATGAGGTGCTAAATTTGTAAAGATATTGATTTTTCTTTGTTTGATGTCATGTCATTGGGAACCCTAGGACTTCAATTTAAATAATGCCATAACTTTTGTTTTAGTAATGGAAACCTTATGAAAAAATGTTTTTTCAGAATGTAGAACTGTCAGGTGCTAAGAAAAATTTTCTAGGAAGGAAAAACTTTGCTTTATCTTGCATGTTTCTTAATGGAATAAATTAAAAATTTGTATATAAGTACTTATAGGGGTATTATAGATTATTTTCATGGTTTGGAGTTAAATTAAATTTTATGGACTCGTGTTTTTTGAGTCTCATTAAACCTGTTTTAGCCTAAGACATGACTAGTTGGAAGTTTAACAAATAATGAAAATAGTGTACATCATCTAAAGGAAATATCTAAGATATTTTTATATAACTTTATTTAGGATAATTGGTATCATAAAATGTGATTAGTTCCTCATGAAATTCAGTATATTGTTTTTGGAATAAAGGTTTGGTTTTAAAAAAGGTTATTAGAGAAGGGTTAATAGAAATGGTAAAGGTGGAATAAATTTTGTTTAGCTTAGAGTTGGAACCTAAAACTTTGGGATATGATTAAAGTCTTCAAATGGTATCGAAACATATTGGAATGTGAATGGTGAGTTTTCATTGATGTAAAATACACATTAATGAAAAAACAATATGAAGGAGAGCATGAGGAAACTTGGACAAGGTAGGACAAGGCATGACATGAGAACACATGATGGAGACTTGACATTTTAAGGAGAAACTGAATTGTAAAGGAAAAATGATGATGTGATAACGTGTTAAGATGATTTCATAGAAGGTTTAGTAGGTATATGATTTGGAAACAAGGTCAAAATGATGGATACATAGGTGCATGAGTTGAATTTGTTATACTAGCTTAGTTCGAGTAGGCCTAATCAGTAGGTCTAGTCAATAAAAGGACATTGAATGGTGCATTGAATGCTTGAGGATGACGATGAAGCATGGTTGAGGCATGAGGAACATGGCTATAACATGTTAAGGAAGGTACATGATGAAAACATGGCATGTTTTTGAGGTATGATCCTATATATAGAACCTAGGATAGGTATATGAAGCAAACCAAGCTAGAAGGAAAGTAAAAGCATGATAATTCTACGGGGACATTGTAGGAAGGTATCGGATGGTATTTCAAGACATAATTAAAATTTAGGGGTATGATTGGGGTCATATTCATGATTGTTATTGACGATAAGAAATTTTAACATGCACAAATGATGTTGGTCATGAAGGTACATGTGCATTTATGAAAATATAAGCCTTTGGACATGTGAAGGGACCTATCATAGTGCTATGGTGTAAATTTGAGTGAAAAATATAGAAGAATGTTTGAGTTATGAAGGTTTTAGTAACATTGATCTCTTAAAATGCTCTTCCCTAGCTCAAGGGTTAACTTTCAAGACCTTAAAGGTATATCAAAGATATACATGGTATCATAAGACTCTTACCAATGTTAGAGCATGGAATTAAGACCATTCGAAAGTTGGAATGAGGAAGAATGGTGGATTGCAATGTATGGATAAGTTTAAGAAGAAAAACTACTCCAAACCTCTCTAAACCCTCATACTATAGCAATGGAAGGAAAATATATTTTTTGATAGTAAAATCATATTTGCAAGAAAATGTGAACACTTTGGGATGTAGATAATTCATTTTAGTCTAATTTTATGGAATTTTGTAGCCCGGAGTTAGTTGGGAAGGTATTGTTTTAGCCTTGTTTTGAGAAAATTTAATAGTACAAGTATGCATGGAAGAGTTTCAAATTGCAATCTTTATGTTGAATCATATATATAAAGTGTCATTCATGTTCATTTAAATTTCTAGGAAATTACAGTGTAATTGTTTTATGAACAAGGTTAAATTATGTCTCTTTCCGCTAAGGGCTAAGTATGCCAAAAATCAACCAATTGTGTTAGTTGACTTTTGATGAAATGGAATGATTCTAAGTGATAACTGAGCATCTACAAGTTGAATATGTCCAACACAAGTTGTGTAAGCCCTTTAAATAATGAGGTGAAGTGTTTTCATGTTCTAGCTCTAGTAGTTCAAAAATGTCATTTTGAGACAATCAAGAGAGCTTGTGAAATTGACTTGTAAACATATTTTTTTCACTCAACCTATGTAGATTTTGTTTTTCCATGGAGTAGAGGTTCATCTTGAAGTGTCTATGTAAGGATTTTCCATGGAAGTAAGTTGTAGTGTGTTATATGCAAGCAAAGGTAAGACTAGTTGTTGGAGTTTGAAGAGTTTTTGAGTTGTCCCTTATATTCAAGAACATTTAATACTTAAGAAATGATATGAAGTAATATTTGAACTTGGTAGTTAAACACGAAAGAGATCCATCCATAAATGTGATAATAAATCCTTAGGTGTGTGATTGAATACATGATCTATATCACTTTATGAAGGTAAAACTTGTGTGTTTGAAAGCTTGTTGTACACATAAAATCACACACTTACTACTATTATTATACTACCTAGTATGTTGTTTTGTATATGGATATTACGTAAGAAAATTATTCATTGATAACAGACTACCTAGTCGAGTCTTCTTATTTTGAGTGTCTTTTATTATTCATCTATTACTTCTCTCTCGTATGCACCTATTTTTGGTCAAGTCACAGGGATCCGTGTTTGTCAGTTTTCTCACCTTTGTTGTCATTTGTCTCTTTACACTAGTGTGTAGGTGCTCATGTCCAATTTGGGTGCTCTTCTCCCCTTTTTTTTTGATGTTATCTTTGAAATTGGTAGTCATCATTTTTATTTTCTTACTCCTATCTCGAGGTCCTAGTTGGCATGTCATGTATCAAAATTGAAGCAAAAGATCCCTATATAAACAAAACATACATACCATTATATGGGTGGGATATTTGTAACAAGGTCTATCTATCTACATATCTCAAGGTACTACATTTGGGTGCATTTTTATGCATACACACTGTATAGGAAGGAGAATTTCTAAATTCCATCCCACACATTTACATTTTTATCTAGTTATCACCTGCTATCTTGGCATAATTGGCATGAGGGAAACCTAGGAGAACTATTACGCACACAATCACATAGAATTATATTCGGTCTGAGATATAGTGTAGAAATTACTCATAAGTTCACTATTGTGACAGTTGAGAATATTCTAACCCCTCATATTGCATCTTTCTTGTCAATATTTAATCTTGTTATGAGTGTTTTGTTGGAATATTTCGTATTGCATGTGTACAGTTTCTCCCATGAGTCAAAGTGTGTCTTTCAGGTGATCATTGGAGAATAAGTGCGAAGCCCAACTAACAGTATCAAAACAATATCCCAAGATTTTCACTAGTATACAGTACCCAACAGAGGACTAAGACACTCGCAAGAGCCCCTTCCCCTATCCAGGTTCCTAAGTCTAGGCATTGTGAGCATCTATGGATTTTTATAAGCTTGATTGTGACAATTTGTGCTCCTATTTCATCATATTCTCTAGTCTAGACTCACTTCGAGATAAGTGAAATTAAGGTAAGTTCCCTATCTCTTGTATTAATTTCATATAAAAATCAAATAAATTTCCTAACACTTGTATTTAATTCTATATAAGTTATAGCATATATTTTCTTTCATATTTTAATAAAATATTCATCTTTTATTAAATCACTTGTTTGTTTGTTGCTAAAATTAGTGTCTTCTTGCTTAAATGAGTATGATGGAGTTAATATTTGCATATGAAGGTGATCTATAAATTGTATTCTATCTTACCCAAGCTTTGAGAAGTATTGAAGACTCATGTGCATGAAGTTGGATGAAGCATTATTCTATGATTGATTTTTAGTCGTTCATGATTGTGTATGAAAAATGTTGACGATTATCTTTGTAGATGAACCACTAAAGTCATGGGAAATATTAGAGATGTGGTACTTGGCCCCTAAGATAACCTCCAAATTTTATAGAAGTTGACTCTTCTTTGATTCGTGTTGAGATAAGGGTTTAGACAAAAATTAAAAATGCGTAAATTTAATCTAAGGTGATGCACCGAGACTTTACTAAAAAGCACAAAGATAGATATCAAAAATAACTACTAGATTAATTGAAGAGAATTCAACATGATCAACTATTCTAGAGATATCTCAAACTATCAAAGGACGAATGAAACTAAAATATGACCATGTAAATGAACATATTTATGCAAAGATCTAAGGGCGTGTAACATAATAGATATTTAAACATTCATCTAGAACTAAATAAAAGTAATAGGAAGAAACAAAGGACACAAAATATTGTGAACTTGCAGGTGCACGGAATAAGAACTCTTATTTATATAAAAAACATTACATAAGGCCAAAATGGCACAGATTACAACGTTTCTTGACAAAAGAGCCTTGCTAAGGCTAATGAACACAATAAACTAAAGTTAAAACTTCCCTCTGGCCTTCTGGAACTTCTTTTCTTCTATATTGTGTCTCTCCTCTATGTCTGGCACAAGAACATTCCTTTATAGACCTTTCAGATCTTTCTTTGACTTGCCTCCATTAAGGTTTTCACCATTTGCATTTAATATTTATCTACGAAATCTTCGACCTTTGTAGAAAAATCTCAACTGAATGTTTTGGGGATTGAGATCGCATTCAAAATATTGAACCTCGAGCCCTTCACTCTTTGATTGGTCCTTTCAAAAATGGTGGTTGAATGTGTGACATGTGGATACATTGCGCTACTTTGGTACTTCTCTTTTCTCTTTCCTTTTAAACTTGCACTTGGGTGACATGTGGAGGCACTGTGCGCTTCTCCACTTTATCTTTTGACTTTTCAACCCATTTCGGGCTTCTTAGCCATCTTTGTCCATGTGGAGGATTATCACTACTGGAGGATTCCGATTCTTAATGCCTTCTCCAAAATGCATCGAAGGGACACGTGGATACCCTCGTGTATAGCTCAATACTTTAGAAAAATTTGGTCCTGAAAAAATACAAAAGAATGCCAAAAGGAAAAGGGATGGGGTGATAAATGGAAGCATTAATATAAGATCCCGAAGCAATGTAGAAATAATTCTACAAAAATTGAAGAGAGAAGGTCTCCATGCTATGTATTTTTGATCTGCAAGCCCATGGTGATGATGTGGGTTCTTTAAAGATGCATTTATTTTGAATGCATGACATAATGAGCTACAAATGTAGTTCCCACTCTAATATTGCAAATTACATTTTGAAGATTTTAGACCTAGGTTTACATGAGAGATCAAGAAGGAAATGGTGAGTATATACAAGAAGTTCAAGAGGTTATAGGACTAAATGATAAATCTAGTAATGAACTTTCATAAGAGTTAAACTTGTAATTTAATTCTTTTAGATACAATATAAGATTCCTATGTTGGATAATAAGACAAACTAATAAGGAAAATTAGGGATTCCAGAGGATTCTTTTACTCATCATAAGTTTTTATGAACATTTTGATAGACCTAGTAAGAGTTGCACATAAAAAATACATCAAAATCGAGTGTAATGATTGAAAAGTGGATAGTTTTGTATGACGTCATTTCTTCCACCTTGTATGAGTTGAAGACCAAGAAGATGAAAGGTTTAGGAAGTGGAACTAAAATATGGGTAATTAGATGTATCTCTAGAAGAAATAAAATCATTAGTGTGAAAAAAGTTGGAGTGATTTATGGCAATACTATTAAAAGTGTTATAGGACATGAAATGACATGAAAATCAAGGTGTTTTTATGACTTGATGATTGAAACTTTGCAACAAAAGTCTAGATGAAATAGCAGATAGTTGAGAGGATTATCTAAGATGAGAAACATGAAAAAAATTGTATAAGAAGGAAACTTTGAGTGAGATCCTTGTAAGAGTATGACGTGATGAAAAGAGAGGTTAATTAGGAGTGTGAAAAGAGAATATATCAGAGCTGAGTTATAGGTCACAATATTTTGTGTAAGAGAACCAATTGAGAGTGATCAAAGCATTGTTAGAATCCGCATTTGCTTCTTATTAATTAGGGAGTTTAAGATTCCTTGCAATTTTTATCTTACAAGAGATCATGTAGGAGCTTGATTTAAGTTTAGGGAGTTGTGGATTTGAAGTAAGTAGTGGCTTGCAAAAGTTCAAGTGGTAGTTTGACTAAATTTTGGAGCTGTAGTTGTAAGTTGAGTGTTAGCTCAATAGCTGAGATCTTTGTAATCTTATAGGACAATTTGTAGCTGATTTTAATGGGTTTTTCTCCCTTGAAGGGTTTCCTATACTAAACCTTGTGTCAATGAATACTTGTTTCTCTTTTGCATATGTGTGAATGTCATGGTTTTAACATGGTAAAGATGAACTAAGATTGAATGTATTGATAAGTTTTGAAAGGTTTTCAAAATTTTGAGCACTCATTAACCCATCCCCTCTTAATGCTTATTTTTCGAGTAATTGGTATCGAGCATGTCTGTTGGAGAAGCCCTAACATATTGAAGGAGGTCCTCTTAAAACACAAGCATGGATATAGATATAATCTCGAAGTATCTCAAGACATAAGTACCATAGTGACGATGATATTTTAGATGAGGATGATGTTGAAGTAAATATTGAAGCATACTTGATTAGTGCCCTTGAGAAGTGGATACATCAAAGGAGAAATAACCAGAAATTAATGCTAATGGTGAAAGAATATGAAAGTAAAAGAAATATTCTTGATTAAACGAATAGGAAGAAGGATGAAGAACATGTAGATGTACTCAAATATCTCGAAGCTCAATTGGAGTTGATCTCAATATCTTAAAAATTCAACGAGGACGAATGTCTCAAAATCGAAGAGATTGAATCTCAAATGGAAAGTGTGTCAAAATCCTTAAAGGAAAAAGAAGATACTTGCATGAGACATGAAGAAGAATTAATATCCTTAAAATTTGACCTAGAATAAATAAGAAGGAAATTTAACATGTAAGGAAAGTTGAAAAGATCTTTGAATCTCTAGATGGAATTCTAGATAGTTAAAGATCGTAGGTGATAAAACATGACTACCGCTTTAAAGGGTATCCTATGAAGATGTGTGAAGATGACATGGATGTTCCAAGAAGAAAAAAAAAATGAGAATGACCAAGGAGAAAAATTCAAGAAGGCCTAAATCAGTTAGGCAACCAAATGATTCCAAGTTTTAAATAACCTTTAATGGCTAATTATTTTCTTGTCATAATTTTGGACATAGAGCTAAGTAATGTAGGAAGTATTTAATAAATGAATATGCTAAGAGGTATAGTAGAGATGAGAAATAAAGGAATAGAATATTCTTCAACTATCAAGAGAAGGGTTATATTGTTAAGTATTGTCTACATGAATCATATAGTTAAAATTGGAGAAATGAAGGTCCTAGAGGAAAGCGTTATGTTGTATGATTCAATTTTCATGGTCCTGGACATTTTACAAGGCACTTTCGCTATCAAAATAAATCTCCTAGGCATAGTATTAGATTTCAAGCATTCAAAGGATAAGTTAATAAGGTTCACATAATGAAAATAGATCTTAAGAGTGAGTCCAAGTCAAGCAATGGCAGAGACAATCATAACCCGCTCAAGCAAGATATCGATAGATTTGATAAGGTTAAAAATGAAGAAGAAAGACTTGATGCAAGCTATGAAGAACTCATACCTCTAGATGTGATAGAAATTTAATAAAGTGCATCATGTATGTTTATCATGCATTCATTCATAATATGAATACATGGGAAATGAATTAATGAGACGTGAAAATGCATCCAAGAAGATGGAGAAGTTCTCAAAAGAAAGAAGAGAAAGGATAGAGTCATCATGTTGCTTTGATAACTATTTATTATTCAAAGGTGATCTAGCAATCATGGTGTTCTTTCTATAGGATTATAGAAGGTAGTTGTCATTGGAAAGATGCTTGGTATGTATTGGAAAGTACACTTCCATCACTAGGTTTTGAGAAAATTATATAAGGCGTTGTAGATGTGAGAGAAGTCAAAAATTATGTTGTTATCCTCCTCATAAAGTCCTTGCACATGATAAGTCTGTTTGAAGGTATTATTTGACTAACCAAGTAAAAGAATAGTGCATTCATTTAGTTCTAAGATCTATTTTGACAAAGATATGGTTGTGGTCTATCATTCAATCAAAGTTATGTCTAATTTTTCAAAAGATTCTTCCCCTGTAGTGTGTATAGAGGTTAGAATAATGATTTTATAAAGACTATATATAGTGCTACTTGGAGTTAAAAATCCATTGAAAGTGTCCCGACTTTCCTTGGAGTATGTTCAAAATAATTTAAGTTAGCATGAGGTGTAAGTGGGTTATCCAATGTCTTATATCAATTCATAAAGTAATCATAGGTATTCTCATTATAGTATGACTGAATTATGATAATGATGATTTGTCTCATTGTAACAAGTCAATAAGATGGTCTAAGATAGTCTATCTAAGTGAGCCTTAGGTGTCTCTAGTCAAGTATTAAGGTCAACTCATAAAGTTGAGTTTGATTGATATATCTATAAACTTATTCAAGTCAAATATGTGTTGAGACAAAACTGGAGGTCTGAAGAGACTCACACAAGTGATCATATCCATATAAAAGATAATCCATGATGAGGATTTGGTTTTTTGTTTTTGGTTTCTCATTCACTAAGGATATGGATATCAAAAATGACTACAAATTTGATCATGTGTGTAATTAGTAAGAATCTATGATCGATCTTAAAATTAAGTCCGAACTTGTATGTGAGGTCTATGAAAAAGATATTAAGTTGTCAAGGATGTCAATCATAGAAGGAATATGTATAAATTTTCTCAGTTCTACAATACTACACCAAGAAGATGAGAGATGTTTAAAGGGTTATAAAATTCATACTAGATCATTCAATTAATTGTGAAGGTGCTTGAGATAGTACTTAGAGTCTACTGGTACTTAAGGAAATAATCAATGACAAAACATAGTATGAGAACATTCAAAAGGTGTTCATCATATTGAGATATTTAAAACACCATCATGTTGAAAGTATGTTAGACCTATGAAGATAAGAATGCCAATTTTTCACATTGGTAGATTAGTCCCTCGAGACAAAGGTTAGTGATACACTCAAGGCTTGGGAATGAGTTGAGTGATTTTATGAGTTGAGTCAATGGATACTTATTTGAAGTGGTGTGAAGTTTAATCGGGATTGTGAAGATATCGAAGAAGATCCCGGTTTATACATGTTTTTTCAAAGCTCTAAGTGAATGCTTAAGGAATGGATCGAGTCCTAGACACAAATGTGAGGAAACACGACAATATAGGACATTATTTAAGTCTAGATGGAAGAATTAGAGATTAATGATGAACTAAAAATGTGAAGCAAAGAAATCAAGATCTGAAGTATGTGACTTAAACATGATTATGATGTTGAAGTAGAGTTGTAAATACATTAATGTACTATTAAAATATTCCCATGATGATTAACTTGATGTTTTACATTGATGCATGACGTTGAGGAAGAAGCTAAATGCTTGAAAATATTCAAAGAGGAACTAGAAAGGTTATAAGACATGTTTTTTTTTATCAAGAACACTATTTCAAAGTATAACAACATACATATGATAACGTACATGGGTTTGTAAAGCTATAAGGGGAGTTAATGAAAATCCTCAAGAAAAAGGTTGTGTAAAAAAGAATATCTTACAAATTTAAAATAGTATAACATATGTTTGTGTACAAACATAAAACTATTAAGGTGTTGATGATGGAGGTAACTCTAAAAATGTTGCTACAAGCCTCAAATATGAACGTACGCATGTCCTAAGAATATCAATCAAGGAAATGGGATATGACTCTAACCTTTATGAAATATTCATAGGTGTTAGAAAGAAAAAATTAAAGAGTTTATGTTCGCAATGTAGCTAATCCAAGAGGGAGAAAATGTATGACTAGACAAGTTATTATTTCATACATAGAAGCAATAAACATTGTCATGACAAATCAAGGAAAAGATAGATATATTAGTCCACCTATATGACTTACTTGGACAAGATATAATGAAAAATTATTGCATGGGAAGATAGAGGAGGATAGATTTATCTTAGGGGTAGAAACCAGGGTTTTTCCATGATGTCTATGGGCTTCTATGGATGGCCAAAATTGGGCTAAAATGCTCTAAAAATTTGATTTAGGGATCTAAGCCCCAAATAGCACAAACAAATAGGATTAGGCAAAATTGAGCTTGTTTTTAGCATATTAATATAAATTAGACATTCTTGTGTGTCAAGAGGAAGTTATCACTCAAGAATAAGGTAATTGGAATGTGTAAGTGCCATGAAGGCATCTTCTCGGGGAGCAATAGTTAGTTCAAAGAATGGTAAAGGCCAAAAATAGATTTAAAGAAGGAGAGACAAGAGAATGATCTTGAATGAAGAGTTTGGTTTATGTTTCCAACCAAGATGGAGTTCAAACAAGCTGATGAAGGGGAGAACATGAACTAAAAGGATGGAATTTTTTTAATAATGCAAAAGAAGTAGAAAAACTCGGTTAATCATCAATGACAAAGGTCAAGTTTTTGGCATGTGAATGGTGAGTTTTCATTGATTTGAAAGAAACATTGATGAAAAAGAAGGATGAAGGAGATTAATAGGAAGCTTGGACAAGGAAGGACAAGGAAGAGCATGAGAACACTTGATGAAAAATTGACTTCTTGAGGAGCTAGTGGTTTGTACATGAAAAATGATGATTTGATAACATGTCGGGATGTTTTCATAATAGTTTTAGCAGGTATATGATGTGGAAAAAGTTTAGAACAATGAATACATGGTCTGTATGAGTTGAATTAGTCTAACTAGATCAGTTTGGTAGGCCTAATCCTAGGCCTAGTTAGTAAATAGACCTGGAATGGTGGATTAAATGCTTTGGTCAATGATGAAGCATGGTATAGTCGTAAGGAACATGACTAAAGCATATTAATGAAGTTACATGATGAAAACATGACAAGGTTCATGAGGTATGAAGTGAAATTAGTTTAACAGACATAGGATGGGAATATGAAGAAAATAAAGCTATAACAGGGTAGGATAAGCACGATAAGTCTATAACGACATTGTATAAATGTACCATATGGTGTTTTAAGCCATAATTCAACCTTTGGAGGTATGTTTGGGGTCATATTCATGACTTTCCTTGAGGAAAAATAAGTTTACATGCACAAATGATGTTGGTAATCAAGTTACATATGCATTTCTAAGAATCCAAGCCTTGGGAAATCTGAAGGGACATATCATAATGTTGTGGTCCAAATTTTAGGAAAAAAAATAGAATATTTTTGGAGTTATGAAGGTTTTAGTAACATCAAGATCTTAAAATGCTCTTCCCTAGCTCGAGGGTTACTTTTGAAGACCACAAAGGTATCTAAAACCTCTCCATGGTATCGTAATCATCTTACCAGTGTTACATCATGGAATTAAGATCACTCCAAATTTAGAATGAGGAAGAATGGTAGATGCGATGGAGGAATGAATGTTAAGAAGAAAATCTACTCCAAACGTTCTTTAAACCCTCATACCATAATGAAGGAAGTAAAAAGAGTTTTTTGATCATGAAATCATCTGTGCAAGTTAAGGTAAACACTAAGGTATGTCGAGAATTTATTATAGTCAAATTTGATTGAATTTTGTAGCCCGTGAAAGTTGGGAAGGTATTGTTTCACCCAATTTTGAGGAAAATTAGCAAAGTACAAGTATGCATGGCAGAATTTTGGATTGCAATATTTATGTGGAAGCATGTATTGGAAGTGTCCTTCATGTTCACAAAAGTTTCAAAGAAAGTACAATGTAAATTTTTGATGAACAATGTCAAGTTAGGTCTCCTACCACTAAGGGTAACTATGCTAAACACCAGTAAACTGTGTGTGTGAGTTTCGATGAAATGACGTGATTCTAAAGGATAATTGAGCATGTACATGTGGGATATGTCCAACACAATGTTTTCTATCCATTTAGATGATGAGGTGACATGTTTTCATGATCTATCTCTATTATTTCAAAACTGTCATTTTGAGATAGTCAAGAGAGCTTGTGAAATTGACTCACAAACATATTTTTGTTTACTCAACCTCAAATTTATTTTTTTCCATAGAGTGTAGGTTCCCTTTTAAGTGTCTAAGAAATTTTTTTCCATGGAAGTGAGTTGTAATGTGTTTGATGAAAACAAAGGTAAGAATGGTATTTGGAGTTTGAAGACTAGCTTGAGTTGTCCCTAATATTCAAGAGCATTTGATACCTAAGCACCGAGATGAAGAAAAATTTGAACCTAGTAGTTACTCAATAAAAATATATATCCATACGTGGGTGATTAAATACATGATAAATCTCACTTTCTAAAGGTATAGCTACGTGTTTGAAAGACTCTTTGTTGCTTACTAAAATCAATTTCTTCTTGCGTAAATAATAGTGATGGAGGTAATATTTTCATCTAAAGGTGATATAAAAATTATATTCTATCTTACCAAAGCATTGATAAGTCTTTAAGACTCGTGCATGAAGTTTGATGAAGCATTCTTGTATAACTACATTTTTCAGTCCTCCATGACTGTGTATGAAAACTTGAAGAGAGAAGGTTTGCATGTTATGTCTTGTTGATTTTCAAGCCCATGGTGGTTATGTAGGTTCTTTGAACATGTATTTATTTTTAATTCATGACATTATATGAGATGTAAATTTATTTCCCACTCTAATATTGCAAATTATATTTTGGAGATCCTAGACCTAGGTGTGCATGAGAACTAACATAAGAGCTCAAGAAGGAAATGGTGAGTTTACAAGAAGTTGAAGAGGTTATAGGGCTAAGGTATAATTATATTAATGTAATTCAATGATGATGACACTTGTCATTTAATTTCTTTGGCTATAAGAGGATATTCCTATGTTGGAGGATAAGACAAATTGATAAGAATAGTTACAACTCATTTCTACAAAAGGTCGAGTTTAGAAGATTTGCAGGTGAAGTCAGAAGTTGAAAGAGTTTAGAGGATTATTTTTATAATCATAATTTGTTAAGAGAATATTGACATACCTTGTAATCTAGCATAACACCGACATCAAAATCAGGTGTAATGATTTGAAGTGGAAAATTTTGTATGATGTCATTTCTTTCTCCTTGTAAAAGTTGAAGACCAAGAAGATGGAAGGTTTAGGAAGTGAAATTTAAAGAGGGGTAAGTGGATGTCTCTCTTGAAGAAATAATTTTTTTAGTGTGTAAAATGTGGGAGTGGTTTATGAATATACTATTGAAGGTGCTATAGGATGTGAAAAGGCATGAAAATAATATTGTCTTTATAACTTGATGACTGCAAACTTGCAACAATATGTATGCAAAATGGTTGAGAGGATTATGTGAAATGAGAATCATGAAAAAATATTTATAAGAAATAATATTTGAGTGATATCCTTGCAAGAGCATGAAGTGATGAGAACACAAGTGAATTAGGAGTGTGAAAAGAGAAGATATCAGAGCTGATTTATACATCATAACTACTTGTGTAAGACAACCATTTGAGAGTGATAAAAATAATGTTAGAATATTAAGTTGTGTATGATAAATTAGGAATCTTCCTTGTAATTTGTAGCGTATAGTAGATTAAGTAGGAATTTGATTGGAGTTTTGGGAGTTGTGGTTTCCAAGCAAGTAGTGGTTTGCGGAAGGTCAAGTGGTAGCCTGACTAAATGTTAGAGTTGTATCTTCAAGTTGAGTGGATGATCAACAATTGAGAAATTTTAAATCTTATAAGTCAATTTTTCCATATTAGTGCATTGAATTCAATGGGTTTTTCTTCCTTAATGTGTTTCCCACATTAATCCACATGTCCATGAGTACTTTCTTCTCTTTTGCATATGTGTGAATGTCATGGTTTTAACTTGGTAAAGATGAAATAAGATTTAATGTCTTGATAAGTTTTTGAAATAGTTTCAAAGATTTTAGAATCAATGATTCATCCTTTCACTCTCAGTGATTGTGTTTTCCATGTTCAAAAATTGTGATTGCTTGATTTGGAGTTAAAAGGATCACAAGATAGAGAAATAGGTCTTTAAGGTCATTAATTTAAAATGATGTTTTGAATATTATTAATGGTGTTAAACATGTTTAAATGATTATTTTTATGAGGTGAAAGGTGTTAATGTACCTTGTTTTAGTTATAAGAGGTATTTTGGTGTCTATTAGTAAATTTTCCTTCTTGAATAATGCACAGTTTATGAAGATTCGATGGTTATTAGGTCCTAACTTGGTTGATTTGTTTTGACCTTGACCTTATTGTTATCAAGACCTGTAGTGATTATTTCCCCAATGAATTTTAATGAAATTTTGTGAGATTAAAATATATTTTAGTTCCTTTTATAAGTGTTAGTAGTGAGTGTATCAATGTCATGACATAGGATTTTGTGTTCTCAAATGAGGCGGTGTTTACTTACTTATATAGGATTTTGAAGGTAAATTATTGAAGAAAGGTAGACCCACAAGGATTAAAGGACTCATTAAATATTGTGAAATTGAAATTAAATATGGACAACATGCTGGTTTGAAAGCATACAAATTGGAAAAGACAAAATATTATAAACCGCCCCAACCATGTAGTTCTACACAGGATGGAAAATAATCAAATTGAATGGTAAAACATGTTAAGTTGAATTAGTATATATATTTTATGTATTTAGTTCTTCTAATTTGATGAAATATAAATGTGTAATGATTAAAAATCTATACAAGATACCTTGGGCTATGCTAAGAAGGAATGGAAAGGTTTCATTTGTCTTATCAAGAGTGCATTCCAAAACCAACATCAAAAAGTAAATTACCAAATTTATGTGTGTAGACAATTGGCATAAATAATTAATTGGATAATAGTAGAAATAAATTGGATATGTAAACAAGTAGTGGTTTAGTATTAAAATGAAATATTTTTTACTATGTATACATACATATTTTCATTCATTTTATAGATGAATATAGTAGCTTCACTACCATACAAGTGTCTGAGTTAATTTAATTTGTATTAAATATTATTTTTGAGTAAATTAATATAAATAATGATATTCAGATGATAAAATGTATTAATTGAAAGAAATAAACATTCAAAGATACAAAACTCTAAGAAAATAAGGGGAGAAAGATGACTTAGCTGATTCGTGAAACTTGGGAATGATCGAGACTATGTATGTAGTAGAATAAGCTAGTAACAATGTCGTAATAGCTTCATGAGGGTTTAGAAACTTAGGAATATATAAGATAGAAATTCATGTACGAGGGTAGTAGTGCCCCATGCACTAATGAATGACACGGGTGTATGTGTCTTCTCTTAGATGCTCGAAACATGGTCTTTTTTGGGTCGGAAGATCTTCAATGTTATTCATTTTTGTTGTTCTAGTTTTGTTGTTGGATTGTTGGTCACACATGTAACGTGACAAACAAATAACTACCTACACATATGCACAATACACATAAGATATGAAAGATATATACGAGAATGAGGAGTCATAATGACCCAGTTGGTCATCTAAAGAGTGAAATTATGACCGAGTAATGCACTACATCTCGAGAATCCATGTAATTCTTTGTTGTGTGTATATATGTGCCCTAGGTTTCCCTTGTGTAAGTTACACAATGATAGTGGCTAGATCTATATTATATGAAAAATGTGTGTGATGGAAGAGAATGAAATCCCCTCATATGCAGTGTATGCAAAATAATGCAACCCTTGTCCTTTGTGTGAATGTGATTGATATGTACTTGTTAGTGTTTGTGTGCCTTTGTGAAAGTTTAGGAGGTAAAGGATAATGCTTAAGATGTTTGGCCCCTTATTTGAGAGAAGTAACTAAGTATACATATGAATCCCTTGTTTGAATTTTGTAATTATAAATTGAAAGGATGACCAAAACTTATTAAAGAGCGACCAAGAAGTAGAAAGGACCCAAAAGGATAAGAAGAAGAAATAGAGGGACATGAG
This sequence comes from Taxus wallichiana var. yunnanensis, assembly GCA_018340775.1. Classification (NCBI taxonomy): domain Eukaryota; kingdom Viridiplantae; phylum Streptophyta; class Pinopsida; order Cupressales; family Taxaceae; genus Taxus; species Taxus wallichiana. The sequence continues at coordinate 217,470,855 of CM031241.1, read as the reverse complement.
TGCCCAAGAGGGACATAAGCACCTGGATGCTTCTATCTTAACCGGATGATAGTGTTAATCAAGTGCCAACAAAGTTGTAAGATGTGTAAATCCAATAAAGTGCAATAGATAAAGAAATCAAAATGCCAAAAGGATTTTTCAATCACTAGTGTTCTTGGTTATGAAACATGTATACATTAGTATGCTTTAAGACCTAGAAATGTACCCAAGTGCATAAATTTTTGCCTACAATTGTCACCACATTATGCTATTGAGTGAGTACTTTATAATATAAATTAGATAAAATATGTGTACCTTGTAATCGGGAGACTAGTGTATCCGATAGCATGCTGAGTGGACAAGTAGCCATGTAAAGTGTGAAATGATCGCAATGTGAAGCATAGAAACTAGGAAAATGAGATAGACCCTAGGTGTGAATCGTATGCGTAATAGAATATTGTTTGATCATGTGCTTATTTTTTTATTATTGGTAAATGGTTTTTGGGAGGGACCATACCCAGATTACCAAAAATCCCAAAGGCCGAAAAGAGCATGTTGCACAATGTGTTTTATTAAAAATGGGGACGACATCGCAGCAAAAAGCCAACCAACTAGAAAAAACAGAGAATTCAAAGGTTGTTTTTGATCCATAGGGACCACACCCAAATAAAAATGCCAAGACTTCAAAATATAGCATTACAAAGCATTGGAAGTGACAAATTGCTAGAAAGAAGCAAAAACAAATTGAAACAATAGCTACACAACCAACACAAAAGTAACAGAAAAATAAAAAGAAAAAGGAGGAAAAATCCCCTAACTAAGGCATTGTATAAAACTTTTTCACTTCCTCCAATGCTAGGAAAATGTTTGAGGCAAGTATCCTTTCAAGGTATTTGTTGTTGAAAGAGATCACCTTCTTCGTATCCTTTCCGCTTTCCATAGCTCTTCCGGAAGACCACTCACATCAACATGTAGTGCCCAAATTTTTATAGCTCTAGTTATCTGTTGGTTCCTTTATGCATAGACATGTTTTGACGGAGACTCTGATATATTTTATGACATTATGCTATGTTATTTATCCTCATGGACATTATGGTATTTTGGATGCGTAGCGCCAATTGGACTAGATTAGTATATTGATATATTCCTTATGATGTTGATGACACTAACAGAGTTACATGATAGTGAAATTTTTGGTTAGATGTTGATTTCTTGTAGTCGATTTGATCAATGATATAGTTTTCTAGATTTAATAATGGTAACTCATGCTAGCATAGGTGTATGTCATTGTGATTATATCTGTGGATGATTCATGGTGGACTATGTGTATAATTGTATGCGTTGCACTATCAATTGTATAATGATGTTAGGATATTATAGGTTTGATTAATTTTGTGATGAGTAGATGATGTTTATTGTATTGGACAAATGCGGTTAATGTGTGCAATGAGTGTGCAGGTGATAGGTTATAGGAGAACGTGGGTTTCAGGGTGGCTACACAATTGTGCACAAGCGGCCCACGGGATGAGTCCTAACCATGCTAAATGTTTGAGGCCTTAGAGTAGGTGTATTAATTGGGCACCATGAGTGAACCCTCAATTGTAATGTATTTATGTCTTGTAAAATTAATTATGTTTAGGGTGTGTTTTATTTAAGTAAACTAGTTTAGGGGTTTAATAATCTCATTTTAATTTAAGTGATGGTTTTGGGTAAGTGTGTGTGTGTTGGTAGAAGGGATTGGGGCCACATGTGAACCTTGGGTGGACCCCACACCCTCTACCCTTGTGCCCAAGTATGCCAAACCCGAAATTGGGCTATTTTGGGCATTTTTAGTGACCCCTTTTTAGTTTGGGAGTTCACTTAGCATGAAAATGGGCCCTTGGACCCTACCTAATAGGTAGGGGCTTATTTCAAGGTATTGGAGGATTTTCCCTCCCATTTTGCCTTCCTTTGGTCACATCCATGTAAGATGGTTGGTTTGTGTGTTTTTGTTAAAAGTTGATCCACTTTGTTTTATTTGCATTTTTAGTATTTTGGGTGATAAGGGCTAAAAGGTGAGTTTACTCTTACTTATTTGGTTTTTGGAATCTTTGACTTGTGGAGGGAGGGGGTGACACATGTCACTTTCCTATTGGTGAGGAAACTTTTGGGTTCCTCTTGATATTCTTCCTCATGGTGAAGGAAGGGGACTTTTTCCTCATTTTTTTGGACTTGGAGAAATTTTGGAGAGCTTGAGGATTGCTTGGACAAAGGGGAAAAGCTTAGAGTCTTGGAAAGCATTGTAGAGGTAGGATTCTTAATCCTTTTCTTTCCTTGTTGTTGCTTATATTGTTAGCTATACAATGGTCAATAAAATAATGTGTGTGAAATGATGTGTTGTAAAGTTGAATGAAGAATGTAGTTTTGTTTGCTTTGTTGCTTTTGTTGTTTTTTTGTCTTACTCTCCACCATAATATGGCTTGATGGTTTTTGGAGAATGTAGGGGAAGAGAAGGGGATTTCCCTCTCAAACCTCATGGTTTGTTGGTCAAGCCATGAAGGTTCCTTCTCATCACCTCATATGGTTTGAGGTGGGAGAAAGGTTCATATGGCTTAAACCTTTCCCCATTCTTAGAGAGGAAACCCATTGGGTTTGAAAATCCTCCCAAAAGGATTTCATCGACATAAAGGAGAAATAAGGAGGATGAATGTTGGGAGAAATAAGGAGGTTATAAAATATGTATTTGGCGTATCCTATGGTTGAACACCTTTTTTTTTGGGCATCCTATTTCTTCTCTTCCCCTTTTTGTGAGGGTGATCTTGTTTCTCCTCATAGTGTTGTTTCACCATGTGTATTTTGTCTAAGTGTATGAAATGTTTCTATGTATTCTTGTTGTATTTATCCCTTTTTTACTTGTGCACATTGTGGAAGCTAGTTCCTCTCTCCCATGGGCTTGGGGGAGGCTAGCATGACTTCCAACCATGGAAAGGCATGTGATGATGCCTATTGGTTGGGTGGTAAACAAGCCATGTCTCTTGATTCAGCATTCTTAGAAGAACACTCAAGGTTGGAGACTCAAGGATGAAGTTTAGTTGGAGTTGTGACTTTTGTTTCTTTTATCCTCAAAATCATTGTAAATATTACACCTCATCGTAACTCTATTTTAGATGGCTGATTTTGGATAGCCTCATCTTGTAAACTTACCATATTGTGATTTGAAAGTCTTGTAATACCATGTCTCTTTTGTTTTGTAACTCTTCTCTATTGTAAAAAGATTAAAAGAAGGAAAAGGAAAGATTACAATATTAAAATCATGAGTTCTTTTATTTTTCTTGTTTTCATTTGAAAGGTTGTTTTGTGTGAAATCTGCAATATCTAGTTATGCATTACATGTTAAATCTGAAATATTTAGTTTGCTTACTTTTAAAATGGAAAAAATATAGATGACACTACACAACACATTTGTTTGACATGGGCATGAAATTTTTGAGAAAAGCTTTCTGCGTAGTGAGATGATTCAATTGTTTGGAAACAATTTTTTCAATAGTGGCTTTCCAAGCCTGCTACTTCTTAAAAACTCGCAATTTGGTCTCAAAAACCTCCAAATCAGGTTGTTTCTCCTTGGGATCTAGGGTCTTACTTACGTTCAAAAATCTCTTTTCCGTGGCATTTTATTTGTTCTTATCGAGCTTCGAGAATCCTCCTGGCAGTGGAGAGGGCTTCCTAAATCTTTTGGGTTTGCTAGAGTTGGTGGGGAGAGGGATGGAAGTGGAAGGGTTATTGGTAGCCATTTCATGGCATTAGGTATGTAATAGAAAAATGACTCCTTGATAAAGTGGCACAATTCACTTGTGATTGTGAACTTCATGGATAGACCTTTCAAGTGATTGTAGGATATAATAAGCCAAACTAAACCTAGGATCCCTAAAAAATCATTCAATACAACTAAATGGTGGAGGGGGAGGGTAGATAAATGACCTTCCAAGGTCACATATTGAACAACCATGTGAGCCACTTCATCATATGGGGTAGGGATGGAGGAACAGATGAGAGTCTATGCTTATTGATATGAGTTATTTTTTTTATAAGGATAGAGCTAAAAAATAAGAGCAAGAGAGTAGCCAAATTATCTTATATGAGAAATCAGAGTAACGTATGTATATGTAGATAAAAATTCTGTAAAAGTAGTAGCGAAGGAAAGAGTGCACATGATGTATGGGAGAGTATAGGATAAAAAGTTATCTGTTTACTTCGGAGATGTTTCATATGTGAGCATCCTGCCCCCAAGGATATTTTTTGGGTGATATCACACGAAGAGTGAGTTTTTTGGGCAACCTCATGCCAAACATGAGTTTTTTGGAAATCTCGGGCAAAGGATGAATTTTTGGGCAATCTCATGCCACGAAGAAGAGCGTTGGGGAGAGAAGAATTTTATTTATCCTTCCATAACACTTCTCAAATGATAAGTGCCATGAAAAATTGGCACGTCTTGATTTATAATGACATTCGTAACCAAATTATAACCAAATCATAACCAAATTGAATGAATTATATAACTAAAGGTAAGCTCTTGATACTATATATCTTATTGGAAACTATGTTGAACTAAGAAAATTTCTATTTTTTCCTCGAGGACACAAGTGCCCACCATTATTAAATGCTACTAGATGCTTGTGTATTCTATGTTTGTGATCAAAGTATTATTAAGGACCACTCTAAAATTGTGTGCCTTTGTCAATTATGTAGTTTGTTATTCCTTTTTTAGGGGTTTGTGTTATTGGAAGGTTGATTTTTTCCCCGATATTTGCCCCCCTCATTTGGGGTGTATGCGATGGATGTAGAAGAAGGATGCTCAAACGAGAGCACATGAAACAAATATGGGAATTGTAGATTGGATAAATGCGGGGGTAGGAGATGTGCATGGTATAAACAAAGGAGAATGCAAACAATATAGAGACTAGCAAGAAAGTGTTAATATAAAGAGATAGGATGTAGTATAATACAAGTGTAAAAAGAAACTATGAGGACAAGAGGGACCATAAAATATAGGTTGTATACATAGGACATCGCTCATAATGTTATAAGACAATCAGGGATGAAGTGGCCATAAGAAAATAATGATCGAGCAAGGCATAGGGAATAGCCTGTAAACAATGGAAAATAATACCAAACAAGAAGTAACAAATAACCATGGTTTTATAGTATTCTACAAGGAAAATTCTACACATGAAGCACCCGTTAGTATGTTAGAAAGATAAGTAGTAGGTCAAAGGATGTATATATCAATGAAAATTAAATTGATGGTGATCTTTGAAGCATCAATATTGAGATCAATCTAAGTATGTCATGATATAATTTGTGTTTTTTAGTTGTCTAGAGGTGCTTATGAGTCTTAAGATTCATTCCATGTTGGTTAAATTTGCTTAAGAGATCAAAAATTCAAATTATGAAGTTTCCTTCCATTTTGAGCAATTTGAATTTTTAAACTAGTCTTGACATAAATTTTCCTTGTTTTTATAGTGTAGTTAGTATAAAAGGTTTCAATAGGTTTATGAGGGGTGTTTAATCATTATGTTTTCATTAGAGTCTCTTCATGAGGTTTGGGTTTGGACATGTAACTTTTAAACCTTGTTTTTAACTCATTAACTTAAAGTTTAACCTTCATATGATCTTGGTCTTATGACCATAGAAGTCGATTATAAGGAAAAAATGAGAAAGGAGGTAGAAATATGGAATTGTAACATAATTCATGAATCATTTGAATGAAGGAAAGGTGATTAGACCTCCAAGAATGTATAAAGGGTGAAAATAATTTACAAACAATCAAATTAAGGTTTAGAAATTTGTGCATGAGACCTTGATGGCTATTTGATCTCATGTATTCAATTTGAGGAGGACCTAATTGATTGGTAGGAACTGATATTCGTTGCAATTGATGAATCAAAAGTGTACTCATGGAATTAGTTATGATTAGTGTGGTCATAAACAAGGATATACTATATCTCAGAATAATTCTCACAAATTTCATCTTAGAGAAGAGTGTCTTTAAGAAAAGAGAGATGTTATGATTAGATAAAATAATAGAGGTATGCTCCCAAAAAATCTCACATAACTAGAAGGAGGTTAAAATAATCATTATCTTGTTTTAAAAACCTATAGTTGGTGTTACCCTATTTTAGAGGGTAGATGAGTAGAATTTTTGGTCATTATTTCAGTTGAAAGTTGCAAAATACCTTACTATCAGGATATTAAGGTCGTAAATGATGGTATCGTACTATCAAAGGTTTTTTTAAGCATTAAAGACATGTACAACCCAGTTAGTGAGAAAATTACCATTTTCAGGCTCTATATAAACCCTCACAGGGTTTAAGGTGAGAACAAAATTTGAAGGACTTAAATCTAGTTTCAATGGCCAAAAACTTCAAGAAACCATCTTTAAAAATTTTGAAATCAAAATCAAGAATAATTTTGCATTAAAAACTCTCAAAAGATAGAAAACTCTAACAAGTATTGGTATAGTCATGTACATAAACAGTTGAGACTTGATCATAAGCTAGACAATGGATTTTGAAGAATTTTTACAAAGGAAGACATTTTGAACCTTCATACACTAAATTTTTGCCTAAATGCTCATTTTTTTGTCATTTGTGTTCATATTAGAGAATTTATACCTAATATCCTCACAAAGTAGGGCTAGTAGAGAAGATTCAACCTAGATGAAGCATAGAGAAGGAAAAGGAACAATCCTAGAGAATTGAGTCACAAGATTCAACATAAACCATAATTAGGAAAAATGGTACTCAAATCAGTTTATAAATTTTCATGGGGCCTTGTGGATTGTTGTATCCACCAACCAACAAAAAATTTTGCTTTCAAGAAGCTTAAGGGGTAAATTTAGAACTAGGTAATCAACTTGATGGTTTCCTTTCATCCGATTGGATGACTACATATGAATTCAATATAATACTAATAAAACTTTATGAAGATTTGAACAACATAAATTGGGTGTTTGGGATAGATTTTGTATGTTTGAAGGCTTTTTATATTTTAGGAGAAGTGTCAATTTGCATGGTAGAAGGATAGATTTAAGTTATTTTATCGAAACAAATTATTTGAGTGAGTATTTTTATGATAAGATCTACATAATTTGGTATCAAAGCATAGGGTAAAGAGATATATTAACAAGAGAGAAGGAAAAAAAGTGAAATAAGTAGTGAGAAGAGAAGATTTTCAAGAAAGAGAAAAGATATTGAGAATGCTACCTAGAAGATTGGTTAGAGGAGGTCATACAATGATTCTTAAAGACAATGAATTGGTCACCATGTTGATAAAAATATAGGACAAAGTTGGGAAAATTGGAAAGTTATCAAAGAATAACTAAATATTTGGATGAATACAATGACAATGAAGAAAAATAAAGAGAGGTAGTAGAAGAAAAAAAGTACAAGAAGAAGGAAGAAGTGAGAATCATAAAAGAATTCATGGGTGTAGGTACTAAGCCAATGATGAAGGTACTAGAGTATGGTTGAAGCATACATCTAAAGGAGTTAATATATTGGATTGAGAAAATGGACAACTAATTTGATTTTGAGAACATAGCTGAGGATAATAAGGTGAAGTTTTCTTGTACCAAAATTATAGGACATGTTGCTATTTGGTGGGATTTTGTGCAAGAGGAAGGAGTGAATAGAGGAAAAGACAATATCATGTTATGGGACAGATGGTTAAAAACAAAAAGTACATGTTTATCCCTTCATATTATCAGACTAGATTGTTTAAGAAATTGTAAAATTTGAGACAAAGGGAAATGAATGTAGCTGATTATACTTGATGAGTTTTACAAGTTAGCAATGATATCTAGTCATATAGAAGATGATGTTGAAGAGGTAGCTAGATATGTGAATGGTTTGAGACTTAATATACAGGATGAGATCAATTTGTTTAACTTAAGAATAATGGAAGCAACATACCAAACAACCTTAAAATAAAAAGAGAAACCTGTCAGAAAACAAACACATTAATTTAAAGGTAGAGGAGGAGGAATAAAAGGTTGAATGGATATTTTGTCAAGACAAAATATGAGGTTCAACCACAATGCATGGGATAAAATCCCTCCTCAAAGATAGGTGAGGTTGCATGTTTATTACTAATCTAAAACACAGCAGAAAGAATATCTACAATATACACACTATTCTAACCATTGGGGGTTGGGATATAATCCCGAATGCATATCAACATGAAGTGGAGATATTACGTTGTGGGAACAAAATGGATTAGAAAAGAAAAGTATTATGGAAGAAACAAAATGTGAAGGGAATGAGAAGAATGTATTTTCCTTCGAGCAAACATAGATCATGAAGTACTCACATGAGTTTTAGACAAATATATGTAATGCTTGGAAATGATTAAAATAATCAAGAATGCTAACAAAGAACAGCTTAAGATCTTGAACATAAGAACAATCACTTAAGGGAAATGAATCTCACAACACAAAGTCTGCAAAATAACATTTATTTCTATTCTTCAAATGGATAAAAGAAAATACAAAGTTTCTCTTCTTTTCACAATAGCTTTCTTAATAAAAAAATCTCTCCCTTTGAATACATATGTGCTCTATATTTATAATAGAAAGAGTAGAGAGAAAATAGGATAAACCCTAAGAAATAGTCATTTTATCAAGAATCCTATTTTTCTTGACTCTCACACAGGAGACCAAGTCAAAATTTGCTTCCTTCATGGTGAAATGAAAATGAAAAAGACATGTCAATTTCTAAATGAAAATGACATGTAACATTTATGCTTCCGTTTCTATTTCATCATCCTTGTCTTCCTCCAACAACACTTTCTTATCCTGGAACTCCTAGAATTTTTGAATTATCTCCGCATCTCAGCCTCTCTTCAGTGCCATGGAATGATCATTCAAGACTTCACAAGTTTCATGAATATCACTCGCATCGCTGGGAAGTTTCTTCAACCTTTTACTAAGTTTCCTTAGTGATTCCAAGATGTGCTCAATCTTCACAAATTTATCAATGATTTCTAGGTTGAAGGTGGCAGTTGATTCATGCTAGATAGATTCTTGGATTCACTTTTGGAAACTCATCGCAGTAAAATATTTGAACTCCCATCCAACACCTTGGGAAAAATCCTGGAAATCTCTTCTTCAATATCATTGGTAGCATCAACCAATTGAATCTCTGGATTCTCTAATTTTCTGCAAGCCTCATTGAGAATCTTCACCCTAAATCTTATGGCCTTGGTCAGCTGGAAATGCTTATCCACGTGAGGGATGACTCCTTCTTTGACCAGGATATGAGATGGAACCTGCTTTAGTGCATTGAGAGCTTCCAAGGTTAGCTCGAGGTTCCCAATCTCATCTGAAAAATCCTCATCCATTTTCACCCTCCTTCTATATGTTCACCAAGGACTTATAAACCTCCAATGAGGTCTTAATGACTTCTTTCCCCTGGAGGAGTAACCTCTGAATCCATTCATCAACCGTTCTCTCCCTTTTCATTAATCTTTTTGATCCTAGGTACCGATGAGAAATCGAACCTGATGGGAGTAGGAGTGGAGGATGATGGTGTTGATTCAGAAGGCTTGGAAAGTTTGAGTAACACTTCATTAACTGCTCCACTTTCTCTTTGAGCTCATCTCTGCTTTCTTTTTGTCTCCTTTAACTTTTGACACACAACACATTCATAGCATCTTGTGCATCTTTTTGTGCTCCTTCCACCATTACCTTCCTAGATCGACCCGGTGATCGATAGTGGTGGCCATTATGTCCTTCATGGTTTTTCAGCTTTGTGGGAGTGGTGATCTCTACAAATTTGTGTCCTGAAGCATCCACTAAAACCCTTGAAACTATTTTGGGTTTCTTGGCAGATTTAGTGGGAGAAACCTTGAGTGAACTAAAATCAAAGGCTGGTAGGGGAACTACCACCTTCCTCTTCCTCAGAGTTTGATCAATCAACCATTGAGGAGTGCCAGAAGAAGTTACTCCTATTGGAGGTGTTATGGTCACATTTGTAGGTGGAGGGAGATTTACTTGTGGAGTGGTAATAACTGCAAGTGTGGTAATGGATTCAGTGAATAGAGGTGCAAAAGGAGGAGGCATATCTATGGACATTTTGGTTCTAGAAGAGAGAGGTGAGAGGTCAGAGAAGATGTTGGCCATGGCTGATAGACTTGGTGAAGAAATAGGAGGTGGGAGTGGTTGAAAAGGAGGAGGCGCAGATCCTGAAGCCGAGCTTGAGAAGCAAGAGACAAACTTACTTCTGATGGGAAATCGACAAAGGTGAAATTAGAGGTTGGCTAACCTCTACTTCCAAAGAAATTTCTCCTATTTCTAGTGGGGTAGGTGAATCTGGTATATTCACTATTTCAGCAGGAGTGGTAGATGAAGTGGCTACTTGCTCTTCTCCCCTCTTGACAAACTTGACTTTTATAGGCCTTTAGAAGAGCTCTTGTCCTTTTCCTTCTAGAGGGCCCCGCTTCCAAAGTGACTAACTTTGAGAAACTCTTTTCTTTGTAACTCATTCCCCATGAAACAAGCCATGCCTTAGTGTGTGCAAGAATGGAGTAGATCTTCCGCAATAGAAGATTTTTCACAATAGACCAATCAATAGCTGGGAACACATGTTGGTCTTCATTCAATCCATCATACGAGGCATCCAAGACACTTTCATTATCTATGGTACCTTCTCGGGATGTAGCAAGCTCAAGAATCTCTTAAAGTGTTAGGAACTCTATTCAAGTGTTAACTTGTTATGGTCCTTTCTTGAAGATGACAACTTCATCCCAAAGATCAACACATATGATTCTATGCTTCTTTAGGCTCATGTACCATATTCAAGCTTTCACCATTTTTGAGCAAGTGACTTTGATGGAAATCAAACTTGTGCTCTACGCTTATGTGAATTTGTTCCAACAATTTTTCTGAAGCTCCATCACGACGATCATCTTTCACCGGAGTATCAGGAAAATGGAAAGGGTCATATGTAAGGAACACTGAAGATATGTGAACTTATTGAATTATAAGAAGACATAACCCCATTTCAACACTCTAACCAATTCCATCAAAGAGACTCTTTTTTCACCTTAGGATTCTAGCTTGTAGATGTTCTTGTAAAATAAGGCATCATTCACTCTTCTAAATTGATGTGAACTTATTTTCAGCTAAGGAAAGAAGACAAACCCCATTTCGATACCCTACCCATGCCTCATCGAGAACTCTTGTTTTTCTCACGCCATGCCGAGGTGACATAGGATGACATATAGAAATTACCAGTGGATAAGACTGTTTTCATCTAGGAGTCTATCTTCATCACTTATAAGACTACCCCAATCAATTCCTTGTTCATTCTTCTTTATGATGACCATGAATTGGTACATCCATCCTTGGAAAACACTGACTCGGGGAGTCCAAACACTCGACTTAGCAAGGTGATGATATCATTGATCTCATGAATGAAATCACTCCTAGGAACAAACTTTGGAAACCTAGAGATGGCCGCTTGGCCTTGATCAAGAATTTCTTATTCACATGTTTGATGTAATTTTCTTGATCATTGTCCTAGGCCTTCTATGCTGATTGAAGATTCAAATCAACATACTCCTCAAAGTTAGGAAATCTAGGAGGTCATCAAAGTAACCTCGTCCAACTTCACTATGACCTCTCTAGCCTGATTTCTCACTGAGCGGGAAGCAGAGTCATAATTTGAAGCATAGGCCAAGATGAACTGGGGCATTGAGTAGACATTGGGAATCCTACTATGAGAGGGAGGCCACTGCAGCTATTGATTTCATCCAGGGAGTTTGGGAAGAATCCTTGATTCTGTTCCAAAAGTCCTCCATGTCTATATTACCGAGTTCTATGTCCCGGATGTCATAATTGCAATCAATGTAGGAAGGGGACTCCATCTTCTGAAATATTTACTTCATCTTCTGGACTTGTCGACTTATCCTTAGATTGTCCAGGATCCGACATGAGGAGTCTCAGAGGAGGAATGCCCTGATCACTTTTGGTTTTGACACTCGGTTTTGAAAGCTTGTTGAGCAACCCCACCCACCCACACTACGGAGTGTGTCGAAGGTTAGGCCTTTACAAAGCACTTCACAAAACTAAATACATTGTTGAGTGTGTCGAACAAGGAGATGTCGGACACTTCAAAGACAAGATGGACTACCGAGTGGAAGTTCGAACAGATGTTAACACTTTGTAAACCCAAAACAAAGCGGAGATCGAAGATGTTGAACACTTAAGAAACCCAATACTGGAAAGTGTATGTTGGAAGTTGATAGATGTCCGATAACTTGGAACAACACAAAGAAGATAGAAAGGATTTGTTAACACTCAAAGAGAACCCGATACACTCATGGAAATAAGAAGTTTTAAACACCCCGCAAAACCAAAACAAAGGAATCGAGTTTTGAGATGTAAGACATGTAAAATTTCTGCCATTTCATTTAGTTAGGATTTTAGATCTTTTCAAAATACATAAAGGTATATTCCATGGGATAAAATAAGAAAACACCCTAAGGGTGAATTCTAAACAATAATTTTTATGTGAATACAACTAAAATGAAGAAAACAATCTAAAACCCTAAACCTAGAGAGGGGAAAAGAAGGAGAAAATTCCAAAAGAACATCAAATACAAATCCAAAAGACCTCACAAGCAGAGGGTAGGAAAAATACCTTCGTAATCTCAAAAATAATGGAAAATGAATCACGAATCGATCAAGAAATCAAATTGGGTTTGGAGGTCGAAGGAGTATGTATGTACTGAAAAAATCCACGCAAGAAAAACACAATAGGTAAAAATGACGTGTAAAAATCAACTATTTATAAAGCCCTCACATTTATTACACTTCACCGACATGTGCCAACTACCGACAACTCAACATTAATGCCATGTCATCATGCTTGGAGTTCCCAAAACCCAACACAAAGGATTTCTATCAATTCAAGGTTTTAGGTTTCAGAAACAGGAAACATGAAGCATGATATGTTTAGATGTTCCAAGGTTCCAAAAAACGAAGGAACAAAGGATTGTTTCGGGTTTTGGGTTTTGGAAGTCAAGCGACATATAGCATTTTTTTGCGAATCATGTTTCGATGTTCTTTGAGTTCAAAACCCTGATTGAGATGGCTTGTTTTGGGTTTCGGGTTTCGGGAAACAATTTGCATGAAGCACATAGAAAATATGTTGTCATGTTGTTAAAACCCAAAACCCAAAATCTCCTCAAAAGGGCATTTTAGGAGATTTTTCCAAAAATTTCTATGGTTATCTTAATTTTAGCTGGAATCACTAAAATGGGATAACAACTGGCTCCAATTGGGGACTTTATTTATGACATCAAAGGAAGAGAACTCAGAATCTTTGGTTTTATCCATTGGGCTATGGAGTCAAAGAAGAAAACCAAAAACAAACAAAGAAAGAAAGAAAAAAAAAAGCAAAACACAAAAAAACAAATTATATACAATGCAAGAGAGCATCTTGCATTACTGATGGAACAACTTTAGATGTTGACCACTAAAAGGTAGAGGGAGCAACTCTCCATCAAGATATGATAGACAAAAGCTATTTTCACCATTCAGCTGATGAATCTTGAAAGGTCCTTTCCATAAAGAATCAAACTTTCCATGCATCCCTTTCTGCTCCCTTCTCTTATCCCAGAGAAGTACTAGATCTCCAATTTGGAAGTCACGTTGCTTTGATTTCTTATCAAATATCTTCTTTACTTTTCTCTGATGATCTACAATGTGATCAACCACCTTGCTCCTTTCCTCTTCTAGCCTAGCTAGGTACATAACCCTCTTCTCAATAGAATTTTGAAAAGTTTCATCTTCAATTGCTTTGGCCAACCGTAAGGTCGGGCAATTCTATGGAGATAGGGATCTCAAACATCAATCCCATACAACACCTGGAATGGAGACATTCCAATAGCTCATTTTGAGTAATCCGATCTGCCCATAACACATCATACAATGCTTTGTGCCATGTCCTCGATTCTCATCAACCAACTTTCTGATTATAGTAACCAGGTTCTTGTTGCTTGATTCAGCCTAACCATTGCCTTGGGGGTAATAGTCAGATGAATGAGCTAGCATGATCCCGAATCCATAAAAAATTTTGTTAACTCATGTGATGAGAAATTGGAGGCATTGTCAGCGATGATCTTGTGAGGCACACCGAATTGACAATTATATTTTCCTTAAGGAAATTACACACGGCTTCAGAGGTTGCCTGCTTGATGGGTGCAACTTCCACCCACTTGGTGAAATAATCCATGGTAGTGAGCACATAATTGTGTCCAGCACTAGAGGTAGGATTTAATACTCCAATGAAATCAATTCCCCACTGGTGAAAAGGTTCTTCAATCACCACAGGCTTCAGGGGAAGAGTTGCTAACTTAGGATGACCAACGAAATGTTGACAAGCTTCACATTTGGACACCCATTTTGCTGAGTCTCAAAAGAGAGTAGGCCAATAGTACCTGGCCCGTAGGATCTTATAAGTTATCACGGAGGAAGAGAAATTTCCTCCACATGCTAGATTGTGGAAGGATTCTAAGCAACCTTACCTGCTGAGACTTATCAACACAAAAGCAGAATACGCCATCAATACCTTTCTTATATATTCCATTATCCCACAGAATGTATCTTATAGATCTTAACTTAACTATCCTCTTCTCCTTTTGGCTTAAATGTGGGGGCATTCACCATAAGTTAAAAATAAAGCAATATCTATGTACCATTCATTGGTTGTGCTCACAAAAAGCACCATGGGCAATTTTGAGGAGGTATCTTTAGTTTCTTCGCATTCTGTCTCAACATTATTTTCGTGATCAATTGGCACAAGCCTCTTCCTCATACCAACTTGGTAGGTCTGATGTCCAAGTCATACTCTTGACTTTAGCTATCCAGTTACCCCATTGACTACCCAACTCTTGTTGAGTCAAGATGGATTTAACTAGTAGTATCAAGAATGAGAACGAGAGTATGAGAACTCAAACATAATATCTGAAATGTTTCACCACTCTTACCACTACATAAGCATGATTTTCAATATGTGACATCTTCATTCATGTTCCTTTAATGGACAGCTCATGAAAGTGATGGGAGCTTCAATTCCTTCTTCATTCTCCTGCATCAAGATGGCCGATACTGTATGTGCGGAAGCATAGCTGTACATGATGAAATCTTTCTTGAAGTCTAGGCATACTAGGATAGGAGCATGTGCAATTGCCTTTTTGACTTCTTTGAAAGAAAGCTTCCCTTTGGTGCTCCATCGGAATGGAGTTTTACCTTTCATCATCCCAAGGATATCCTTGGTTTTATCAGCAAAGTCAGGTACGAACCTCCTTAGGAAATTGACTTTTCCAAAAAGGAATGTAATCTAATTTTTCTTGTAGGTAAGGTAAGGCCTTGGATGGCCTTCACCCATTATGGGTCAATTTTGGTTCCTTCTCTAGTCACGATGTGACCCAACAATTTTCCTTCTATTACCCGAACATAGATTTTTTAGGATTCAATGAAATCCCATGACACTGCACCTTAAGAGTACCTACTCTAGGTGATCATAATGATCACTTCACTTCTTAGAGAAGACTATCAAGTCATCCAAATACATGACTATGACTTTACCCATCAGATCCCGAAAGCTAAGTCCATAGCTCTTAGAAATGTGGCTCCGTGTTAATCAAACCGAAAGGCATCCTCCTGTAAGCAAAGGTCCCCCATGGGGTTGTGAATATCATTTTATGTTGATCCTCAGCAGCTACCTCAACCTGATTATACCCAAAAATATTTCAAGCATGGATAGCATCTCTGATCTAGTAACAGTTTGCAACACCTGATCCATGATAGGCAAGGGGTAGTTGTCTTTTAATGAAGACTGATTAGGTTTCGAAATCAACACAAATCCGGATTTCACCATTCTTCTTTCTAATCAGGAATGATGTTAGCAACCCAAGTAGAATGATGGATTGGGAAGATAATCCTTGCATCTAACATCTTTTGGATTTCTACAAGAATGGTCCCTAAGATTTTGGATTGTAATGCCTTTGTTTCTGCCTGTAGGGTTTTACATCAGACTTCAAAGGAATACTATGTTGCACATCCTTGGGCTTGAAAGACTTTAGATCCACATAGGACCATGCCAAGACATCCATATATCTCTTCAGGAGTGAAGTGAATCTTGATTTTTCCTTAGGGGAACAACATTTCCTGATGTTTACCATCCATGGTTGGTCAGAAGAGCCCAGATTGACTTGATCTACTTCCGAGGAAGAAGTACCTTTAGTTTGCCTTTTATTCTAGATAAAATGGTCATTCTTGTCAAACAAACCTTCCAGAGAAACCAATCCTTGGGAATCTTTTTTGCCTTTGAGCTAGATGAACTCACCATCAATCTCTTGATATGAATTTGAGACAGACTCGCGGAAAGCTGATTTTGATCCTTCAAAATACAAGTTCACTAAAATTATCAACTTTCTCAAGAAAAGACAATACCTGTTGATCATCATTGAACACTTGCCAATGTGTTGCATTATCTGGAACACTTGGACAATACACAATCTCAATGGTGTACGTGTCTTGTTTGAACTGTGGATGAGGAAGGAGAAGAGATGCAGACACGGCTAAAGAATCAGCTTTGTCATTGTAATCCCTCAAAACTACCTTGATAGAAAAAGCATCAAAGCATTCTATGTTGTCCCATACCTTGTTCTTGTAATGCCTTAGGTGATCATTTTTCACTTGATAGATCCCTTTTACTTGATTTACAATCAACTCAGCATCTCTTGACACTTTGAGATTTCAGATTCCCTTTTGTCTTGCCATTTCTAATCCTAATAACAAAGCTTCATATTCAGCCATATTATTAGTGTTATCAAACTGCAACTTGAAGGTAGAGGGAAAGATCTCAAAATCTAGAGATATAAGAACCACACCAACGCCTGATCCTAGTAGTTAAACAACTCCCATCAAACTCGAGGGTCCAAATAGCATTAGAATCCTCTTCCTTGACATCTACAGCTGGTACCTCTGATGTCATGAAGTAATTTCCCAAGCCAACATCTTCAAAAAGAATTTGAGCCTTGGGGTCATCTGATTTAGTGACCAGGTACTTTGCTTGAGGCTCAGGATGGAGGATACGAGGAACTCCATTGACTAGAATTTTAGCTTTGGTCCAGTCCATATTGATTTCTCCTCCGACATCTTTACAAAATCCTCTTCCTAAGATAATACCATAAGCAACTGGGATATCAGCAACCAAAATGGTCATTTTTACTCTCTTCTCCGGAATGTGACAAATGCAAATTGTGCATCTTTGATTTGGCCAATCAAGGGAACTTGCTTGGTTTCCATGGAGTAACACCATCCATATGATTTAGTCAAAGTAAGTCCAAGGGCATGGGCTACTTTTGTGGGCATCACGTTATCAGAGGCTCTGAGTCAATTATACAATTGTTGAGTTTGAACCCGTTTATAAGTAGGGACAAATAAAATGGTTCAATCTTCCCTGAAGAAGAAACAAAAGTCATATTTTCGAGGTGAAGGCTGAGTAGGACTAGACAAAATGCCTTTTGAAGATGAAGGAACAATCAACCTTGATTCTAATGAATTTGGCAAGTTTTTCAAATTGCTTAGGATTTGAATGAAGGTATTTTGCTTCTGACATTTGGATCTTAGTTCTTTTTACATGGTCAATAATGTCAAAAGTAGTATATGAAGGAATGATGGTAGGCTCAGTTCTAGTTATATTGGTTTGAGCTGAGGTACTGGTCTTGGGAGTAGGAGAAGGAGAATTAGAAGAAGTTGTTACCTTTTTAGTTGTCTCCTTTTCAGTTTGTGTTGAGATAGGAGAGCCTCTCTTAGCCATAACCACGAGAGCTTCTTTACTCTTCTCCTTAGAGCCTTCAACCGGTTTTCTGGGATTCTGAGATTGAGATCAAGTGAAGACTGCAAATGACTGACCATCATGTTCACATTCATCTTCCTCATATTCCAAGTACCCAATGCTGGAGTCACCAACTAAATCATCATAGGACTCATCAGCATATCCCGAAGCTTCAAAAGCTTCATGAGAATCTTGTTCTTCTAGTTCTTCATCTTCTTCAACTATCTCTATTGTTGCATTAACAGGAGGAGCTTCAATGGCTAGCCTTGGTTGAGCAAAGAGTCAACTGTGGTCTATCTCTTATGGGAGCACCATTGGTATTATTGAAATTCTGTCTAGGAATATCCCGATAAGGAACGTTGCTCACCTATTGAGACATTTGCTTCTTCAAGGTGATCAAATCATTAGCCATCTTCTAAATCACAGGTTAGTAGTACTTTGAGAAGAACTCTGATTTTTAGGCTTAGATGAATCTCTTCTGATCCTTCCCGCTAGAATGAGATCATCTTCTATTTCAATGGTTAGACTGAGCAGTAGCCAAATCAGGAATAATAGACCTTCTTAATAAGAAGCTCACATCAGGGGGTTGAGCGTTGATGAAGAAGCACTTTTGATTTTCAAGAGTGGGAATGCTAGTTCCGGAATCTTCCGGATCAGCTTGTTGAATTTTGCCATGAAGTCCCGCATGGGTTCGTGAGACTCTTTCTTCATGTGAGTGTTGTGCTAACAAGGCATGAGAATCTTTGCTGGTTTGAACCTTGCTTCGAACATGCTTCTCATGGTAGCCCAATTTGTAATGCATGCATTTGGAAGATGGTAAAACCATTCTGTTGCCACACCATGCAATGTTTCAACGAAGAGTCAAATAGAGACATCTTCATGAGCTACTCCAAGGAACACCACATGCTAAAAAGAATGAAGCAATGTGTTCATCAGGATGTTGTTTCCCATCACCATTGAATTTAGGAATATTCTTACGTGATCCATGAGGTAACTCATGCAATGATAGAGTTAGAGAAAGAGGACCAATAACTACGCCCCAAGGCATAGTGTTTTGCCATTCTTCGAATGGAGTGCGTAGAGGATCCAAGTATCGAACAAGAATAATGCATGGTAGGTTGTAGATTCTTCTTGTTCTTGAGGAACCCGAGTTCTTCGAATAGGTGAAGAACTTCTTGCTCGGCTAGATATAACACTTTTGGGGAAAGACTGAAATTGTGTTGTTGAAGCAAATCAAAGAATGGATGGTTTCACCCCTGGCTCGACTTGATAGAGTGAAGATCTTTCTAGCCACTTGAAAGAAAATGGATCTCCCAAAATAAGGAAAATATGGAGTCGCAGACACCAATAGGGATTAGTCTTATCAACCCTGTATTCCCTAGTGGAGTCACCAAAAAATGTTGGTTGGATATTTTGTCAAGGCAAAATATGAGGTTCAACCACAGTAGCATGGGATCAAATCCCTCCTTAAAGACAGGTGAGGCTACGCTATTTATTACTAATCTAAAACACAATAGAAATAATATATACAATATTCACACTATTCTAACCATTGGGGTTGGGATATAATCCCAAATTCATATCAACATGAAGTGGAGATATTACCATTGTGGGAACAAAATGGATTAGAAAAGAAACTATTATGGAAGAAACAAAACATGAAGGGAATGAGAAGAACATATTTTCCTTCGAGAAAACACAGATCAAGTAGTACTCATACGAGTTTTAGACAAATGTATGTAATGCTTGGAAATGATTAAAATAATCAAGAACACTAACAAAGAATAGCTTAAGATCTTTGAACATAAGAACAATCACTTAAGATAAATGAATCTCACAACACAAAGTCTGCAAAATAACATTCATTTCTATTCTTCAATGATTAAAAGAAAATACAAAGTTTTTCTTCTTTTCACAATAGCTTTCTTAATAAAAAAATCTCTCCTTTTCAATACATGAGCACTCTATATTTATAATAGAAAGAGAAGAGAGAAAATAGGATAAACCCTAGGAAATAGTCATTTATCAAGAATCCTATTTTTCTTGACTCTCACGTAGGAGACCAAGTCAAAATTTGCTTCCTTTATGATGAAATGAAAATGAAAAAGACATGTCAATTTCTGGAGGAAAATGACATGCAACATTTATGCTTGTTCTATTTCATCATCCTTGTCTTCCTCCAACAGTGCTTGCTTATCCCGGAACTCTTGGAATTTTTGATTATATCCTACATCTCAGCCTCTTCAGGTGCGCTGGAATGATCACTCAAGACTTCACAAGTTTCATGAATATCACTCGCATCACTAGGAAGTTTCTTCAACCTTTTACTAAGTTTCCTTAGTGATTCCAAGACATGCTCAATCTTCACAAATTTATCAATGATTTCTAGGTTGAAGGTGGCAGTTGATTCATGCTAGATTGACTCTTGGAGTTGCTTGTGGAACTCATCAGTAGGTAAAATATTTGAACTCCATCCAACACCTTGGGAAAGATCCTGGAAAGTTCTTCTTCAATATCATTGGTAGCATCCACCAATTGATCTCTAGATTCTCTTAATTTTTGCAAGCCTCATTGAGAATCTTCACCCTGAATCTTATGGCTTTGGTCAACTGGAAATGTCTATCCACGTGAGGGATGACTCCTTCTTCAACCAAGATACGAGATGGAACTGCTTCAATGCATTGAGAGCTTCCAAGGTTAGCTCGAGGTTCCCAATCTCATCTGAAAAATCTTCATCCATTTTTCACCCTCCTTCTTTACTTCCACCAAGGATTTATAAACCTCTAATGAGGTCTCAATGACTTCTTTCCCTTGGAGGAGTAACCTCTGAATCCATTCATCAACCGTTCTCCCCTTCTCATTAATCTTTTCGATCCTAGGTACCGATGAGAAATCAAACCTGATGGGAGTAGGAGTGGAGGATGATGGTGTTGATTCGAAAGGCTTGAAAGCTTGAGTAACACTTCTGTTAACTGCTCCACTTTCTCTTTGAGCTCATCTCTACTTACTTTTTTCTCCTTTAACTTTTGACACAACACATTCATAGCATCCTATGCATCTTGTTGTGCTCCTTCTGTTATTACCTTCCCTAGATCAACCCTTGTGATCTGATAGTCGGTGGCCATTATGTCCTCTCTGGTTTTTTAGCCATGGGAGTGGTGATCTCTACAAATTTGTGCCCTGAAGCATCCACTAAAACCCTTGAAACTATTTTGGGTTTCTTGGCAGATTTTAGCAGAGAAACCTTGAGTGAACTGAAATCAAAGGCTGGTAGGGGAACTACCACCTTCCTCTTCCTGAGTTGATCAATTCAACCATTGAGGAGTGCCAGAGGAAGTTACTCCTATTGGAGGGGTTATGAACACATTTTCCGGTGGAGGAGATTTACTTGTGGAGTGGTAACAACTGCAAGTGTGGTAATGGATTCAATGAATAGAGGTGTAGAAGGAGGAGGCATATCTATGGACATTTTGGTTCCAGCAGAGAGAGGTGAGAGGCCGGAGAAGATGCTGGCCATGGCTGATAGACTTGGTGAAGAAATAGGAGGTGGGAGTGGTTGAAAAGGAGGAGGTCACAAATCCTGAAGCCAGAGCTTGAGAAGTAAGAGACAAACTTACTTCTGATGGGCAATCGACAAAAGGTGAAATCATAGGTTGGCTAACCTCTACTTCCAAAGAAATTTCTCACTTTTCTAGTGGGTAGAGTGCAGTATATTCACTATCTCAACACGAGTGGCAGACAAAGTGGCTGCTTGCTCTTCTCCCTTCTTGACAAACTTGACTTTTATAGGCCTTTTAGAAGAGATCTTGTCCTTTTCCTTCTGGGAGGGCCTCGCTTCCAAAGTGACTAAATTTGAGAAACTCTTTTCTTTGTAACTCATTCACCACAAAATGAGCCATGCCTTAGTGCGTATAAGAATCGAAGCAGATCTTTCCGCAATAGAAGCTTTTTCAGCAATGGACCAATCAATAGCTGGGAACACATGTTGGTCTTCATTCAACCCATCATACGAGGCGTCCAAGACACTTTCATTGTCTATAGTACCTTCTGGGATGTCAGCAAGCTCTAGTGTCTGAATCTCTTCAAGTGTTAACCTGCTATGATCCTTTCTTCGGATGGCAACTTCATCTCGAAGATCAACCCATATGTCCTCTATGCTAGGCACATGTAGATATAGGGTCCCGTATGACTTAAGGACTCCTCAAAAGTCAAACCCATCTCTACGCTTCATGTGCTTCTTCAATTTTTCTTGAAGCTCATGCACGACATTCTTGGCTTTCACCACTGTTGAGCATGTATACCTTCCGATGGAGATAGGGAAGGAGACTGCAAACTTGTGCTTACTCTATTGGAATTTGTGGAAATCCAACAATTGCCTAACCAATTCCATCAAAATCAACTTATCACCTGGGTACCTAGGCAAATGGAAAGGATCACCTGGGTACATGACCACCCTAAGGTATGTGAACTTATTGAATTGTAAGAAGACATAACCCCATTTTGATACCTCAGCCCATGCCTCATCAGAGACTCTTGTTTTTCTCAACTCAGGGTTCATCCTGCAGATGTTCTCATAAAAGAAGGCATCATTCACTCTTCTGAATTGATCCTCGACCCTTCCTTGTCAGCTGAGGAAAGTTCCGATAAATATGCTCCTTGCCATGTTCCCGTTTGTATCCAACCCTGGGTAATTTCTCATGCAAGATCTTTGCATAGGTAATATAGAGGACATATAAACTTACCAAGTAGATAAGACCGTTTTCATTTGGGAGTCTATTTCATCACTTATAAAACTACCCCAATCAATTCCATGTTCGTTCTTCTTTATGATGACCATGAATTGGTACATCCATCCTTGGAAAACACTCGACTCAGGGAATCTAAACACACGGCTCAGCAAGGTGATGATATCGTTGATCTCATGAATGAAATCACTGCTAGGAACAAATTTGGAAACCTAGAGATGACCGGCTTGGACTTGATCAAGAATTTCTTATTCACATGTTTGATGCAATCTTCCTAGTCATTATCCCAGGCCTTCTAAGCTGATTGAAGATTCAAATCAACATACTCCTTGAAGTTAGGCAATCTGAGAAGGTCATCAAAGTAACCTCCGTCCAACTTTACTATGACCTCTCTAGATTGATTTCTCATTGAGTGGGAAGCAAAGTCATAATTTGAAGCACATGCCAAGATGAACTCAGGGAATTGAGCAGACATGGGGAATCCTACTGTGAGAGGGAGGCCACTGCCAGCTATTGATTTCATCCAGGGAGTCTGGGAAGAATCCTTGATTCTATTCCAAAAGTCCTCCATGTCTATATTTCCGAGTTTTGTATCCCGGATGTCATAATTGCAATCAATGTAGGAAGGGGACTCCACCTTCATGAATTTGTACTTCATCTTCCTAGACTTGTCTGACTTATCCTTAGAAGGTCCAGGATCTGACATGAGGAGTCTCAGAGGAGAAATGCCCTAATCACTTTTGGTTTTGACACTCGGTTTTGAAAGCTTGCTGAGCAACCCCACAGACCCGATGCACTGCGGAGTGTGTCGGAGGTTAGGCCTTTTCGGAAAATTCACAAAACCCGACAGACTTCAACGAGTGTGTGTCGAACTTAGGAGATGTTAGACACTTGTAAAACAAGATACACTTGCGTAAGTCGGGAAGTTAATCACTTCGTATGACCCGACACAAAGTGGAGATCGAAGGATGTTGAACACTCGAAGAAACCCGACGCACTGGAAAGTGTAAGTTGGAAGTTGATAGATGTCCGCAACTTGGAACAACCTGATAGAAGGGCAGAACTTGGAGATTGTTAAGCACTTGAGGGAACCCGATACACTGCAGAAACAAGAAGCTGTTAAACACCCTGCAAAACCTGATACAAAGGAATCAGAGTTTTGAGATGTCAGGACATGCAAGATTCCCGCCATTTCATTCAGTTAGGATTTTTATATCTTTTCAAAATACATAAAGGTATATTCCATGGGATAAAATAAGAAAACACCCTAAGGGTGAATTCTAAACAATAATTTTTATTGGAATACAATCTAAAATGAAAAAACAATCTAAAACCCTAAACCTAGAGAGAAAATGAGAAAAGAAGGAGAACACCAAAAGAACATCACAAATACAAATCCAAAAGACCTCACAAGAAAAGGGAGAAACATACCTTCAGAAGCTCAAAAAATAATGGAAAATGAATCACGCAATTGATCATGAAATCAAATCGGGTTTGGAGGTCGAAGGAGTATGTACGAAAAATCCACGCAGCAAAAATACAACAGGTAAAAATGACGTGTAAAATCCAACTATTTATAAAGCCCCTGCATTTATTACACTTCACCTGACACATGTGCCAACTACCTGACAACTTGGCATTAATGCCATGTCATCATGCTTGGAGTGTCTGAAAACCTGACACAAAGGATTTGCTATCAATTCGGGTTTCGGGTTTTGAAACAGAGACATGAAGCATGATATGTTTAGATGTTCCAAGGTTCTGAAAACCTGACACAAGGGAACATATCGGGTTTCGGGTTTCATGAGAAGTCAAGCGACATATAGCATGCTTTGAAACGAATCATGTTCCAATGTTCCTGGGTTTCAAAACCCGACAGACTAGCTTGTTTTGGGTTTCGGGTTTCGGGAAACAATTTGCATGAAGCACATAAAAATATGTTGTCATGTTGTTGAAACCCGAAAACCCGAAAATCTTCTTAAAAAAGTATTTTAGGAGATTTTTTCCAAAATTTTCTATGGTTATCTTAATTTTAGCTGGAATCACTAAAATGGGATAACATAATGCAATAAAGATGAATGAGAAACCATCTCAAAGAAAGACATTATTAAGGACCATGTGTAAAGCGGAGTAGGTAAATGTTGTAAACTTATCATTGATAATGGTAGCACAAATAATATAGTTTTTTCTGAAATGGTTGAAAATTTGAAATTGAGAAGAGTGAAGCATCCTAAGCCTTATAAGGTGTATTGGGTTCAAAGAAATCATCGGGTGCAAGTTAGTAAGTAATTTTTAGTTAATTTTCATATTGGTCTACAGATATCAAGATCAATTTCTATGTGATGTGTTTCATATGAATACATGTCATCTTTTTCTAGGTAGGCCATGGTTACTTGATAGGAAAGCTATTCATGATAGACAAGATAACATCTATACTTTTGTGAAAAAAGGAGTCAAAAACAACTTGAATCCACTAAAGGATAATCAAGCATGGAATGAAAATAATCCTAGAGTAATGCTAATGGGTTTAAAAACATTCCTTCAGCAAAGAGAGGAGGATGATGGGATGGAAAACATAGTTGGTATAGTCAATAGGATGTGGAAGTGGTTGAATGGAGAACAAGGATATCATAGTAACATGTAAAGAAAAATGAGTAAGAAAGGTGACGAAGGTGGATATGTAGATCATATTGAGATCAAGAACAATAATGAGCTCTTAGAGGTGAACAAGGAATCACAAAACTCAAAACATGATGAAGACAAGAAGCATTCATGCTTTGAAAGAACTTAAAATAGTCATGAAACATGTATCAAAATAGTTCATGAAAAAAAGATTGGAATAACAAGAAGAGAGAAATCATAATAAGGAAGTGGTGGCCAAGAATGATTAGGAAGCTCAGATTTTAGATATAATTTATCTCTTAAGTGTTTTTTATGTAGGTGTGACAGATAAAGTAAGGAGGAGCAAGTCAATTAAATATTGACATTTCAAGCAAAGAACCTTACATTAAGATTTCAAGAGCATAGAGACTCAAGGAGAACCAAAAGAGGATGAAAAGAAAACCATAACAATCAAGAAACATGGAAGATCATCTCAAATGAACTTGGATCATATGTATATTCTCAATCACAAGGTGGAAAGAACAACATACATTCCTAGTATTGTCATTTTCTCAAGAACACAATTGATTAAAGGATACTTTTTTATAAGAAACATGGTACAGAAAATGAAGAGAAATGAAGAAACAAACTAAGTCAAGGGTGACCTTCGAGAGGCTCATTTGCAAGTAGAAAAAAATTCTAAAGAAGATCAACTTACAAGAAAAAAAAATCATGGGGAAACATTCTCTTTTCCTTGCGAGTATGATGTAATAACATAACTCCCGAGATCAATTTAAGCATGTCATGACACAATTTTAGTTTTTTAGGTAGTATAGGGGTCCTTAGGAGTCTTAGGAGTTATTCCATGTTGGTTAAATGTGCTCAAGAGATCAAAAATTCAAATTATTAAGTTTCCCTTCATTTTGATAAATTTGAATTTTTTAACTAGTCTTGAGCTAATTTTGGCTTGTTTTTATGGTGTAGTAAGTGTAAAGGTTTCAATAGTTTTATTAGGAGTTTTGAATCATAATGTTGTCATTAGAGTCTCTTCATGAGGTTTGGGTTTGGTCATTTAACTTTTAAACCCTTTTTTTAACTCCTTCGGTTAAAGTGTAACTTGCATATAATCTTCATCTTATGGCCATAAATGTCAGTTAAAGGGAAAAATTGAGGAAGGAGGTATAAATATGGAATTGTAACTATTTTTCATGAATCATTCAAATGAAGGAAAGTTTATTGGATCTCCAAGAACGTTTAAAGGGGGAAATTGTTTTCAAACACTCAATTTAAGGTTTACAAATTTGTGTATGCACCCTTGATGGATATTTGATATCATGTATTTAATTTGAGGAGGAACTCATTGATTGGTAGGAACTAATATTCATTGTAGTTGATGAATCAAAAGTGTACTCACTGAATTACTTGTGATTAGTGTGGTGGAAAATAAGAATATACTATAGTATATTGTATATCGAAGAGTTTTCACAAATTTTATCTTAGAGAAGAGTTCCTTTAAGAAAAGATATAATATTATGATAAAATAGAATACTAGAGGTATGCTCCCAAAAATTCTTAGAGACCTGAAATAAGGTAAAAATAATCATTATCTCATTTGAAAACCCTACGGTTTGTGTTATCTTTTTTAGAGGGCATAATAGTAGAAATTTTGGTCATTACTACATGTTTAAAGTTGCAAATGACCTTGTTGACAAGATATTAAGATCATAAATTTTGTTACAATCCTATAAAATGTGGTTTGAAGCATTAAATCAAGGTACAACCCAATTGGTGAGAAAATTACCATTCTTAGGCTCTGTATAAACCCTCTTAGGGTTTAAGGTGAGAATGATATTTGAAGGACTTAAATACAATTTCAATGGCCACAAAATTCAAGAAGTTGTCTTTACAAAGGTATAAATAGGAATCAAGAATAATTTTTCATGAAATAATCTCAAAATATAGAATTTTTTTACAATATTGGTATAGTCCTATACATGCATAGTTGAGACCCAATTAGAATCTAGGATAATGGATTTTGAAACATGTTTACAAAGGAAGTGTTATCCAGTTTTCCCCTCGAGAAAAATTGAACAAACATGAACTTGCACACTAAGAAATTTGAGGGATCATTCAGCCATGGGAGCTCACATTTTGATTATAACGATCAGGTTATAGATGGGCTAGACAATGGAAATGATGTCGGAGTAAAGGAATTGAAGGAAGCTTGGAGTCAAGCTAAGTGGAAAAATGGGGGCCCCGAAGTTCGAGGTTTTTCAGACTTTGGAGGTTTTACAGTTTGGATTTTTAGTAGACAAGAAAGGAAAATACAATCAAAAGGCCCAAAAGCCCAAAGGCTCAAGGGGTTTTCGGGGTCAACTCCCCTTTAGGGGTCAATGGCACCATAGATCAGGGATGGCGGAGTCTGAACTCCGAAGTCTGAATTTTAGACTATGGAGGCTCGGAGGTTCAGAGGTCTCAGTAGGATTGAACAATTAACAATGCCTCCGGTCCAAAAAACCAGAAGGTCCAAATGATGTCTGAAATTCAAACTTCGAGGATTTCGAGTTTTAGAGGTTTCATGTGCCCAAATGGATTAAAAAGTCTCAAAACTCGAACCCCGAAACCGCAAAACTCCGAACCTCGAAATCTTGAAACCCCTGAAAATACAAAGGTTTGAAACTGAAGTCTAAATTTCAGACTTCAAGGTTTTGAATTTGTAACCTTTAACCCCAAAGATGAAAATCACAACTCGAAGTCCAAAACTCGAAGTCTGAATTTTAGACTTCAGAGTTTTGAAGTTTCAGAGGTTTTGTTGACTCAAGCATATTAACAAGAACTTGAGATCTTGAAATGGAAAAAGGTCCAAGTTCTAAATTCTTGAATGTCTAAAATTTTAGATTTTGGAGGTTACGATGCATTCGGAGTCTGAAGAAATAGATCCAACCACTTGCATTTAATGCAGTATGGTACCCATATCTTCATATGGCCATAAATTTTGATTGGGAGCTCGGATTTTCACAAGAGAGGACTTTTGGAAATCTCTTAGTGTCCTCTACACAACTACGACTCATTATCTTGATTTAAGTGAGACTAAGTTATTGAAAACAAAGAAATAAATTCCACCATTTTAGAGGGTGTTTTCAGTTTTCTCACCTACCCAAATGATGAAGGTATGGGCTTCCCTTCTTACCCAACAAGGCATAGTACATAGAAATATGGGTTTTGCAGTGGTACCCATCATTGTTGCAGGTAAATTCAATACATTTTAGGGTTGTTGAAGCAAGATTTTGAATCCTTCTATCTCCTTTCTCTCATTTCTAATGATAGATAATTTTACTTTGCACCCTCCCTTCTTCTCTTGTCTGTAAGTGAATTTGTGGAGTTCAAACCTCCCATTCAAGTTTTAATACAAGTTTGTGCCTCTTGGCCATTGTAATGCACTATATCAAATACTTGGAGCAATAATATAATTATGTGGATGAATTTCAACCCTCTCTCGTATTCATTGCTTTCTTCTGATCTCTCATTACAATCTTGGTTATATGTGCATGGTTATTGTATTACATGTTTAATGGTTTATGTTTAATGGTTAGTGGATTCTCATCAGTGGATTGATTTATGGTGTATTTTCATCCTTCTTAATCTGATTATGGTTTCCATCTCCATGCAAAGTAGGTGTTCAACATTCCTTTTGGTGCATCACCTCTGTTAGTTTAGGTTTAATTTTCTTGTAATCTTCTTAACCCTGTCTCATTGGCAAGTTAGAGTAGATTTTAGAGTAGATCCTCTACATTTTGAATGTGTGCATCGAAATATAGGAATAGGAATCGACCTTCATTCGGAGGGTTATCCCAGTTGTAAATTCCCACACTTTGGGATAACTCCATGTTTGATGAATCACACTGACTTCCTCAACCATCCACTTGCAAGGAATCAGGGGTGTTGTGATTACGCATCAATAGGAAGACATTGTGAAACTTAATACACCAAATGTTTGCCCAAATGGGTACTCCAAATGGTCCTTTATTTTTCATTTTCATTAGTATCAAAGAATTTATACCTAAAAACCTCTAAAAGTAAGGCTAATAGAGAAGCATTAGCCTAGATGAAATATGGAGAAGGAAAAGGTTCATGTCTATAGAATCGAGCCACAAAATTTAACAAACACCATAAATAGAAAAAAGGGTACACAAATCAGTTTAAATTTTTTTCTAGGGCCTTATGGACTATTCTATCCACTAACTCACCGGAAGCTTCACTTTTAAGAAACTTAAGGGGAAATTTTAGAACTACATAAGAAAGTTGATGGTATTTATTGATCACATATGATTGGATGACCGCATTGGCATGATAGAAGAATAATAAAAATTTCTCAATATTTTAACAATATTAATTTGGTGTTTGGGATAAAATTTACATGTTTGAAGGCTTTCTATACTTAAGGAAAAGGGTCAATTTACATAGTTAAAGGATATATTTAATATGTTTGATTAAACCAACTTATTTGAGTGATTATTTTTGAGATAATATCTACATCATATAGTAATAATAAGTACTAAACATAGTAATATTAGTACCTATGATTATGGAGTAGGAAATTTGCAAAGGTAGATGCCCACGGGAGCTTCAAGGGACTAGTAAAGAGAAGTGTCAAGCACCATACGCATCGTGTAAGAATCAGTAAACGTCATGCATTCACCAAGATACAACATGAATGCACATGTGTGTATAGAAAAATATAATGACGTACTAAGTATCAAAATAGCATAGGAAACAAAGTGCAACATGTAAAGAGTATAAGCTAACAAGAGTAAAGACAACCAAGATGTGAAGATGTTGTTTGAAAATGATGGTTTGCTATGATATGCAAGATGTGCTAATGAGAGGAGTTGCATTCCTCTGTTAGAGTAGGTATTTACCTTAGCTCATGTTCACCTAGGTACTTTATTTACCTTTATTATATTTATCCTCACCCACTTATGTGTGTGGCTATTTCTTTTATCTTATTTAGATATTAGGAGATATTATCTAGTTGTTAGGTATAGTTATTTCCTTGATCTATGGTATTGACTAGATCCTTGATGTCTAGTTCTCTTCTAAATCTATGGTCTTGACTAGTTCTTTGATGACTAGTTATTTCCTTGATTTATGGCTTGATCTACAACCTTAACTGGTTCTTAGATTGTTATTCCTTGCCTATATAAGCAAGGCCCATTCTCATTGTATTTCATTGAGTTCCATAATAATATATGATATTGCTTCTCATTTGTTTGCAAAGGTTTATGCAAAGTTATTCTGGTGAATTACTTTCATCTTATTGATCGCGGTGTTTAATTAGCATCTGTGTTCTTGGCTTGGTATGATTTGGATATTGTTCATTTCATCCTCCCCATCAAATTTATGTGATATGAGGTTTATTTATGAATTGCACCCTCAATAATTAAGGATGAACCATATAACAAGATTGTGTCATTGGGTAACAAAGTTATTTTATATGATTGGTATTATAGTCTAGTTATTGTGAAGGATAACGTGAAGTGTAGTAGATAAGTTATGATTAGATGAAAAATATAACAAATAGTGATAAAGGGTGTGTGATGTCTCCCAAGTGTGGGAGTGATGGAAATCTATCCGACGATGGAAAAGAGGAATGGTCCCTTATCCGGTTTCCGAGGAGGAGAAGGAATGCTACCATAGTCTTAGACTAGTGGTGTAGGGAGCAAATATGTGTATGTGAGGGAGAATGATGTGGTAAAGAAGGTGGAGAAAAACTATAGGAATGGGCTTCCCACCTAGGGGATAGGCCATAGGGGTGGGCTAATGGACCGGAAAGGATGACATGGTTGTGATGTAGGCCATGTATGAATGGGATAGATAGGTGTAGAGATAGATGTAGACTTGAGTGGTGAAGGAGGCTTATATGCCATGACTAGTGTTGAAAAAAGGGTGAGAATGGGCCGAGGTAATTACGTGCATGGTGGAATACCTTGAATGGTGAAGAATTTGTTTGTTATGAATGAGATTAAGAAATAAGTGGAGCATGGAAGTGATATCTTGGGTATCCCGAAACCAGGGGAGACTTGAGACCATGTCACAACACTTGATTTCAGATCTAACTAGGAATGGAGTTGGTATGATAAGGGACCCAAAAGTAATGGGAATGACTACACATCCATAAGAATTGGGGAATAGGAATGTGATTTGAGAGATTATAAATTTGATAGCTAATGAGTACCATAGAGTATGCATTAGAAAGGAACGAGGGATGGACCATAGTATTCTTGAATATATGAGTACTAATAGAAGCATCAATATGCAGATTAATTAGAGGAGAATGTGTCATGGTATTAATGATATGAAAATGTAATAAGTGGTGGTGGCGTATCAACAAAGTAGTAATAAGAAAATTAAGTGGTCTGATGATGAGGGAGGAGGAAATTCATAATATGGGTGATTGGTAGAGGAATCAATAGTTGAATTGCCATGATTTGGTAAAGGGTCATTGAATATTTTAAACTTTTTATTATCATTGACCAGTTTATAAGTAGACAAATCTCAAAGCTTGATCATATTATTGGCTATAAGATCTTGAATTACATGTATGATATTAAAATAATGATCATTAAAATATCCATTACATTAGCAATAATCACAGCGTACATTTTCATCATAATTATGTCCATGTGGTGGAGACGGATCGAGATTGAGCGGTGTGGGGAGAGTAATCATATTTATTTCAATGAGTTATAGTAATAGGAATCGAGGTGCATAAGATAGCTTAATAATAGTGTGCCTCGTGGATTTCGATTGAAGGTTGGATGTTGTAGAAATAATGTTGATAATAGTTTTATATTCGGTAGGCTTGGTGGATGGTTTGAATATGGATTTGGCATGAAAATTATTTGAATATAAAGTGGAGGAAGTATCATATAATACTTTAAATTTCCCATAGATAACAGTTTCCTTTC
The DNA here is from genome assembly GCA_018340775.1 of Taxus wallichiana var. yunnanensis. Classification (NCBI taxonomy): domain Eukaryota; kingdom Viridiplantae; phylum Streptophyta; class Pinopsida; order Cupressales; family Taxaceae; genus Taxus; species Taxus wallichiana. The sequence goes on along the minus strand of CM031241.1, from coordinate 217,438,677 downwards.
ATGTAAGTTAAGCATGTGACAAAATTCATCAAAAGAAGGAGAAGTGTCTAAAATTACACTCTCTTGGAGAGGAGAAAAATACTTTGAATGAATAGGTCTTGCAATTTTGAATAAAATAGGAAATTGGTCATTTTTACAAGGTTGTTATTATCCGCATGATATAATCTACAAGGTGTTCATTAGATCCTTGTTTCATTTTAGATAGTTATGAAAATGATATATTATTACCAATAATCATAAGAAAATGAGAAACGAATGCATCGGCTAATGATGTAAAATATTTTTCCAAGTGGACAGGTAGCTCATAGAGCCATTACATAGCATACTCATGTAAGCTTCAAGGAAACAATTTTTCCAATAGGGTATGGTCATTAGCATAGTCAAGACATAAAACATGAAAGGAGAAAAGGTGTTCCTAAGGGTCCCCATGGCCATTAAAGGTAGGAATATTTTATGTGAAGAATTTAGGAGGCAGAGGATAAGAGGATATGGTGGGTGCAAAAGGGATATGAAGGAGGTGTGAGTAATCTAGAGATGGAGAGGGAGATGAAGAGGATTTTTGTAATTGAAGAATTTTGATTTACAAATCATGGTATAATGATGCTAGGTCATGATTACTAGAATAGGAGCTAGGTCATGTGTGAGAAATAATGGGGAGGGTAAAGTGAGTTGTAGGAGTAGGAATAGAAATGGGGACAATAGATGTAGGTGGAAGAGTGGTGGTTGTAGCAATAGAGATAGGAATGGTGGAAGTCTGGGCTAGAAGTTATGACGACCGAGGAGGAACCCACAAGAGGGAGTGTGGTACCATCTCAAGAATTTTTAGAATTGATTAGATTATTTAGTATAGGCATAATATTTATAGTGTTATTGTGTAGAGAAGAAAATAAATTGGTGATCTTGTCAAGTTTATATTGATCAACATTAGTTTCCTCATCATGTGAGTATTCACTATCGAAGCTTCAATGTTTTAAATTGGAATTTTGGTTCAATTAATCAATGGATTATCATATTCAACCATTGGTTTACAAAATTTATGGGTGAAAGGATGAATCTCAATGTACTCAAGAGGACCAACATGACCAGATGGGTATTAGGCATAAAAAGAAGGCCTTGAAGCTAGGTGGGGTTCAAGAAAGTGGGTTCACCAAATAATTTAATCTAATTTGTGTTAAATCTTATTTCGAGTAACTTACTATAGAAAATGATATTCAAATGATAAAATATAGAAATGTGCAAGAAATAAGCATTCAAGTATATAACACTCTAAGAAAATGAGGGGAGAAAGAGGACTTAGCTGATTCTCGCACGACTTTGAGAATGATCGGGACAATGTATTTACTAGTACAAAGCTAGGAACAACATCCTAATGGCTTAATGAGGGTTTGGAAACTCTTGAATATATGGAAAAAAACTTCCCCAGGAGCGTGAGAAAACTAGGTATGATTGAATGATATGGGAATCTATGTCTACTCATATTATCATAACCTAGTTTGTTCTGGGTTAGAAGATGTACATTGTTATTCGCTCTTTATTACTCTTGTTTTGTTATTGGATTTCTTGTCACACCTGTAACATACAAAAAATAATGACTACCTACACATACCTATAAAGCACATAAAATCTAATAAACTATATGTAGAACAAGGATTCAGATTGATCCCAGTGGTCACCTAAAGTGTGAACTTATAACCAAGTGTGCACTACATCTCACACTCCATGTAGTTCTCTCTATGTGTGTGTATTTGTTCCCTAATTTTTCCTTGTGCATGTTGTATGATGATATCAGCTAGATATATATTATATTCAAAATATGTGTGATGGAATAAAATGAACTCCCCACCTATGTAGTGTATGCATCTCATGCATCCCTTTTCCCTTGTTTGAATGTGCTAGATATGTACTTTGTAGTGCTCTTGCTCCTTTGTGCAAGATTAGGTTTCAATATATAATGCTTATGATACCTAACTCCTTATTTTAAAGAAGTAACTAAGTATATATATGACTCCTTTGTTTGAATCTCATAATTGACAACTAAAAGGCCGACATAAAAGTTGTAAGAGGTGACTAAGAAGCCAAAAGGACCTAAAAGAATAAGAAGAAGAAAGAGAGAGATAGGAGCTTCGAAGGGACAGATCCCCTGGATGCTTCGTCCTTAATGGGCGCTATTGTTTGAGCCCATAAAAAGGTAAATTAGTCAATTGTTGGAAAAATTGTAAGATATGTAAAGCCAGTAAAGTGCAAGAGATAAAGCAATCAAAAGGCCAAAAGGAATTTTCAACCACTAGTTTTCCAGCTTAGGAATCATGTATAGATTAATATGATTTAGGACCTAGAAATGTACCTAAGTGAATAGATTTTTTTGTTTAAAGTTTTTAATGAATAAGAAAATAAAAGCATAGAGGCCATTAGGAAGATCACTGTTGATGAAAGTAAAATATTCTATAGTAACATCAATAAAGTTAAAGAAAAACTTGGAAATAATACATTTAGATTCCCGTTCATGTCCTACTTTCCACACCATCAATATTATAGGTTTTAAGAGTTTCATGAATGTAGGAGAATAGATTGCATTAGGATATTTAAATTTGGGGATGGACTATGATTGGTTAGAACAAAAATTTGAGGTTTAATTCTCTATAACTAGTGAATAAATAGAGGAAGAGAAACTCAATAATATCTTGAAAACTCCGTATTATAAGAAATATAAAACCCTAATGTCTATGGCTATCAAGGTAAGTCTATTAAAAAATATAAACTAAATACGATAGAATTAGTGAATGTACCTAAGTAATTGAATAGAAATAGGATGACAGTAACCATTATGGTACCCACAAAAAATAATCAAAGATGGTTTTTAGAATAAATACCAAAAATGGATAAACTTTTGGAGGAGTAATAAAAATAAATCACAAACACAAGTGATGAAATCATGAACCCTTTAAACCCAATGCAAGAAGATGAAGAAATTTATACAAAACATCATGTATAGTTTTTAACGGTAGGGGTTAGACTATATAGGATATCCTGTATGTATGAGAAGGCACCTCAACAAAAAATATGGAAATAATTGAAGCCATGATGTACATAAAGAGGTAACATTCCCTTAGAAGAATTCATCGATTTAATATGTAATCTTATGGAAAGCTGATAAAATGATTTCCACAACAACGTAACTCTAACAGGATGTGGTGGTGGCAATATTGTTGGCTAAAAAAATAACACAACTACATGAAGTGAAATAATGTTAGGAGTTGAAGCTACACAAATAAGCGCCAAAATAATGTGTGCATACAAACATAGGAATACAAAACTTAGAAAATAATAATACAAAAAGAGGGAGGGAAAAGTAGAGAGAAATTGGAGGAAAAAATAAAATAACAAGAAGAGAAGAGAGGGTGTAGATTGAGGTATCTAAATTGAATTTCTAATAGAAAGTAAAATAGGAAAAATTGAGAGAATAAATGAGGAATCAAAAGGATGTGAAGGATTGAGAAGAAAGTTTTTGGACGGATGGAAATGAGAGAAGCGGTGAGCGGGAAAATAGTTTTTAAAATGTGGATGTAGAACAATGCAGGAGCACGAATCGAGCACTTAAATAGGTTTGAATCCATAAATGGGAGAGAAAAGGATCCTAACCTTGTTCCACCTCCTCAATAGATATAAAATTCATGGCAAAGCTTAGTGACTGAAGCTATTTCGGGGGGGGGGTATGCCTAACATCCCTGGTTTGCTTCATGCTACTTAGGAGGTGAGTTCCCTGCTTTACACATACCGGATGATTTAATTTATATAGGTTAAACCATATTTAAATATGTTCTTCAAGGAATGTTTTTGGGTACCCGCCTCAATATTGAATCTCATAGAAGTTGGGAACAAAGGAAATGGAAGCGAAGAGGAAATATGGAGATTTTGACTTTGGCCTATGATTCCTTTCTATTTAATTTTCTATTGGAAGATTATTTAATTAAGGTATTGTAGGATGGGCCCTAGTTTTTTGGGAAGATGTTGTTTAATTTTTCCAAATGGTTCCCTGGAGAATTCTTTTGTAATTATCATCCAAGATCCTTTCCTGTTTGGGTGAGAATTCCTTCTCATCCTATGGAATTTCGGGAGCCTGAAGTGATTATTGGTATTGCAAGGGTTTTGGGACTCCTATTTCCATTAACCCCACTACAAAGGCTTACACCAGGATGATATGTGCTAGATTTTATATCATTATGTTGACTCATAAACCTACTCCTACCTCCATCTTGCTCAAAACTAAACATGGAGTTTGGTCTCAGGACCTAGTTTTTGAAGATACTCTTAACTTTTGTGTCAATCGTGCGGGGAATGCAGGAAATAGGGAAAATATATGTAAGGAATCGTAGATATGGGGGAAAAAAAACTGTGGAGAAGGAATGAATAGCGGGTGGTGATTCTCGAATAGGGAGTTTATGGGTTTGAACCCTATTCCTAATAATTTGTTTGAAATGCTAAATAATCTATGCGAATAGGTGATAGTCGGGTCTAATTAAGGGATTGTTGCATAGTTTGAAGACACTTTCTCTATTTTGGGCTAGCACATGAAAGACCCTACCTTGGATCGCTTCTATTGGCTCATAATGTCCTTAACATTTCTTTTGAAATGGTCAATAACACTATGTTCCCACTCGAGCAATCTTCAATGGTGGAGGTTTGGAGTGACATGGAAGGCAAGTTAATATGTTGAGGAGGATGAGGATGTATTTTATTTAAACGATGATGATAACACTCGATAGAGGATATTTGGGTAGCCGGAACCGGTAACATTGAAATAATTTTAATTATTAAGAGCACGGAAATTTGGTAATTTAATCTATCTCAAATGTTCAAGATTCTTCTAGTAATGAATCGATGATCTAAAGTCAGCAATTTCATTTGATGAAGATAGATGGAAATACCATGAGGAGAAAAATAGGGATTTAGAAGTCCAAGACAGATCCTCATCCAAGGAATTATGAAATGGTAATGGCTCAGCCTCAAACATTGTTAATGCGATGATATCGTAGAAAGTAATCCAACGCCAAATTGATTTCGACTCCCTCAAGGTCCTTTACATTTGGGAGGATGAGAGATATAGAGAGTATATCAATTTGACATTTAGGGGTGGAGTTGTCGAAGCTTGAGATGATGGGTGGAACACAATGCAGTCCGTAAAATAAAAATGCAAGCACTTAGTCCTACAATGTGACAGAATCACAAGGAGCAAATATAAAATCTATCTTTTTTTTTAATTGAAAAGCATATCCATATATTAATGATGGAAAGAAATGTACAATGCTAATCATACAAAATCGGGTGGAAAAGATCACACCCCATATGTAGGATCATAGTAGCCATTAAAGGCTATGAGTGGCACAAGTTACATAATCATTTCGATAGAAGCTTTATCAATCAAAAAATTGAGCAAAATTTACAGAAAACCAGTAGAAAATCTCCGCAGACATAGAGCTAGCAAAGTGGCAAAGTGAACATGGAGGAAGGAGGCGGTTGCAGTGGGCTCTTTAGACGGTCACCCCACCCACCAAGAGGGTTGGCGGGGGTTTCATCAATCGTCTCCCCCTGCTTGTCTCGTAGTTTTGCCTCCTCGTTGCCACGCCGGGTGGGCGAGATGGCCAAGGAGAGCCAAGGAAACTTGGACTAATCAGTGCCCGCCACCTGTAATCGCCACCGACTACCGGCCAAACACCCCTGGTGCGGGTGGAATCTATGATGGAGGTGGAGAGGGAACCTGCCGGTGAGGGGAGGCACTCCACCCCACGATACGAACCCCGATCAATATTGTGTCACCCACGGGAACAAGAACAATGACCTTGTGAGCGGGAGTGGTGATGAGGAGAATCGAAGAACACAACCGATAGCACAGGGGCACTCCCAAAGTGGTCCAAAGAGGGTTTACAAGTGTTCCACCTCAATGCGGACTTTTCCACCCGAACACGGATACGAAGCAAGAAATTGGAGATAACAACAAGTTTGTTAGAAATAACAAAAGTTCTATCCACTGTCTCCTTGTTAAAAATAGTTGAGTTTCTAGTTTTCTAGATGTGATATAAAATAGTAGCTTTAAAAGAATGCCAAATGTTGTAAAATTTTGCAGGAACAAAGGCCGAGTCCCCTAAAAGAACCATTTTCCACGTAAAGAAGGTGGGAAAAAAAGGTTGAAAAAGGGTATGAATCCAAAGTGCCAGGCAGACTGAGCATGAGGGCAAAACCAAAAGAGATGAAGAAGAGTCTCAATGTGGTTGCAAAAAGGGCAGCGCAATGGAGGAGCTCCCATAAGAATGAGACATTTGCCCACAGAAGCCCTTGGTGGAGAATACACCAAAGAAAGTGAGAAACTTTGGGCTCTATAGGAATGGCCCAAATGACATAGAAGCATTGCTTCCACCCAAAACGAGTGGAATGCAAGCTCCAACGAGCATTGAGCTTGTTGAGAGGGAGCTGCTTTTTGTGAGAAGCTTGTAGCCCACCCGAGGTTTATAATTTCTTAAGGGGGTGGTAGAGGGCCAATGCCAATCAAACCACCATGGGCGTTGTGTAGGGACACCAATTTTATGCAGACAATCACTAGGTATGAGCTCTTGAATAAGAGAAATGGCTTGTTTATCATTATCATGAAGAGCAAATGTAGCTTTCAGGCTGACCCATGGAAGCCAATCCCTGGTGATAGGACATAAAAGGTCCTGAATAAACTTAATTCCTATTTTGAAGAAACGCAAACCCTTAAGCTGTAAGGAAAGAGCAAGAGGCTTGTCATGATATTGAATAACCGAATTCCACCACAAACTGAGAGAGTTGAGAGAGAGCCCATTCCGGAAACCATCACCCTGCCAAAGTAGGTGGGGTTTGAGAAGCTCCCAGGCTTTCCAAATGCTTTTGGCCACAAAAGAACCACCAATTTTAATAGGAACATGGCATAGCAATAAAGAGTAGTAGTTCAAACCCTGCCAAGCCTTCCAATTAAGTGGAGACCCTTGAGATATACAATTTCTGAGAAGAATTTTCCAAGACTCCTCACCTTCAAGGCTGCGAATAATCCATTTGGCAGTAAGAGCAAACCCTTGCAATTGAATGTTGATAAGGCCAAGACCACCAATTTCTTTGGGCGTACAACAAATATCCCAAGCAACCCTATGAAAACCATGGTTCCCCTCGGAGTTGGCCCACAGGAATTCACGCAGAATTTTCTCCAACCTATGGTAAGCAACTTTAGAAGGTGCCCAACATGAGGAGTAGTAGACATGAGTGGTAGCCAAAACCTTGGAACAAACTTGAAATTTGCTAGCAAGAGACAGATGCTTTGTGATCCAAAAGGAGATTTTTTGTTCAACTCGTTGAATCACATAGTTCCATAGGTCAGCAGGGGAAGCCATAAAAGCAAAAGGAATGCCAAGAAACTTAAATTGAACACCAGGTTCAATCCAGAGCCATTGAAATCCCTCTAGCCAAGGAGGTTTGGGACCCATTGCTGTCTGTAACATTGGGTTTTCTTCCATTGGATGGAAAACCAAGCAAGACAAAAAGTATCAAGACATTGCATAACATTAGTAATAGAGGCCTCAGACTCAGCCAGAGTGAGAAAAGAGTCGTCAGTGAAATGACCATTAATCAACTACTTAGGAGAAGAAGGTAGTTGGATACCTTTGACTAAACCAACATTAGTAGCATTAGTGAGCAAGTAGAGCGAGACCTTCAGCAGTAATGACATAAAGAGAAGGAGCAAGAGGGCAACCTTGTCGGATGGAACGATGAAGAGAAAATCACTCAGACTGTTGACCATTGATAGTAATACAGGCACCCGCATCTTGAAAGAGCATATTAACAGAGCGGATGAACCGAGGTCCAAAACCAATAGCCTGCAAAGCATGGCTAGAATGAAAGGCCACTCAACTCTGTCATAGGCTTTCTCAAAATCAATTTTAACAAACAGAGCTGGCTGAGAAGTCTGGCAGGCATATTCCATGCCCTCCCAAACTACAATAATGTTGTCCAAAATATATCTGTTTTTAATAAAGCCGAGTTTGTTCACTCCTGATGATCAAAGGCAATAAATTTGTTAGCCTGTTAGCAAGAGCTTTGGCAATAATCTTATACGAGACATTGAGCAGAGTTATTGGCCGCCAGTTGGTGATAAGCTCGGGGTCACTAGCCTTGGGTATGAATTTGATGTTACCTTGGTTAATCAGAGCTCCAGAGTGTTGGAGGACATAGCTTCCAGATAGACCTGGTAGAGATCTGGACCAACAGTAGGCCACAGAGCCTGGTAAAACTCACAGGGAAAACCATCAACCCCGGGGGATTTATCGAGAGGCCATCTGAAGAGCAGCTTCCTTCAAATCATCAAGAGTGAGAGGCCGATCATAGGAAACACGTTGACTTTTAGATAGCTTGTAGGGAACAATGTCAATGCATTGGAGGAGAGCAACATCGCGAGCCGGAGTAGCAGGTTGAGCGGCAAACACAACATGGTAGTGATGCACAAAAGCTTGCAGAATATCAGGTAAAAGGGTAAGCCTTTGATTGCCTTCCTTAATTGCTTTGATTTTGGTGAGAGTTCGATTAGATTTAAGAGAAGAAAAAAACTCCTTAGTAACTTTGTCACCAATTCAAAGCCAAAGTGCTCGGCACGAACTTGAGCTCCTCTAGCCTTATAGTGCTCCTCAACCTGAAGCTTATGCTTCCAATGAGCAGCTTGCACTTGAATGTGAGTGTTGAAAGGAGACAAATTAAGCTCTTGAATAGCTCTCGAGTATTCAATATGAGAGGCTTCATGAGCATTCTTGTGGAAAAAGTAGCCTCTTTCCCATAAATCCAAAGAAAAGAAGTGGTGCGAGTGATGGCATGAGACCACCAATCAATCCAGCCAATCCCATCAACAGGTCTCGGGTCCAGATTCCAAATACGTCTTATGTAATCCAAAGTCTTGGGATGAGAGAGGTGAGACGTATTCAAATAGAACTGAGTGGACTTGGGCTTGGGACACTGAAAGTTCCATTGAAGCCCAAAGAAGATAGGCTTATGGTCAGAGACCAAAGCATTGTCCACGACCGAGACCGGAGGCTGTGTGAAGCATCAAAGGAGAACCATTGTTGTTTTGAAAGTAGAGCTCTGTCAAGGCGTTTATAAACTCTGTCATCACCAGCTCTAAAATTAGACCATGTGAACCAAGGAGTGGCAGTATTAGAATGCTTGCGGTGGTTGGGATCAAACAGACAGAGCTTATTGTGCAAGTAAAACCAGGCTTCACGCTCACTAGCACACCAATGCATAGGAATCGACCCAATTTGTCTTCTGGGAGATTCAACCATGTTGAAATCACCACAAAAAAGCTAGGTAGTAGAGGGTAGGTGATCAGCCAACCACCGCCAAAAAGAAGAGCGCTCTGAAGCATCATTGGAAGCATAAATGTTGGCCAACCCAAGAATGTGGTCACAAAATCAAAAAGGGTCCACACCACCGATGGGTGGGGTCAGAACCCCATGATATGATGTTGGAGGTGAGGTCAGGGCTTAAAAGAGTGACAACACCACCTCGACCATTATCATGCGCTGACATCTGGCAGAGAGAACCAGGCCAAATGGTATGCATAGCAGCAGAAAGAAGCCAGTGATTTTGACTTCCTGTAAACACAAAACCTGAAACTTTGCAAAATGCTTACAAATGTCTATTATAAAAGAAAGAAAGTTAATTGGATGTTGAGATTATGCCAATTAAATCTAAACCAATTCCTTCGAACTCATATAAATGGTAATTCAAAATACACATTTTATATTAATACAATAGAGGTTTTTCACACATATTGTGGCTCGAAAGGAGTTTGAGAAGTACCTAACTACCTAGTTTTCCAAATGCATAAAAAAGTGGTAATTTAAGCCTTGTATTATAGACATTTTTTGTTTTAATGGAATTATCCCCTAATCCCTTTACCAACCATGCAAGTCCAATGAAGAAGTTACTTTTCCTCCTTATGTTGCATGTTTAAGTTGTCGGTAGTTGATGGTGGACAATCCCCCATTGATTTTGATAAGGAAAAAATATGAGGAATACAATCAATGGGAAAAAATTGAAGTTTTTAGGGTTCAGCTTTAGGATGTCTTGAAGAAGATATAATTGATTAATTTAGGGATGTTCTAGCGGAATTATTCATTAATATTATAAGAACACTTTTAACATTAATCGCACATTTAATACATAGTATACCACAAAGTTCGAAAGTTTCATATCAAAGGAGTTGTGTTCCACATTTCTAATTGAAGAGTATGTGTGTACAATAAGCATGTATCATAAATGTGACTATATGTAAATAGAGGCAATATGTACAAATACAAATAAGATAAGGTTGATATAGGTGTACATAGAGTATGTGTGTGAGCATAGAGAAGTGTGTTAAGGTGTAAAGTGAGTATATGTAGGTGTGTCTATATAATAAAAGAGACATATATATGTAAGAAGATAAGGTGGTATAGAACAAAATAGTGAGGTAGATTATGTTATGTATTGGTTGGTTTAATATGAACATTGTACTTTTTATTTGAATAAATACGAAGAGTTAAAGTGAAATCATGTGTCTTTGTTCATGTTACTTCATAGTTATGTTATATGAATGTAAATTTATTGGCCCACTTAAAAATTCTATTTATTTTTGTGTTAAGTGTGTATGTATAATATGTTGTTGATATTCCTTTTTACACATTAATTATATCTAAACAATATGAAATTAATAAACTAACAACATTATATATAGTTATGTCAACAATTGCCAAGACCTGCAGACATATCTGTGGTGGAGGAGGAGCTTTATCACCTCGCTTTGCCAAGTGAATTAAAAATCCCATTACTTGCCCTTGTATTTCGGATGATCGTGCTCAAGAATGAAAACTATGAAAAATGAATGCATGTGTACTTATGCTAGATGGAAGAAGATGCTAACGAAGTATATAGGATGTTATAGTGAGAATCATCATTTTTATTTGGGAAAGAGCACACAAACCATTGCCTCGTTATCCCCTGTCTCATGCTTTATCTCAATGTCTTTGTAATTTGGGGCGTTTCAAGGGGATATGCCCTGTCATCGTCATCCGACTCGACTCTTTAAGCATGTTCAATGTAATTTGTTAATGTTCGGTTGATACTCTCTTCCATTACAGCTTTTCTAAGCCATTTTATGTGTTACGGTTTTATCACCTATTATTCTTGTATTGGCAAAGTGTTTCGGACAAAATATTAATGCAAACAACACTAATAAAGGATTATGGAGATGTAAAAGTTAGTGAATTTCTTAAAGCTAATCAAGAATTAGCAAACATGTCTTTAAAAAAACTAAAGCAACTACAACTTGACCTCCCGATCCTAGGAAGAGAAATCAAGGAGGTTTTTGAAATGCAACTCTGGGTGTATTCAAAGAGGGAACTAGATATGATCAAGAAATGGACGAACATAATAGAAGTTCCTTGCCACAAATTTAAAGATGGATATTTTAAAGATTGCTACGAAATAATTATATGGTTTTTAAAAAAAAATGTCTTTTGTAAGTTACTAAGTATAAACATCTTATGAGTACATTTAGTTCTAAGTTATACAAAGTCAAGGGAATCAAGCCCAAGTGGTGACAGGTAAAGAGAAGCTCCACAACTAAATATTGCAGCCCAAGATGTGGATATAATTGTAGTCAGAAATAAATGAATCGATAAGGATCTAAAGATGTCTGAAAAGTTTTTATGTTACAATTATTTATTGATCTTAATTTTAATCTTTAGAATCCGTCTAAAAACATAAACCCAAAAATTCCATGTTTATGGAGCAGAACTTGACCACAAGCAAATACATCGTTAGAATTAAGCCCGGAAGAAAATTAATTAGACTAAAATTAAAGAAATAATAATTTAGTAATCTATGTTTTGTGAAATAAAAGAAATAATGGGAAATAAAATATTTATGGAATCTGCGAGCTCATGAGAAACAAATCAAAATGTTCCAGTGGCAAATATAAGCTCGTGAACAGTATGTCAAAATAAAAAAGTAACTAATAAAGATGTTTTACAATGTTTTGCACTTACTAATGAAAACTCATTTGATTTTTTCATGTTTAATTCATTTACATTTTATGTACACATAAAAATACTATTATGTTTAAAGACACATGTTCATGTAGGAAAATTTTCAACTTATTTTTAGTTCTCATCGAGATGTTAATTTATTGCTAGATCTCACGTAAGAAGCTGTTGTTCGTTGGGTATAGCCAAGGAAAGTTGGATGCTTTTCATTACTTTCGAAAGATTTTCATCGAGTGTATAAAACTTCCTCAGAGTAGAAGCTCCTTCTCAATTACCATAGCTTGGTGTGGAACACTATATCTGTAAGCAATGAAGCAAATGTTTTTGTTTGATGGTAGGTAGAGTTGATCACAGGACAGTAGGAATCTTATAATAGAGTAAGCTTCAGCTTCAGTTTCTTCGCATCCTCAGAGAAAGGTTATTTAGCTTCCAGCATTGTAGTTTTAGTGCATGTTTTAGCGCTAGTATTCTATTATAGCACCTCCAACTCAAACTTTTGCTCTAGTGCTGGTCTTCAATGGCGTCAACCTCAAGTGCTTGTTTATCAAATCTTGAGAGTTCAGTCAAGCAAAGAAGAGGCAGATGCAGATCGTATTCAAAACGCATAGAAGATATTCCATCAAGCAGTGGGAAAAGCAAACAAAACTAGTTTGAAAGTCAAAGGTATGACATATCACAAATTCAATGTCACTACTTAAGGAATTTGGCCAATACCTTTATGAATGTCAAAAAAGATTAAATCATAACTAAACACAATGTAGTGTAAGAGAGCCAAAATGATACCTGGTTTTTAAATTTAGGTTGTAGTAATCACATGATTGAGAATGTAGAAATGTTTTCAAGTATGAAAATTTTTATTAGGTCTTACGATTCACTTGGAAACAAGATTACGTGAGGACGTGCACCCCCTCTCGGCAGCCTCTAGACGTGCGGGACATCCCAAAGACGGGGAGGGGACGGAACGTTTGCCCCACATCCCAAAAAAAAAGCAGACATCCTCTAAGGTTAGGAGATGCACCCGTGACATCTCAGGTGCTTTAACATTTAGGGGCGTCATGAAATCCTCGAGATGTTTGAGGACATTGTAAGGAAGTCACAATGTCCCCTACATTTTGCCTCTTTTAAACATTAAAAACAAGTAACTTAAATTTTAAGCCAAATTTTTATTGTTTTATTTATTCTAAATGGTCATTGGTTATGTAATATCATATATATACTTTTGAATTATGACTATAACCCTGTGACATAATATTTAATAACATATTTAGTCAGATCTTTGTTCTTATGTTGATTATTGAAAACTTGAAGTTGTTTTTAATTTTCATTTTCATATTGATATCGTTGATGTATCATTGATTCATTGTATCTCTATCTAGTATGAAGTATCAATGTATCTCGGATTCTTTGTTCTAATAGTAATTTCTAAATTCTATGATAATCTTACATGTATTACTATTATCATATTATGTCAATGACTCAATATGAAACATTGAAATTTGAAATATGAACATTGAATATATAGCATTTTGGGCCTTGGCTTATGTGATGAATAATTGGATTAATCATTAATGGTTTCAATCTTCAAACTTACACTTGTAAATCTTAATTTATTGAATTATTTATACCATATTCGTAAAATTAATAAATTATATATATATATATATATATATATATATATATATATATATATATATATAATCAATTGTCCCTGCATAGCCTGTCTTCCCATAAACCCCATCCCTATATCCCGTTTGTCCCGAGTCTTAAGTAACTATGCTTGGAAATTAGAATAGAGTGTCTCTAATGGTAAAGGGGAATGTCAATAAATTAAGGGGAGAGTAAAATAATTCCAAACGTTTATTATGTTCCAAGGTTAAAACATAATCGTGTGAGTGTTGAGAGTTAGTTCAAAACGAGTATAAAGTCTCTATCAAAACCAATGAATATATTAGGTTGGATCAATTTCCAAGAATCTCTTGTTTGCTAGGGTGCGAGATGACCAATAATCGCATATTTTCATCGAGGATAAAACTTGACTTGTAAGAAGTTTCAGTTCAAACAATATTAACTTGAGAGAATATTTCAAATCCTCGTATTTTTATAAATAATAATTATTTAACCATATCAAATCTCCAAATAATCATTGAAGCGAGTATACCCACTAACAAAATCTACCAAAGTAGCTAAGCTTCACTCAATATGCACCCCTACCAACGGAGGTCAATGCATCATGACCGTCAAAAGCTCATCCATAGTACTCACTCCAACGAGACCAAATTATTGCAGAAGTTCCCTCACATCAGTACATTTAGAAGTCCAAAGTCAAGAGAAAATGCCCAGAAAAAAACCTCCCGTGTACCCACTCTCACCAAATCTTTTGAAGCACAAAATAATGCTCAATTTTGCCTTCGTAGTGCTCATCCTAGCGAGACCACTTGCTGCTCAAGACCAAATTTGAATGGTCAACATTGTTTTGAAAGCTCTCACCAAAGAAAAATTTCCATCCTCCACTCTAAGTGGTAAAAATTACGCTGGAGTGTCGTATGAAGTGAGACCTTCACATTTTATGTTGAATGTTATAGATCTTGTTCAAAACTATAATCAGAGCAATATCTGAGGACATGCCACAGACACATCTTCATCATTCATGAAGCATGATGAAATTGCCTTGCAAGATGCCGCCAACAATGTAAACGTAATGCCTTCACTTGTAATCAACCAAGCTCAAGATTCTTTTTAAAGCACTTGCCAAGAACTCGATATGGCGACACCTCCCTACTTGTCAAAATTTTATATGAAGATGGTGATATCCTCACGGATAATTTTTTTGAATTTTTTCATGAAATGTTTAAGATCACGTAGCCGCCCTAGCACATTTTTAGCCTGAAGTTTTAAAACATTTAAGTATTTTTGTGTTAACCCAACCAGTGCAATACATATATCGCCTTAGTGATATATATTTCCAACTCTCTTTCAGTTCTTCAAGATACCGCTCAAGCAACTATTCAAGAGCAAAATTTGACAAATTTCTCAAAAAAATTACAGAATTTTAAGTGTCAAGAACTTGTTGAGGTGATATTTTTCGTAAATAAAGTATGAAATTGGGTTATCGCTAACTCTAAGTTGTTTCCATTGGTTATGAATGCATTGTTTATTATACCCTTCAAGGGTACTCTCCGAAAAATACCCAACAAGAGTACAACTTTCAAGCCAATTACAAGTAGAATCAAATTTAGGAATATTTAAAATCACATTTGGAAGAGGAGTATCAAGCTCATGAGAGTCCTTACCTCGTGAAATAATTTCAGTACAAACTTGCATGAGTGTTTTAGTGCCATCTCACTCCAAAACTCCTACGACGTGACCTCGTATGTAATGATGCAAAATCGACGGAGGTGGCCATTAATAGGGGTTGGCCTAGGGGCACCCAAAGGGGTAGAAAATACTCTAGCACTAAATATGCAATTAATGAGATCAAAGAATAACCCTCATGTAAGAATCTGTTCAAAGATTTATAGAATGGTAGTATGGAAGTAAAGTAAACCCTAATAGATTTCTTCTAGATTATAAATAGGGCTTTTAATATAATGAAGATCAATTTGCAAGGTTTTGATCTCATATTTTTGTGATTATTTTATCAAATAGTATTGTACATAACGTAAATAATTGGATAATGGCATTATTGCATTGTTTTGTGCTTGCTCTCTTTATAGGTTGTTTATTTTATTAATATGGATTGTGGGTTAAGAATGTATGAAGAATTTTATCCATGTTTTAGATCCATCCAAGTGTTAATCATACCATTCTAATATGTTTATGGTGTTTTAGGAACATACAATCAAATTTGAGTCAAATGAGAACACCCTTGTAAATTATCATAGATAGCTTTTGTTTGAGATTGTTTCAAAGGATTGCATTTGTGGGAAAATGACATAATCTAGCCTAGGGCCATAATTTAAATTTTTATAGAATATAAACTCAAGTGTAAGTCTTTTGTGTGATCATAGAAATGTAAGTGCAATTTAGTATTCCTAGGAGCCTATTTTGACCATCCCCTCCCCGAATTGTTATGAGTAACTTGAATTATAAACCATGTTTATGGGTATTATTTATTGGATAATGACATAAAGCAATCGTAGATCAATAGTAAAAAAATTGGTAAGGAGAGTCCTTGTGGAAGTCCCACTCTAGCAAAGTTAGTGTAATTATGTATTATTGGAATCATTTTTTACCCCCTTGAGGATTGTCATGCATAAATTGATTTGGGGACGTCAAAATGGGATAAATTTTTTTAGAATAATATATAAAATTACTATATCAATAGTTTAAAGTTTGGTCAAAATAAATATAGTGTAAGGCCTACAAATTTGTAAGAGAGAGTGGGGTAAATTTTTGTTATTGGGGACAATTTTAAGGCAAGATGAATTGTCATGAACATAGCTCATTTTAGACCTCGTTTAAAGTTTTGGGAAGGTTTGATAGGTTCAAAAGAACCCCAATCTCATTATTTAAGAGTTGGAGGAAAATATCCCAAGAGAAACATTGTGCTCGAGTTAGAGTGATGGATTGTCCTTTCTCTGGCAGCAATGTGGATTGAGAAAGTATGAGCTTAGTCAAGAAGGATTTCCCCTCCATAAGCATCCATAAATTTTACAATCTATATAAAATTTTATTTCAGAAACTCAGATAGCTTTAATGAAAATAATTTATAAAAAATATTCATAAGAACTCACCCAAAAGATCTCTAGGCAGGAAAATATGTTTTTAAATTTTCAAAGGAGTTTGGGTGGGAAAGATATTTTAGAGACTCCCCACCATCTCTTCATGGAATAAAAGATTTCGGAAACTGTAATAAGAAGAGAGAACATGGATGAAGACCAAGAGCTCGTGAGAGTGGCACTAGAGAATAAAAACAAGCATTCGTAGGATTTTAGACATGAGGAGTAGGGTTTTATAGGGAAGACCACCCAGGAAAGGTAATTTATAACTTGAACTAGTCATTGGATGAATAAAAAACCCTCTATTAGTCAATTATAATCCTTTAAGAGGATATGTAGTCTTTTAATGATGAAAACCATGCATATTTGAATAAAAGCACTAAGTTTTTAACAAACTGTATGTGTTTTAGCTTGTTTGAATGAACTCACTCACTTTTTCAATGAGAGAGGAGAGATTGAGTGAGAGAGGATTGAGATGGGTATGTAGGTAGGTGTTAAACCCCATATTCAAATGGTTTTCCCTTTCACGTAGAGATGTAATGGTTCTTCATAATTATGGGAGAAAACATTGTAATTTCATGATCAATGAAGAATAAAGGAGGAGTTCTTGATGTTTTGTGTGCTCTTCTTGCTAGTAAAATATTGATGATGATGATTGAATTCAATTTCAGATGTGTTAGTGTGTTTCATTTTCTCTCTATTCATTTTATACTCCAATATTAATGTGACAGACATGTAGGTGCTAAGAAATGATGTTACTTATATATTTTTTCATACTTCTTACATTAAATCTTGTTTCATGAAGATCATGAGACCCTCACAGGATTGAAGAGGTTGATTAAGTATTAAATGGAAATAAATAAGAATATGGTTAAATTATCAATAATCCTTAAGAACTGAGTTTTCTAACCATTGTTTCTAGTGTAAGGATGAAATGTCACCTTTTGTTGAGTTTCCTATCTTGAAAACTTGGTATATAGTCTTTTGATAAGGTAAAACATAAAATAAATGCGTTAGAAGATGATAAGGGGGATGCATTTAATGAGATGTACATGTTTCCTAGGTATTAAGATCTTGAAAATATAAATGGGAGTCAATTTATTATCCCATTATCTTGTACAAGTAATAAAACCCTAGTTTAGGGTTTGGAGGAGAAAAGGTATTAAAACTTGTAAATCAACCATCAAAACTTTATGAAAATTTGAGAAACAAATGAAATGGTATTATACTGATGAAAATCAACACTCGACCTTCAATGCACTTGATTCTCTCGAGGTCGTGCTAAGATACCCACATTGGAAAGTGTGACGACTAATGGATAGCGATTGTGGTAGATGTATGGTATAGTCCAACACGCTATCAAGGTAAAATGAGGTCCTTGACTAACAATAATGGAATCTTCTCGTCAAGGGTAATGAAGGACCTTCTAACCTGGATTGGTCTAATGGATGGCTCAGAGAGAATTTGCAACGCGGAGACTCCAATCGATATCAAGCTCTACAGAGATTCTCTCCAATAGTTTTGGAATGCGTGGGAAGCCAATAGTCCAGATCGAGAGTGCTTTATGACCTTCTTCGTCTCAGATGTTAAATTTCCTAAAGATGTCAGGTGGGAATGGATCCATTCTAAAGACAAGTGCTCTCAATCCAAGATCTATGTCTAGTTGGATTTCACTCTCGCTTGGGGAACCCTTAAATGACAATCGTAAACCCTCTTTGGTTGTGGTCCCCGTATGGTCATGCGGTATGATCAATAGTCTACACCCTGGGGTGGTCAGAAATCTACACTCGGGGCCGATCCAAATGAATCGTAAGCTTCGATTAGGCACAATGTTTAACACATTAAGTTGTCGATTTTCTCATCGTATCGAAGTGGTGTCCTAAGGACAAGGAGACGTTGTCCCATATCAATATCCATGAGCAATTTGGGCCGTTCAATTGTGGAACCCGCTGGTCGATTTCGTAATTATGATCTTGTTCGGGTCCTCTAATGGCCATGAATTGATAATATTTCAAGGCCATCTATAGTTGGGTTGGTTTGACCAAAACTCAAATGATTTTTTGTCTTCAATGTTTAACATGTCTAGTTTTTCAAAGTGATTTCTTGTAAGTCTTTGGTTTTTCACAATATGTAAAATATAAGACCTTGATCAATATCTGCTAGTGGTACTACTATATTTGGTTGAGGCACTATTGGTTCGAATGTGAAATCCCTAGGTTCTCTAGGTCCCATAATTGTCATGCAAGAAATGATTGAATTAATCTAATGAAGAAAATTAACTAAAAAAAGTAAATATATACTATGTTTTTGTATTTTTCAAATTTGAATAACAAAATAACAACGACTAATCTAATAAAATTAAATGTTTTGATTCTTTTCTTATATTTAAGAGCAAAAATTACAATCTAAAAAAATTAATCTATACTGAAAAACTAACTGGATGTAGCTAATTGTCTGTGCAATTGTGTATTGAATCTAAGCTAACCTAAAACGATAAATTTTCCAATTAATTTATGATATATAGGTAACTTCGCATATATATTCTCTTCTCTAAACCCGCAGGGATAGGAAGAAAGAAATCCTTCACCAGAGCTGCTATGAAAGATGTAAACCCTCTTGGAAACTAATTAACCACTTGTAAATGAAAGGAAAATGATTTTCTACTCTATTTGATATGATGTAATAGTAATAAATTGTAGCAAAGAAGGAAATCAAACATCAAATCCAACCTGGAATTTCTGAACTGAGGTAAATCCATCTGTGTGATGATTTATCATGTAATTTTTTTCTTTTCATTCTCTGTGTGTCCATATGAGTCCAAGGAATTGGGAATACAGAGATAGAAATAAGAGAAGGCACTTTGAAATGACAGATCAAGGTAACTGGTTGTAATGCAAGTAGAAGAGAGATAACACAAGTGAACAGAGCTTGGCTATACAATTTATAAAAGGATTGTTATAGTAATACTATATAAGATACATAAAATTCTCGTGCCCTTTGCTTGAATATAAGAATTGTATTTATAGGAGTTAGCTGGAGTATGCACAAATCCAAATCATCACATGAAGTGGGAGTTCAAACATGCTATAAAAAATCATAATTGAAATTAGAGTTATGCATGAAAAAATAATGCCTAAATTTAGGAAATTTGATCGAGAAACACTTATAAAAATTGAAGTGGAGCCGAGTTACACACGTTCGAGGACGAGTGAAACATTATGGAAAAATCACATAGGATCGTCATCGAATGCAGAGCGGCAATTACAGAACCGCTGTCCTACTTTGGTGGCGATTACAAAACCTCCGCCCTGCTTGGGTGGTGGTTACAAAATTGTTGCCTAGGCAGGGCAACAATTTTGACACTCGAAGACCAAATTAAGGGGAAATGAAGCGGGAAGATGAAACAAATAATACAGAGGCTAAGTAAGACATACTAGGCAACAAATATAAATTACAAGTAGGTTTTAGGATCTCGAACACCTTCCTAAAGGACATTAATCATCATTGATGACATTTTGTAACCATTTTCTAATAATGTAGCACGTGTAAATTTAGGTGTGTACATATTTCCCCCTCGGAGAAGAATTTTAGCACTGAAGAGGTGTAAAACGTAGAGTCTGAATACAACGTTGCAAAAATGGGGAGTTAGAGGTTATACGTGAAATGTCAGTGTGCAAAAATGTCACCTCCAAATCTCCCGCATCTGCTCTGTGAAAAGAAAACTTGAGTACGAGATAGATAAAATATCGAAAAAGAAACACTAAATTAGAATGTAAAGAGGACTTACTATTTGTGTGGGGATAGGAATATACCTTTACCAACGCTCTATCCATGTGGTCACATACACTCAAAACGAAGTTAAAACACAAATCAAAACAATTCATTTTTTAATTCATTTGTTCGTATCCTATTAGTGATTTTTGAGCTTTGGCCCACAAGTGACCATTTTGAGTGAGATTATAGCGGAAATGACCATTGCGATGAGGTGAAGATGGCTCTGAGACTGATAACCCCAATTACTTAGAAAAATGTTAGTTTTTCTCAATTATTCATTTTATAACCTAAAATGTAAAAAGTTGAAAATCTAAACCTTGGGGAGATTTTCAAATTTTCTAGTTTTAGAATGGTCCCTAGGGGGTGTACATGGGGTAGTATTTTATTTCATGAAAAATGGTCTCTTTTTCATTTTTGAAAGTTTTTAGGGCTTAAGGGACTGCCCATCATATTTTGATATGATCACCGCCCGCGCAAGTCGGCAATTATAGGATCACCGCCTTACCAAGGCGGTGGTTACAGAATCACCTCCCTAGCAAGGTGGTGATTATAAAATCACCACTCTGCATAGGGTGGTGATTCTGTCATTTTTGGGACAACGAGTAATTTTAGCATGTTTAGACTATTTTTTTAATTTTGTTTTGTTTTGTTATGTTTTTGATGAGCTTTCCTATCTTACTGACTTACTCTTTTGTTGTTTAATGAATATGAAGGAGGAGTATGTTTGTTGGAGCCAGGAGAGAGAGTGTAAGTGGCTACCACTATACTCAACCACCTGAAACATGTTGAGATAGACATAGTGCACAAAGTAGGGATCTAGAGGATTACAAGGGTATCTCATATTGCACCTACTAGTCAGATCCTGTATGATTTTTTCTCTTATTGGGACGCGGACCGAAACACTCTCCAGTTTCCAGGCATTAGAAGAGAGTGGACCATCATTCTTTAGTATGCATACAGGATACATGGCGTTCCCATACTTAGCCAATGATTGAAACTTGAGACGGTAGGATCTACAAACAGGGCCAAAATTTGGGCCACTTATTTACGAGATCATAGGGTATCACGAGGCACCAAATCAGGTATGAGGATATTTTATGTCCCTTTATCTCCTATCCCTACACTCTGTAAGGCCATCATAGGTATCTTGGCCTCATGTTTGATAGGGGATAAGGGTGGAGACATTGTTTTGTATTGTTGGTCCTCGATAGTGATGTAGATTGAGTAGTATGGGAGTACCTATACCTGGGGAGAATATATAATGGGTACCACATATCAAGATATTTATTGGGTGGTCAAGATATTGGTGGTCACACTAAACACCCCACACTCGTGATGAGGTGGATTTTCGAGAGGTTTATCCCCTATCACAAGGAGTTTTGGTTCGGGATCCAAGGGCCGTTAGGGCCGCGAGGTGGACAGGATGTCAATACTTAGGGTGTCACACTAGCTAGTGGCCAATTTGACTAGGGATGACTTGGTTGCTATGCTTTATCATGACATGGAAAGATTATGGGGAAGGATGGGAACACATCAATAGCTTGTGCCACCATCAAATAGTTAGTGGAAAAAGTGGGGAAGGTGGAGATTTACCCATTTGATAGAGTTCTCAAAGATTCGGCTTGCCTTACATTGGTGTACTTCCTCTAGTTGCAGTCAGTTGTATATAGGAGAATAAAATAGGCTTGAGGAAGTCCTAGGGGAAATAGTTTTTATAATATTGTGACTCAGGAGTTCCCATTGTGGTGAGAGGGGTTGTAATGCGTTCCCATCACGTAGCTATACCCGCACCACTTCTCCTACTGGGACACACCCGCTCACAACGGAGAGGAGAAGGAGGCACCTATTGATATTGACTCTGAGACTGAGGTAGATTTTGAGGAGGAGACCGATGTGTAGGTAGGAGAGGAGGGTATAGGGGAGGGGATGATGATGGGGATAGTGATAATGACTTGTATGACACTTAGGAGAGGTCCATAGCCGAGAAAAAGGAGGAGGATGTAGAGATAGAGATGTTAGTATAAGAGGACCCACTTCCTATTGATGGAGGAGGACATGAGGATTCAGTTATGGGAAAGTGTATTACCTAAAGAGTAGGAGAGGCACATCAGGCACCTGCAGCGGCCACACTAGCTACACCGGCAGAACCTACATGGGTGCCTGGAGATCCAAGTATGTGATTTACTCTTCTTTAGACTTTTTAGTTTATAAATGTTAATCACTATGTATCATACTCCTATTTTTTTTGTTTTTTTGTTTTCTAACTCATCGTTGTTTTCTTTTATTTGTAGAGACTACTCAGGAGTGGCGAGATCTTATTCATCTTCTACATGGATACCTTGTTGCTCCATATGGGGAGGACCAAAATGAAGATTAGAGGATGTAGGATAAAATTTGCAGGTTGGTCACCATACTAACATTTTTGTGCCTCTTTAGAAGGCGATAAAGACCATTCTTGATCTAAATATGAGAGTCACGTGGTATGAGGCAGCCGAGAGAGACAAAATAGAGCCACTCACACAGTGATACCATGGCTAGTAGCCATAGTCATGACCACTCACATCACTCGGTGTACTCATGAAGCCCATAGCAGAAGAGTCCGGAGTTAGGCGTGCACCCTCTTAGGTATTCTATAGGGATTCATAGACAAGTTAAGCCTTTATTGCTTTGTTGTCTTTTTGTGAGGCACATATATGACTTTTATTTTTTGAGCTCATTGAGAGTGTGTTGAACATGTCAAGTATGTGATGGAATTGTAGTCAAAATCAATCTATTATGATATATATAGATACCCATTTTTTCTTCGGATATCCCTTGTATTTAGAGTTGACTTCTCTTGAGGTTTTCGTCGCATGTGTACTCCAGATGTTTAGAAATTTTGATTTTGTATGCTTTTCTTAATGAATGCAATGGATGATGAATTATAACGTAATGATTGTTTTTGCTATTTTTGTAGTGTTTATATATGATCATTATGCGGACACATTGTAATGTTGTACTTTAACATCTCAAGAAATATTTGTTACTTCTTATTTGTTTGGAAAAATGTGATGAATGATTTGATTATAAAATTAACCCACTCCACTTCTAACTCCACACAACCAATAAGATGCAAGGGCTCAACAACAAGATCCAGAAGGGACGTGAGTTGTATGATTTGTTGAATGAATGTGATGAGAGAAAGACACTATTTTGACAAAAATCCAATAGGGAACCTACAAACTATTTCCACACACGTTTACTACACAATCTATAATGTGATTTGCTTTTCATTTTATCTAGACTTAGATCCATAGATGGCCACTTGATTGACAAAATCTGATTTTAAGGCTTATAAATCTCTTGGAACTTAGACATCTAATTCAATTTCTTGGGATTTATGATTTCAAAGCACTTTTTATTGAATGAATTTCTTTTAACTTATTATTTTATTTGCAGAGACCCCTACACCTTGGCCCATGCTACCAGTAAGAATTATGGGTTCATCACCAAGGAAAAGGCATAGGCGTGTAAGGGAAATTCCTTCCCTTCCCAACCTCACATCGTCGTCGTAAATGTGAGCTCATCACCAAAGATTGGTAGAGCAAGAAAGTGTGTAAATAAAAATTTGGTCTTTTATTTTAACTCGGCGTATAATTTTTTTTTTTTTGACTTTAAGTTATTCTTTTTGAGAGGAGAAATTTCCCCTAGCCTCAACCCCATAGAACTAGTATGATGTGAGGACTCGACACCACAGGATGAGATAGGCGAACAAGAAATTTGGGTAAAATGTTTAGAATGTTTTGCTACCAAAGAGGTGTTTTTGGGAAAGATGTGACACCAAGAAGATTCTAGAACAGACTTAAGAGAAAAAGACACCTAATCGAAAGTAAACTATGAACATAACCAAGTATGCAGGCCTTGGTAGGACAATTGTAAAAACTATGTCTTACTTGCTTAACAAATGAAATGACTGAGAAATGTTTGATGATAATGTTACGAATATTTGAAGAAGCGTGATAGAGGTTTTTCCAATATTTCAGAAGACACTAAAATTTACTTGAAAGATAAGTTCTTGATTATGAATTTGTATAGAATGAGCTGGAAAATGATAATCCAATACAATGAGGTAATGTACATACAGAAATGTTGATTGATCATGTGTAGTATCTCTTTAGGTGAAGAGAATTGATGGATTCACCAAATTCCTCACCTTCTAGTGTAAACAAGTGGTACACCCCATTTTTATGGTCCTCTATTACTCGATATGGGCCCAACCACTTGGGCCTGAACTTCATTCCTTCATTGGTATTTTTGTCTATCTAGTTGTCAAGTCTTGATACAAGATCTCCCTCACATATTTTGCATTTGTAAACTTTCTTGTTACACTGCTACCACATCCAGTCAGCGTAATCTAAATGTTGTTGCTCAACATTAAGTTGAGCTTCATCGAGGCTTTCCAATTGAGAGAGTGATGCTTCTCGATAGACCTCCGCCCTAAAATTCCTTGTAATGAGGTACAAAGAATAGGTATTTTGACTTCCAATGGAAAACCGCTTCTAAACCAAAAAAAGAGTAAGGGGTTTCCCCCGTCGTTATTCTTATTTATGTTCGAGAGCTCCACAAGGCCGAAATAGATTTAAGTGACAATCTCGTTTATTCTCCTTGACATTTTTAAGGAGAATGGACTTTAATGTCTTGTTTATTTCCTCAAGTTGTCCATTGTCCTGAGGGTAATAGAGGGAAGTCGTGTGGTGATTTATTTTGAAATTTTCACATAGTTCACGCACTTCCTTGCTCTTGAAATAAATTCCATTATCAGAAATGATGACTTGTGGGACCCCGCATCTATAGATAATTTGGTTCAAATGAACTTAACAATTACACATCTTGTTACAGTAGTAAGAGGCTTGGCATCTACCCAATTAGTGAATTATTTTGTGGTCATGATTATGAAGTTATGGTCATCTGTTGATGAGGGGGAATTTTCCTATCAAATCTAGGTCCCAAATGGAAAAGGGCCATAGTTTTGCGATCATTTTCAGAGCCTGTGCAGGTATATGGATCTTGTGAGAGAACTCTTTGAATTTATGACACTTCCACACGTACTCTAATATGTCATGTTCTAATGTGGGCCATAAATAGCCCATCTGATGTATCTTTCAAGCGGTAGCATGGCCTCCGAAGTGACCTCCACACACTCTGCTATGGGACTCATAGAGAATCTTCTCATATTCTTCCTCTTCGACACATCTCAAAAACATCCCATTGAAATCTCTTCGATAGAGCATTTGTTCTAATATTATGTATTTAGTGTCTACGATGACGCATACCGCCTTCTTTATTGTGATTTTTCCCCTTCAGGATATGTGTGGTCCATAATAAAGTTAATGATATCAGCATACCATGGACACATAGAAATGGGAGGCTTGGTTTCGACATAATATATGCATTCGTTAGGGAAATATAAGTTAACTAGATCCCCCCCATCTAATGGGTTATCAACTAGCCAGTCTTCCATGGTTTGTCCTTTGACGGACTTTTGGTTAACAAATGTCATTTTGAACTCACCCATTAAAGTCATCAAACATCTATCCTTTTTAGATAAGGAACCTTGTGTAAGAAATGTTCACAAATGATCTGTCTTGACAATAACCCTTGTTTCTTGGTTAAGCATGTACTATCTCAACCGCATCGATTACGAAAACTATTATAAGGTACTTTTTATCTTTTTGTGTATAGTGTGTCTCATAATTAATCAATGTTTGACTAATAAAGTATACCGCACACACTCGTTTATCATCATCTTCTTGAGAAAGAATGAAATCCAATGAGACGCTCATGGCCCATGAATATAAGATTAGGGGTGATCTGATTTAGGAGGTTTGAATATGGGAGGTGACAATAAGAATCATTTGACCGACTCAAATTCCTCATGACACTGTTCCGTCCAAATGTTGTAGCAATCCTTTTTCAATAAATTGTTTATTGGATGAATGGAAAAATTAAAATCAAGAATGAACCTTCAGATTACACCAATATTTCCAAGGAAATACCTAATGTCATATTCACAAAAGTAAGATCATTTCAAAACTACTTGGATTTTAGCTTCATCTACATAAATCCCTCATGAAGAGATGATGTATCCCAAGAATTGCCTCACATCACACCGAACACACATTATTTCTAGATTTAGTGTAACACCATATTCGATTAGATGAGAGAGAATGATGTGAATCACCTCAAGGTGATCATTGAATTTTTTGGCCTTAGCTAGAAGGTATTCAATGTAGGATTCCACAATCTTGTGGATGAGATCATAGAATATATAAGTCATTTCCCGTTGATAAGTGGGACCAAAGTGTTCTTGAGACCAAACAACATGATGCATAACAATAAGCTCCTTCGAGAGTGATAAATGTATTCTTTGTATGATCTTCCTCGCAGATCTTAATTTGGTTGTACCTAGAAAATGTATCCATAAGGAAAACAACTCATAGCCACCTATTACGTCAATAATGACATCGATGGACGACAAAGTGGGAAATCGTCCTTGGGAAATTATTTTTGATATCCCAAAAGTTAATATAGATACGAATTTTCCCATTCTTCTTTAGAACGGGACGATATTTGATACCCACATTAAGTAGTCGGTTGGTTTAATGAAGCCCACCTATAGGAGCTTCATGACTTCTTTTTTAACCACAAGAGCCACCTTTGGCTTCATGGGTCTTGATTTCTGATTAACGGGTTTAGCATCTGGTTTGGTGACAAGATTATCAACTCCAATGTGAGGAGAAATTCACTTCATCTCCTTATAGATAAACGTAAAATATTTTAAATGTTTTATAAGAATTTGTGTGTGTATTTCTATCTCCTTGGGAGTTAGAGAAGATCCTCACTTCAGAGTTTTTGGTTCCTCCTCCATCCCAATGTTAATATCAATCATCCCTTCGATTAAGGAGGGGTTACCCTCTTCAAAATCAGGTGAGGATAGAGGTAGTTCTAGGTCCCCCTCTTCTTATACCTCACAGATCTCAAGATCTCCTAAGGAAGAAGGTCCCATCATAGGATATCAAAATTAGGAGGAAGATTGAGGGGTGAGAGGAAAGTGAATCTTATGGTGCGTGGGATGTAAATATGTGTAGGAATTTAGGTAACCTAGGATCACTTCATCATTTTCTATGAATTCTAGGGTGATTTCCTCATTCTCGATTCTACATATGCCAAAATTAGAGTTTTGGTATCTTGCATAACCAAGGGTTCGATGCGAACCGAAACCATGAAGCTTGTATCTTCTAACTCTTTTCTCAAAGTGAAATGAAAAGAATAATTTGCTAAGGAATCATAAAGTATTTTCTTCTTGTGAGGTATAAGTTAAATTGAAAAAAATTCAAAACCCTTGCTTAAATCTAGGACAATAGTCTTATACAGTCTGCAGTGTTCAAATTTCTAGTCTCATATACGTCGAGATAATTAATTTACCACTAATTGTGAATCACCTAACACCCTAATGTTACAATTGCCCATCCTTTTGGCTAGTATGTGTTAAAGAAGTAGAGCCATGTATTCTGCTACATTGTTCATACATTTAAAAATTCAATTTGAAGGTGAAATTCATGACCTTCCCCTCAGGAGAGGTAAGGATCACACCTACCCTAATACCAAAGTGGCACTTTTCTCCATCGTAGTTCAAAGTCCAATAGTTTCTCAGGAATATTGACGTTGGATCATCCTTTACATATTATTCCCTTACTTCTGAAACTTCCACCATGCAGATCTCATCATCGAGGAGAGATTCGAGCCCCGTGGCATCTCCTATGCCCATGGAATCAAAAGGAAGGAGAATGGGTAAATCATTATCGAATGGCTCGACTATATTTTTGTGGTTTATGTAGATAGTGTCTCTATGGAAGTAGTTGTGTCCTTGACCACAATAATCCACTCAATCAAGCCAGTAGTTTCTAATTCCAATGTGGGAACTCATTTTTTTGGGTGTTGAACTAGTTGGTTTGTTTAACTAGTTCGTTGGGAGCTCAAACTCAGAATGAACTCCCAATTTATTTTTTAGATTTTCTAGGTGTGTGTTGAAAGGCTTTGGGTCACCCTTTATAAAGAAGACCTTCCCTAAGTGTAAGAATCTTACATCTTGAAAAAAGGTTGAGGGAATAGCCTTCATATGGTGTATCCAAGGACAATCGAGAATCATATTATAGTTTCTCTCCCGGTCTATAATATAAAACTCTCGAGGACCGTCTTGGATTCAAAGGTTATCAGAAGCACTATGGCTCTAATTGACATTTCCTTGAGGCTATTCTAACCCCTCAGCATGTTTATCATTGAAGAAAACTTATTTTCACCATAACCTAACTTCTAGAGAAAAGAAAAGGGGACAATGTTCACAATTTCCCCATCATCAATCATCACGTGCTTTACATAGTTATTATAGATCAAAATTTGTAGATAGAAATCTGGATTACCTCTACATGATATTTTAGCATATGTAGGCATCTTACCGATTTCAAGTACATATCCAACATCTCTTTCAGGATTTTTGGGAGGATAGATGTCAAAGTTTACATGGTTTATATGCGCTTTGGAGGAGGAGTGGCATTGATCAAATGTCCATGGCCCAATTCTTATAAAAAAGAAGATATATGAGAGGAATAATTCTTCACCAAATCCAAGAAGGATATGTGAGATAAAGTCTTGGTCAAATAATTAATCAAGTCATAAGCCCCCACAAAATTTGCAAGAGTTTTTGAATATCATCTGAGATCAATGGGTAAATAGGTATTGGCTGTGATGAATTATATCGATTCTTGTGGCAGCCTTAATATGGGGTTTAGTTTCCATTTATACTAGTCCCATGATCTTTGTTTTTGACAACCATCTAATAGAGGTGCTACTAGTGGGTTTGATGAAGTTGAAGCTTCATGATCCTTGTTTCCCAATGGAATAACCATGTTTGAACCGTTAGGTTCCAATTGATCATATTTAGGGTGTGTGGGAAGAGGATCACTAAAGATCCTAAGTGGTGTGTTTTGAGGGGACACCGCCCCATAAAAGTGTTTTGAGTAGGTTTTGTATGGTTTTCCAAAAACATATCAACAAAGAGTTTCCTTTGGTCTTCTGGAAAAGCTTGTAGAAATTTGTTATAATCGCGACATGTTCTTACATCTTTCCTCGGACCATATGGAAACTGCAGTATAAATCAAGATCATAATCCCTAGGTATTTGGTTTGTATTCTATTGTGGTCTGAAGTTTCAATTGTTGTTAAAATTCTAGTTGTTATAATTGAAGTTTGGAGCCCATTGAACCTGATTTTGGAATTGGTTTGGGTACCCACTTGGATATTGGATAGGGCCTGAAGTTGAGTTTCTTAAACTTGTTTCCATTACTATTGTTGTTATTGAGGATGATTGAAGTCCAAAACATTAGTTTTAGGTGAAAAGTTGTTATTTCTTTGGTTATTACCATTTGTGTTGCTTTTGTCAGTAGCGTTTCTATTGGGGGTGGTAACAACATTGGGTTTCTTCACTGGTCCAGTAACACCGTCTTGGTCATTACCCTAGGATTCTTATTGAGGAATTTTAGTCCTTAATTGTTGTTCATTTTGGTGGGGTAGCTGCAATTACCTTGGTTGGGAGTGGTCAATCTCGTATTCATTCTGTAGGTTTTCGAAAATTGTGTATAGTTGCTTGATCGATTCAGAGAGCACCCTCCAATACCTCTTCGTAGCTCCTTAATGGGAACTTCTGGACTTCTTCCTTTGTTTCCTTATTAAGGGAGTGAAGGAATATATCACGAGCTCTGTTTGATCCATGTTAGGAGTTCTTGTTGAATAATAGAGGACCTACCACCATCTTAGGATGAAATGAGCATCATACTCATTGTGCTCTTGTTTTATATCAATGAATTTCTCCGATTCTTGTCATAGCTTGCTTTTTTTTAATGTCAAAGATTTAATAAACTCATACACGAGTTTTTGAAAGAGTGTATCAAAGCTTCGGTATCTTTTAATACCAATCGAGAGTGATACCTTATAAATTATTAGGTAAGATTTTCATAACGATCGCATCCCACGGGAGTAACTCTAAAATGGAAGTTACGTAAACCTTCAAGTGTACGTTAGGATCACCCTCCCACTTGAATTTTTGAAGGTTTGGTATAGTTATAGGGAGCATGGAACTGTATGGAGAATGTGATGGGATCCTTTAGATATTCATAGTAGGTCCCTACCTCGTATGAATCGACCATTGATTATCCTAGTTAGGGAGGTGGAGGTAGGATTGGTTGTTGGAATGGTGTAACATATACGTTCATTGGGGCATGAGAAATACCCACGAGGATAACCATATGGGCTAGGGTAAGAGTACATGTCCCCCGTGGTGACTTATTATACATGTGTACGTAGGGGAAGATTATTTTGATATTGAGTTAGAGGCACAAAGTTGGGGAATGTTGAACTTCCACTTGGTATGGATTTTGAGAACGTTCTTTTAGATGGTGCCCTGTGGTGTGTATGTGTCATGGGGTGCTCCCGGGGCCTAGTTAGAATATCCATGGGGATAGGAATGCTCATCTAAACTGGAGGATTATGAGCAATACGCACTTGGCCATGGTTTTGTAGATAGAAAGTAATTTTTCCTTGCCCAGTATATGAAGTTTGAGTATTCTGAGAAAGTTTGAATTCCTTGGCATTTTCCACCAATTCCAAGATGAGTTCTCCCATTAATGGTGTGGTGTTTTGTTTTGGCGTACATTTTGAACCTTTGTAGGTTGTTGAGGAATGTGATATCCTTCTATAAATTGTTCATTATTTTTCCACCCCTCATTAGCAATGTTTTCTGTTGTAGGAGGGGTAGTGGTGTTATTTTTAAGGAAGACATCAACATGTCCTTGCGGCCTATCCAAAGGTTGATTCATGTCTAGGAAGAATTTCTCACTTCTAGCATAACATGCTAAGTACTCCTCATCTAAATATGGGAGTTGGTCAGCCGCATACTAATCGGATGTTCAAATAAGCCCGAGGAGATGAGCCTGTATCTATCGGTAAAATTCATATCATTAGAGTGAAGAGATCATGTTGTTCTATTTGTGTAAGTTGGTTGATTTACTTAATCCTTATTGAGGATCCAAAATTAGTCCCCGAGGAGGATGAGCTTGACAGGCGTGAAGATGGGTGGTCGATTAGTTATCCACCCATGTAGATAGCGAGGGTGACTGTTGTTGTCTAACCATATGATAGTTGTATACTTCAAGACCTAAAATGGGTTGGTTGTATCAATCGTATCTCGACATATTTGAGGGTATATAAATACCCGCAGAATAATGGGAGAGAGGAAAATTAGATGAAGAAAGTGGAAACTAAAAGACCATGGCTCTTCACATCGGGTTTACCAATTTGTACGGATGAAAATCAACATGTGACCTTCAACCGCTTGCCTCGACTCCCCTGAGGTCATGTTAGGACGATTGATGTGGAAAGTGTGACACTAATAGATAGTGAATGTGGTAGATGTTTTGTATAGTTAAATAAGATATTAATATAAAACAAGGTCCTCGACTCGCAATAATGGAATCTACTTATCAAGGGAAATGAAGGCCCTTCTAACCTAAATTGGTCTAATGAATGGCTCAAGTGAATTGTAGTGAAGAGAATCCAATATCAAGCTCCGTAGATATTCTCTCCAATGGATGCGGAATGCATGGGAAGCCAATGGGCGCCTCATAGTGATTTCCAGACAAGTTCATGGAACAGATGAGGGAGATGAACCTGTTTACTCTATGGATGATTGGTTGACTCATTCCGGAATGAGAGGTATCGATGAGCTTCTTCTTCTGCCTAAGATGTTCAATTTCCTAATGATTTTAGGTGGGAATGGAGAGGTTTTAAAGACCAGTGCTCTCAATCCAAGATCTATGTCTAGTTGGATTTCACTCCCATTCATTTGGGAGCATTTAGATCAAAACCGTAAACCCTCTCTGGTTTTGGTCCCTATATGGTCATGAAGTATGATCAAGAGTCTATGCCCATGGGAAATCATGAAATCTACACTGTGGGGTTGTTCATTAATCATAATCCCGATTGGCCGCAATGTTTAACATGTTAAGCTATTAGATTTTCTCGATGTATCGGCTCGGTGTTCTAAGGACAAGGAGACAGAGTCTCGTATCAATATATGTGAGCAAGATGGGGCCATTCGGTTGCACCCGTGGGTCACTTCCATAAGTACGCTCTTGTTTGGGTTCACTAATGGTCATGAATTGACAATATTTCAAGGCAATCTATAGTTGGGTTGGCTTGACCAAAACTCAAATTATTTTTCGTCTTCAATGTTTAATGTGTCTATTTGTTCAATGATTGCTTTTAAGTATTTGGTTGTTCGGAATACATTAAATCTAAAACCTTGATCAATATCTTCTAGTGGTACTACTAGATTTGGTTGTGGCACTATTGGTTCAAATACGAAATCCGTGGGTTCTCTAGGTCCCGTAATTTTCATGCAAGAAATGATTAAATTAATCTAATGAATAAAATTAACTAATCAAAGTAAATATATACTTTGTTTTTGTATTTTCCAAATTTGAATAAAGAAATAACAACGACTAATCTAATAAAAGTAAATGTTTTTATTCTTTTCTTATATTTAAGAGAAAAAATTATAATCCAAACAAATTAATCTATACTACCAACTAGCTGGATATAGCTAATTATCTGTGCAATTTTGTACCGAATCTAAGATAACCTAAAATAATAACTTTTCTAATTACTTTATGATATATCAACAACTTGCTACAAATATTCTCTTCTCCAAACCCACAGGGATTGGAAGAAAGATATCCATCACCGGGAGGAGAGTCATTATGAAAGATGTAAACCCTCTTGAAACTAATCAACCACTTGTAAATGAAAGGAAAATGATTTTATACTCTATTTGATATGATATAACAAAGTAATAAAGTACAAAAAGAAATAAATCAAACAACAACTCCAACCTGGAATTCACAAAAAGAGATAAACCAAGATTCGATGATTTTTCCCTCGGTTTTCTAAAATGAAATTGAATCTTCGTATTCCGTATTTGAAACAAAACACACACACACACAAATTAAGGATACAATGAATAGATAATGCAATAATCCATTTACCTTACTATGGCCAAATTTTTTTCTCGTGTAAAATCAACGTATTTCGAGAATGCACAAGTCTTAGAGATCTATTATTATGTAACAAAACATTTATATCAACACATTAATCTCGATATTTTTATTTATGAATTTTAACATATTAAGTACGAGGAAGTGTTCTTTACAGACCATCTTCATAAATGCAAATATCCATGACTTATTCAAGATTCTTACGTAAAAGGAGAGACTGTGGTAATGTAATTATTTTCATTACGTCATATTTCCATTTTCTGAACTACCCCTATTTAGTACTATGTCAAGATATATGTTTTTCAAAAAAAAATTATATTTAATCTACGTCATACTTAATATTTACTACCGCAACTACTTTACATCTCACAATTATTTCTTCGTGACTTGGTTGTTCCTATTTGATTGGGTTTTGGTCATACAAGATTAATTATGGATTCTTAAGTCAATCATTTATGTTTTCCATAAATTCATAATTTAATTGTGTTATAGATTAAGTCAGTTGTTGTCACATGTAAACTCATCTTAATAGGGTTATAAATTATTAAGTAATTTAATTGTCTTAGTTTACTAAACTGATCTCTTATTTAGAGATGCTAACATCCTTCCTTCATAAGGATTAATTATTAATTCCTAAGGGAATAATAACTCTTGAATAATTGGTTTTTAATATTCATAATCTTTACTCTTAATTAAGATTATAGTGTGTTTGCATTGTCATAATATCTTTCTATTATGAACTAATGATGATATTGTTGCCATTTTCGTTTAGTATTCGGGTTATTTCATGAACATATTCACATGTCATATAGTAATCTATATTACCCTATTTGATTCAATCCTTATTACTATTAATTTAAATCCACTCATAATATTAGTTTCATTAAGAACTCATGATAAGTAATAACTTATTATGTCACCATAATGGTCTTGTGACCAATTAATAATTTACTAAAGAAAATATCATACAACGTATAATCTTTAACATAAATGTAAACAATTTCTATTGATACACGTAGTAATATGAATAGGTATTCATAATTTACTTAATGCCAAAATTTCTACAAGATTGTTAAAAATCCTTACCGTAGAATCTCATAATTATAACTTTTCATCAAGGTCTTAAGCCCTTTTTCATTTAGGATTTCTTTATGAAATAAAAATTGCACCTAGAAGTTTATATTAAAAAAGGATTTCTTATACGTATATATCCTAATGATAAAAATATTCATAATTATTATAATCAACCTAGGTAATCACTTCATGTCTTCCTTATTTACTTGTACAATCAATATAAGAAAAAATATACATGTATCAATTCATAAGAACTAGAATGCGGCAACCTCCTTATCTTCTATATCATACCTATTATCTAAAATGATAAATGAAACAAGTTTAAACATGTAATTCATATTACTATTATTCAACCTATTATCTATTTGAAGCTTTACTCTATACAACATCTTCTATTTTTATCAATTTATATTGACAAGTTCCAACCAACATATTATGATGATCTTGTACTATAACTTAAATACTTCCGATCCATATTTCCATAATTTCCTAATTTTAGACTTAGATCAGAAAACATAATAACTATTATAATTCCAAACCATTTCCATACATTGGTAACTTTAAAAATCATTACCTAATGTAATACTTTACCTCCCATAAATTATTTTTGAAGTAAGATCAATATCTACTAACTATTTTTAGTAGCTTTAAAAATAATAAAGAAATAATAATTTCCCTTACACCCTGTGATGGTACCAAATGAAAAAAGAATAAGCAAAGAATCCAACCATTCGTCATTTATTTCCTCACACATTTTATGGAGGATAAACACACTCAACTCTATATTAGAACTTTAGTGTCCTTTATCACTTACACCCTTTTTGGGTATTCCTAAAACCGTAATGTCACAGACCTATTTTTAACTTTCTGTAAAAATTTGATTACCTTCCAATAGTCTAAAGCAAACAAAAACAATATACCTCTCAAAATGAAGTAAACAGGAGGGGTAAGTTTTATTTTTTATATTCCAAATATTTATATAGACTGTAAAAATCTTTGTTTACCTTTTTAACCATTTTACTTACAAATCAAAAAATCTAAATATAACTTAGTTGTGTGTTTTTCTCAAATATTCATATCTAGGTTCACTATATAGTTCCTTTGTATATATTAATAGATCAAATAAAATAAATCACAATTACCCAATTTGCATTCAAGTTTGTAATCAAAAATATATGTTCACAATCCACATTCAAGTGATATCTATACAACCATCACACATAACAAATAATGCATACTGAGTCATATAATGAATCACAATTATGAAAAATAAATATACCTAACTCTCATTCCTTTTATAAACTTGAAAATAATATTACCCAATTCGTTATTCAATCACAGTCAATAAAATATCCATACCCATTTCATATATCATTCATACTCAACAAAACAACATTACCTATATTGTATTTCTTTGTCTAGATACAAAAATAACTAAACCCAGTCCTTAGTTATCTTCACGAACAAGTAAAATACCATACCAATTTACATTTTAAAATACGAAGCAATATAACTTTATATAATGAATATCATAAATTTAAATCCATATTTTCATGCAATAGACTAGATAACACTTAGTTCACACTATCAAAATATAACTCTCATCTGACAGAGAATAAAAGAATAAGAACATGCATGGTGTTCACATGCCTTGGCTAAAATTTACTTTATTCCTCTTGTAGTCTTCTTCCATAATCAAAATAACAATAATAAAAATGAGACATTTTTCTTTGCAAATATGATAAACCACATCTACACTGGTAATAATTCTCATGGATGAAAAATAGGTTAAATGGAGAAGAAACCCATTACTTCTATAATCCTAAAAATAATAAAGTGTTTCTAAACAATACTATGATCAAAATGAGATAGAAAAGGAGATATGTGACATAAATAGGTTGGCTTCTTAGGGAAGCTAACCATTCCTTAAAATTATAGTTTAATTAATGCCCATAAACCCAAAACCTTCCACCTTACATTCTTTTCGTAATGTATTTCCTTACTTCCTTCACATCACTTTCCACTTAAACCATACTTTAAATTTTCCAAACTTTGCTAGTTAAGATTACTCGAGCTTGACTGGCATAGTGCCTACCTGAGTTTAGATTAATTTTCAAAAATTCCATATAAGTTTAACATTTAAAATTTATGCCTCTTTTTATTAGAAGAGTTAACTAAAAATTGATCACCGCACATTGTACTGACTCCATATAGTTATTTTTGTATGTGTCTTTAATGATTCCTTAGGTTTCCCTTATGCGAGTTGCACTATGATAGCAGTAATAGATCGAAATTTCTCCAAGTATGTAATATGTGTGTGATGGAGTAAAATTAAGTTACCCTCATATGTTGTGTATGCAGATCAATGCATCCTTGCCCTCAGTATGAGTGTGCAAGATGATTTCCTTATAATTCTCTTGTGTTTTTTTTTCCAATCTTAGGTGATGATATATAATGTTTATATTGTTTAGCCTCTAATTTAGAATAAGTAAATAAGTATATATATGATTTCCTTGTTTTTAATTTCATAATTGAGAACCTGAAATTTCAACCCAAAGTACTAAAAGGTGCCCAAGAAGTAAAAGAGACCCAAAATGGTAAGAAAAGGATAAATAAGGACATGAGCACCTCGGAGGACAAGAGTGTTTCTGTATGTAATTCCCACTCTTTTTGACATTTATTTAATTTGATTTGGTTTATTGTTGATTAGAGACATGGTAATTATTATTAGATTATGGTTAACATGTTGATATCTAGTATGGACATCTTGATTCGATATGTGTGACTCATATTGTGTGTAGTGCCCACTCCTCTTCGACACTATTTCACTATGATTTTATTATTGTTGATTAGATACTTTGACATTCTAATTATTATACTTGATTAACAGATGATATATTATATGGACAGTTGGATTATTGATGTGTTGTGATTCATATTTTTATTATGATATGCTAGATGACACTGGTGGACAATTCTATACATGTTTCTTATATTACTCCAATTCTTTTACTAACATGTCATATTCATGATGAATTTCCTATATTTGGATGTTCTAAATAGTATTGTGATCTCATGGATGTTAGTAAAATGATAGAATCAAATTATGTTGATATGGTTGATAGATGATAGAATTGTTTAATTTTGATGATGACTATTGATTTATATGTATATGTTATTTCTCAATGTTATGATGCGGCCATGGGGCCAGAGAGGTATTTATGTTGTTTATTATAGGAAAATTATATCACTATACATTGAAAGGGGATAGGGGAACAACCCTAGAAGAATTTTTGGTGTTTGCAACATGGCCAAATTGACAACTTGTGTCTAATGTATATGTTTTGTATTGTTATGCTTGGTTAGGAGGTTTCCCATGGGGGTGACCTCATGTGTGTGGCCATGGGGTGTAATGTTTTCCTTTCTTTTAATTTTGTGTGTTTTATTTTGTGGTGCATGTATTTAATTAATTGGGAAATATATCTACTTTATTAGCACTTGTTAATATGTTTTAATTAGCTAATTTAACTTAACTTGTAAACTAAAAGGAAGATGTGACAATTGGGTAATTAAGAGGGTAGATGTTCCTTGATTTGTTCTTGATGTGGAATGAATTAAATTAAATTTTTTTAGTGTACTCTTCTTCCCTTCCCAAACTCGAATTTTTCCTTGTAGGCCACTTTTTGAGACTTGTGGGACAAGTTAACCTTGTCCCTTACATCTCAAACTCATCTACCAACCATACTTATGAAGTATGGAGATTATTTGACCTTTTTAATGCATTGTTGAGTGTAAAAAATAAAATAAATTCACTTTTCTACTTACCAAATTTAAATTTTCCTTGAAAGGTATAGAGTGCATGTTGGAGTGTAATTTTTGCATGTCATAAGCCTTACATGTCATTTAATTGCATTAGTGTTTGTGTGTGTTGACTTGTTGAGTTGGAATGGGGGGATGATGAAGTGGCATCTTTCATGGAGCCATCTCATCATCCTCACCTCCCTTTCTATTTATTGAATAAATTCAAAGGATTTTGGGTTACTTGCCTTATTTTTCTACACTTGCACTTTTGAAATTTGGTCTTGGGTTGCATGCTTGGATATGTTTGGAGTTGCATCTTGGGATTGTTCTTGGCTTGAAGGATTGAAGCTTGTTCAATGAATGTCTTGGAAGTTTAATGGAGAGGTAGGGTATCTACTTATTGTTATTCCTTTATTATGAATATGGGTGTGAAATTTGTGCTTGCTTGAGTATTTGTATGAGTGTTGTGAATGTGATATATTGGGGTTGGGTAGCTTGCCTTAAGAAGGGTGTGGGAGATGGAAGTATGGGACCATTGGGGATGGAAAAGGGAGTTGTGATGAATTCATTTTGGAGAGAGTGTGATTATCGGTTCCACCTATGGGGAGAGAAAAGAAAAACATGGACATATTTTTACATATTTCCAAGGGGAGAGATAAGGATGTATTTGAGTGTTTGTATTGTGCATATGGTGGCCTTTTGGTGGAACCCCTATTTCACTTGAGAGGAAAAAGGAGGTGGTTCCCATATTCATTTCTCCTTTTTCTTGTTGTCAAGCTATGCGTTTGTTGGAAAAATTATAAATCTTGTTTTGGTGTCTTGATTTGGATGGGTTGCATATTTGTGCTTTGTATGTTTTGTGGAATCCATATTTGTGAAGTTGTCAAAGTTGCAAAACACACCTCATTGTTCTATGGTTGGGGCTCGGGGGCCAATAAGGAGGATGGCTTCTCCTATTATTGGATTATAGGTTAGGAGGAGAGCATTACGTACTCCTCATTCCTTTTTTATCATGTTGAAGATGGAGGAGGGAAAAAAAGAAGCTATAAGTTTGGTTCATGAGATGGAGTTTCTTGTTTGATTCTATGAGATGGAAGTTAATAATTTTTTTAAACCATCTATATTTGTGTAACATTTTCCCCATTTTTGTAAAAACAAAAAAACCAAAAAAAGGGGTCCTATTGTTATACTCATTGTGAACCAAGGTAATGTTATCCTATTTGAATGTTGAAGTATAGTTGATTGTAAGATACAAGCATAGTTGAAAATATAAGTGTGTAGATTGTGTACCTCTATATGGAAGAAAATTTAATTAGATAAGTTGATCTTGAGTAGAATGTAAGTTTGATTCCAAAGGGAAAGAGGAAAGTGAATGATTATTGTAGACACTTGCATTATTTCATTTTACTTGAATGGAAATAAGAAGATTGTTGGAATATTGTATGATTATGTATCTTTACCCTCTTGAAAGAGTTAGGCACAAGTGAATGTCATATTAGCGCATGTAATGAAATGGTTTAAAATTAGCATACTTTTTATTTGACAAGTTATTGTGGATGTATGTATGTAAGTTGAGAATGTGAGATTAAGTTTGATATCTTGGGAAATGTAAATTAATTTGTGATTAATTGATACCTTTTTAAAGATTACCTTACCTATAAATTATC
Organism: Taxus wallichiana var. yunnanensis; assembly: GCA_018340775.1. Lineage (NCBI taxonomy): Eukaryota > Viridiplantae > Streptophyta > Pinopsida > Cupressales > Taxaceae > Taxus > Taxus wallichiana. Next base: position 217,398,422 of record CM031241.1, on the reverse strand, counting down.
TCAACTAAGAACCATTAGAAAAGGAATAATAAATATTTAACAGATGAACCTTGTGACTATTTAAAGGGAAATATTAAGATACAATAAACATAGTATATATATTCATAATGATGTGATTAAACTATATAATATGTATCATACAATTAAAATTGTATAAGAAATTCCTTGATTCATATATATTTATAAAGATAAATCAATTGTTTTTGTTGTTGTATTTAAATTATTTATAACTAATATATATAAAGAAATAATACATATTAATATATGTTAATGTGTTAATATAATACATTTAACATTATACATATTAACATATTAATATTATATATACATTAATAAGTAAATCTAATAATAATAATAATGACATGGTTGGAAAAGAACTAATTCATTAAATTAAAAAAAAGAGGGGCCGAACATGGATAAAGAAGGTTTCACCTAGAGAAAGAGTGAAGAGACAAATCTTGCAGAGACATAAGTGTTATAATAAGCGTTAAGCACATTCAATGTTTTAATCAATACAATAACTACTCAAAATAAGAGATACAGCGCGTAACAAAATTATAAAAACACGGTATTACAAAGGTTGCGAGTTGTACATATCACATGTTTAATTTAATTTAATTTAAAAATTAATGTCTAGAAGTAACCAAAAAGGTTAAAGGGACTACAAGAGGAGCAAAGAGAACCAGACAATGCATGAAGGAAAAAAACAAATACAAAACACAATACAAGAAGCAACAGGAAAGACACGGGATGCAACAAGTCTATGTGTAGACATCAAAATCGTGTAACGCCCTTAGCCCCTCGTTATTTAATCGACTCAAACTAACTCATCTAACCATGACCCCTTTCACCCCACATTACATTAATTTAATTACTTTAATTAAATTGATTAATTACCTTCATTCTAATTATTATTTAATTACCTTAATTAAATAATACCTACCCCTCCACCTCACCAAGCCACCTCACCTACACACCTCACCCTAAGCCTATTATTAGTAAGTTTCCTTAATCAACTTAAACCTAACTAACAACCCAAAATTAAAGAAAAAAACCTCATTCTCACAGACACAACGATTACTCCCGCTCATGTCTGGATGAATAGTGAGATCTCAAGCACTGTTAGATCCGGGATCTCCTATTTTTAGCATGTCCTAGGGAATCCTACCTTAACCAACGCCGGTCAGCCCATAACCACCGTCGGCTACAATTGATGCTTGTTTCTTACTTCATCCTAGAGGTTGGCACATTCAAAATGGACATTATCGCATGCAAGCAAGAAAATGACTTCTCTCTTGCACACGTAGACATACCAAAGATCCATCCAGAGGCCATCCAACACTCATTCAAGCTGACAGTTGAGTAGAACCAAGCAAGAAGGAGCCCAAGTAGTCCATGCAAGAGCTCTGCTGAGCACTTGGTGATTCATCCATACTGTTAGGAAATAAGAGATAAAATATGCGGAATAATCTCTTTACGAGAATCGCATAAGAGAAACTAATATGCAGAAAATATTACAGATCTCAAATAAAAGTGCAGAATAAATAACACAACACAGAGAGACAATATTTAACGTGGTTCACCCAATTTGGGCTACGTCCACCAAGAATCACTTGCTCAGATTTTATTACAAGCCTTCACTCTCTCAATACAATACCCAAATCCGTTTGGAGCTATGCTCAACAAACTCTACAGAATTCAAACCCGAATTCAAAACACATCTGTAATACATTTGCTTGTACATCTATCATATGCATAAGACCATATAAATAGACAACTGCTTAAGCAGTTTTACAAAACCGTGGGTATCAAAACCATGGGGAAAAACAAAACTGTCCCATAAACCTATGGGTAACCGAAGAGGCGGTTTTACAAAACAATGGGTACCGAAAAAACATGGGCCCAAAAACAGCCCATAACGGTTACCCATTACCCATGGGTTAATAAACCACCCATGAAAATTTGAGCCAGGGGCTTCGCCCGAACCCTGACCGCTCAACGGCGAGCGGGACCGCCGTAAAAATACCCGAGTGTAACACATAGAAGGTGTACCACACTCTAACATGAAAATAGGCTCCACAAACATAACAATCTCCCACTTGGAGGCGATTTCCACCGAGCAAGCTTCTCAACCCTTCTTGTCATTCGCGAAGGCCAACCAAAGCTGAACATAGCTTTAGTTTATCCTCTTGTGACCACCTTGGTCATCATGTCTGCCAGGATTTGAGTGGTATGAATCTTCTCCAACTTCAACTTATCTTCCTCCAAAGTCTGTCTGATGAAGTGATATCTCAACTGTATATGCTTCGTCCCGGAGTGGAAAGCGAGTTCTTAGCTAGGTGTATAAAGACTCGACTATCACTATGTAGCTTACATTTTTCCCGCTTATGCCCCAATTCCTCAAGCAATTGTTGTAACCAAATCATCTCTTTGCTTGCCTCTGTGGCAACATACTCAAACCTCGTGGTTGACAAAGCCACCACCTTAGTCGTGAAATCCACCACATTGCTTTGTCCCACCTACAGTGTAAATATAACTGTCGTGCTCCTCCCGCTGTCTACATCTCCAGCCTATATCTCGAATCTACATAACCATGTAAAGTGGTGTCGATCCATCAGTAGCACAAAACTGTCCCCACGGTCCCTCTCAAATACCGAAGGATCCATTTACCGCTTGCCAATGCTCTTTACCGGATCACTCATAAATCTACACTCAGGCTCCCACCGCATGGGCAATATCGAGGCCTAGTGCACACCATAAAGATACATCAAACCGCTAACTCACGATGAGTAAGGTACTTGGACATCGTGTTTCTTTCTGATCTGTCTTGGGACACTACTCCTTTGATAACTTGAAATGGTCTCGCAAAGGAGTCCCAACCGGTTTAGCATCCCGCATGTTAAACCTATCTAATACCTTCTTAATGTACTCTTCCGAGATAAAGTCACCTTCCATTCCTTCCTATCCCGAGTTATCCTCATACCAAGGATTTGTCTGTCTGCCCCAAATCCTTCATATCAAAGGATTCACTTAGTCGCTTCTTGAGTACTTTTATTTCCCGCATGTTTTTACCTTCTTGAGTACATTTACATCCCTTTTTCCATGCATGCACTTTGTTTGCTAAGCCACCCATAGATCATCCTTTACATTTACACCCCCGTACCTTTGTAAAGCCTCACCAAAACCCACTCAAACCTCTAAAGAACCTACTTTAACTAATCATGTCCTTTGTGCAATCACAAAGGGGACCCGCAAAGCCATTACTATCAAATTTCTAATATTCCATAAGAATCGACACCGGTTAGTCCATAACCGTGTTGGTTAACCCGTAGTGTTTTAACCTCACCCCAGATCTTCCTTAACTCACCTAATACTCACGTCACCCCTACCAAAACCCAGCCAAGCCCACCTCTTGACCTACTAACCCGCCACACCTCACTAATACCCCATTAAACCCTCTCGACAACCTAAAATCATCTCTTAGACCTCTTGTTTTTAACCCCTGTCACAAACAATCGATGACCGACATTGGTTAACCCTAGCCAAAGACCTGCAGTTACACTTAGACCGACATCGGTCCTCTGTGTTCCCCGCCTTGACCTGGAATCGAATACTAAAACACCCTACCTATTGACCCGGTTTTCTCATAATCATACCCCGACCTATACTCGCACTGTGTGATGACCTTACCTCTCTCGAATACGATCGCAACCTAACTGTTACTTTTGGACTTGTTTATTGTATTTAAGTGAGATACCTAAATTAGTTAATTACAATACATTTTGCTTTCTTGTTTTACATTAATTTGTTTAAAGCGAAGGATCGACAAAACTACTAGGAAGTATCGCACTTCCTGGAACTAGCACACGCTAAATGAGTCCATTGTAATATATCGTTTAATCTCTCTTTTGTTGTCTTGCTTTGTATTTTAGGTAGTTCCTCCCACCAAAAGGAAGCTCTCACGGTCGGCTACTGGATCGAGGAGTAATTACGCTCGCACAACCTTCCACCGTCTAAAATAGGTATTCCTCTTACCATATTTACCTTATTTTTTTGTCAAATACTTCTCGAGAAAACTAAGAAATCGGTGAAAATTTTTTGCACACTTTTACGGTGGGACCCATTCGAGGTTCCTTGCATTTTTCTTATTCATTCTTAGGTAAAAGAGTTGTGTGTTTGTTTCCTTCTAAATGCATACATAAGTAATTTCTTTCCTTGGTAACTTACTTCTTCTTTCTATTGGCTCTAAAATAAATCTTTCTTTTTGGTGTCCTTAAAAAGAACTCTCTTACATTTCTTTTCATTTGTCTTACATTTTGTGAAAGAGCATACACTCTCCTATTCATTTTTCGTCATCGTTGAACTTCATCTTTTGATTTGGGTTTAAAACTATTTGATTGCATTTCGCTTTCTTGCATTTAGGTCACATTAATTGAGGGTAACCTATACTGTTTGGAAGTCATGCCGGTGATGTTTGACAAACAAACCGTAGAGACACATATCTCTTATTCGAGTCAAAATAAATTACACAAAGAATCTAATTTACACACATTTTCGAAACATATTCTTTCCTCGAAAAGTCGACAATGATCACACCGATCTTGAGGATTGTTAGGTACTCCCCAACTCGTTGCTTTCAGCCGAGTTCACCGTGAAGACGGCCCGCCCCACCATAACATTCCTGAAACCTCACCCTTTAGAATTCTTTCTTCGTAGGAAGCCTTCCTCACCAAAAAAATTCTATTGTTTTGTTCATAATAGTCAGTCCATAAAAATAGCATAATTTGAACAAACGTAATAGAATAGGCACTCTAGGAACGTTCTTTCTTAGTGTTCTGCTTGATTTGTATTTTGAGGTGTGAGCTTTTGTTCATCATTTTTGTCTTTCCTTGCACACTCCCAATCATAGTCGGTGTATTCTGACTTCGTCTGAGTGTGCCTAGACCATATCTACATCATTCTCAGACTTCTGGGTTTGATTCAACATCAGATTTTAAATCACAACCACATTTCTTATTCTTGTATTTCAATTTCACAGTAACCAGCTATAATTATCTTGAACCGTCATCAGTTACCTTCTCACGAGATCGGTTTAACCTAACTAGCGCAGTCTTTAGTCTTTTTGGATAACTATCGAAAGACACCTATTTCACTTTCTCGAAGCCGTAAAAGGCTCCTATCACCTGTCATATTTTCATCACTTCAATCACGGTCACCTTACATCTCATCATGTTTGAGAACTGTCGATCAGGACCATCATTTAACATATCTTGTTAGTTTTTCACATTAACTTAGGCATCGATTTTACCTAACCAGCATCGGTTTATCCTAATCAAGCATCGGTTTACCAAACCAGCGTCGGTCTACCTGGCTTTTTACTGACACCAACCAACCTAATTCACTCACCGTTGATTATTTTTCCTAGTTTGTTGTGTTCGTGCTCATCGGACATAATACGGTCTTTCCAAATTAGTTCCTACCCATATGGTGTGACCCGCAGTAATGTAAGCGCCCTCATATTTCACGCTAGTCGATTACCACTCCCACCTAGCCCTTCACCACCTAGTCCTTCACCACCTTCCATCTCATCACCCATGGATCCCAATCAACCTATCACCATTCCTATAGGTGATAAAAGAGTTCACACGACTCTGGATTAGAATCCCGCGCGCTTGAACTACTACCTCACCCATGCCTCTACTCGAGATGCCACGTGTTAATTGATCTACGCATGCTCATATCCTTATCTCCATCCCTAATGGTCACATCCGCATCGACTCCACCTCCTACCACGGTGACCTCACCTGTTTTATCCCTAGTTGTGTCATAGCTAGGTCCCACGCCAGCTTTGACCGCCACATCGCTACCTCTGTGGCACCCGCAATCTCCACCATACCTTTATCCACTACCCAAAACATAGCATCATCCGCACCTGTTGTCTCGTATGTACCAGCAACACTACCACCCTTGGTGTTGGTAACCACTACCCCATTTCAAAATGTTGTCCTTTCATTCCACAATATCTACCCTCCATCTCTACTAGAGTCACCAAGACCGTTCCACCTTCGTATACCTCGATACCAGCCCCTCCTATTTCATCTATCATTCAGTCTGGGTATACACCCCCTGTTTTAGTCCCTCAATTCCCACCTCCTTATTCGACACAACCGTATATAGGAATGTCACAATCTTCATATCCCCAACAACCACCTCCTTTAGCTACAGGGTACCCAATCTTCACAACCTAACAACAATTTTATTAAATTAATGATGGATAAGATGAATACATTAGAAGTATCTCTGTTTCCGGCTCCCATAATTCCCTCACCTATGATGAGATTTGTAATGAGCCTATTCACCCATCCATTCCCATTCGCCCATATCCTCGTGCACTAGGAGATGCCTAATTTTAACCGTTTTAATGAGAAGGAAGAAGACCCATGGCAACATTTGTGATCTTTCAAATATGGGTGTTACCTAATTGCCCATGATGATGCTTTGCTTTTGTGAACCTTTCCCATGTCCCTAACTGGTCCAACATTGGATTGGTATAGTGGATTACCTAGACATTCCATCTTCTCATTTAACCAAATAGCCCAAGCCTTCTTGGATCATTTCTTAATTAACGTCATCAAGAAGGTTACCATGACCGATCTTTATTCCATGTGTCAATATGATGATGAATCTATCATGATTTTGTCGCTTATTGGTGTAGCCTAATAAACCAACTCACTTTCCAATTACCACAAATATGAACTCATAGAGCTCTTCACATGAGCCTTCATAGACAGATCTCACCTACCCTACAGTGCAAACCTTCCAACATTCGATGAGGCATTCACTATGGCATGAAAGCTCAAAATTCACGCCATCAAGAGAAGAAGATACAATTACGACACAAGAACTCCTTGTTTAATTCAAACGATACTTCCTCTTCCTCGAAACCTCGAGACAAGCTATCCAAAGCCAAGGAACCGCCAACGCGGTGGTACTTAAGGCTAGCCCCGCTCATCCATCCAATCATGCTAAACCTTCATCAAATCTTTTATCGGTCCAAACCTTCCAATTCAAATGTGAACAAAATAAATACACCCCAATTGGGAGCCATATTCATCCATTTTAGAGAAACTTATTAAATCTGGTGCTATCACCCTTCCTCCTATCAAACCACATACTAGTTTTGATCCTTCTCACCCCATACCAGGGTTGGTACAAGGAAAATGACTACTGTAACTATCACCGTGTAAACGGTGGTCAATGATAGCAATTGTATCACCTTTAAAAATATTGTTCAGGGAATGCTCGAGAGGCGAGTTAGTCCTGGATAACCCATGCACCTGCCAATCAAAACCTTCATATATTCAAGAAACCATTTCCTAACCATTCCCCATCTAATGATCAAACTGGTGATGCCTCACAATGATAGTAATACACGTGAGGTACATGTTATCTTTACCGACTTACCACTTGTTTCCCAATTATCTCCTATCCCCTCCATTAAGGAAATCCTAGCCCAAAATCCTCTCCCACACAGGAACCTACTTTATCCATTCCTCCACCCATAGAGGAAAGGCCTTCATCTCCTCATGCACTTGTGGAGGAGTCTCTCGTTAACACCGATATCATTTCATCTTCAGCCTTCCCTACCCAAAGTGAGTCCTCACCAATTGTACCTCCTCCACCCCATAAAGGAGCACCCATCATCTTCTTCACCTATTCGGGATCCAATAGATTTGTCGTTATCGCTGGTGACCATTCTCCATCAACTACCCAAGATCTCTTGGACCTACTTTTGGCTCTCTTACCTACGAGACGCCAAAGCTAGTGAATTCCCTATTTCTAAGACAAATTTTATGGGAATCACCACTCGCTCCACATCTACCTTATCTACCACAGTGCCCTTCTCACATTTAGCCAAGCGCATGGACTATGTTGATAGGTCTTCACTTTGGGGATCTCTTACTCCCGGTCTTGACCCAAATGCAATCATCTTCACCGACACTTCTACCATTTATCCAATGTGTTTTAACAACCCAAACCACACTTGAACATAACTCTCGATACATCTTCCATTGCCTCATCCTCATTTATACCACCCACTACTTGCTGGCCTACGTGTTCCAATATCATCCATGGTATATCTAAACCCGCTATGTCCTAGGGTTACGGACATCAAACCCTACACATCCCCTTTCAAGCTAGATCTCGACTACATCTTCACGTATACCTCACCGAACCAATCCCTCAACCTAAACGAAAAACCCAACCTTCTAAACTACATACACCAACCTCACCAACTACACCTTTATCACCTTCACCTCTACCATCCATCTTGGGACCTCATCCCTGACCCTAACAAAATCTGCTCCCCAAAGGTAAACCTAAAATTCCCTTGACCCCTTCACTACAGCCCCAGTGTAGCTCGCCTAAGAGAACCTCACATCCTTCCATCACCATCTATAACTTCTTTACCTCCTTATACCACCATTACCTTCTATACCTCCTTCACTACCTATGACATTATCTTCCCCTTTACTTGTACCTCCTCTCGACCTAGACCAACACCTACCATTGGACCTCCATTTTCCCCTTGGGTCACTCATCCTCTCCCACCATCTACCTTTCCATCTACATCACATGCTCCACCTACATCTCTACCTAAGAAAAAACACCAAAAATCGAAGAACCACTAATTTCCAAAGAAGTGGTTAAACCTTCTACCCCTTCTGTTGTTGCACCTCCACCAAAGAAAGTGCAACCCAAATCCAAGACCATGTCACCTCAACTACCACCACAACTACCCATTCTTCCAACCAAACCTACATTTACTTCGCATTGCGATCCACTGGTAGGATCGTACGCCACTATCCTTGGTAACCTCCTAGAGAGCTCTATTATCACACTACCTCCTCTTAGACCCTACGACCCTCTCAAACCTAAACCAAAAGGGTTTGACGATACTAAAATTTGTGCTTACCATCATGTGCCAGGGCACGATGTTGAGAGCTATAAGGGTCTAAAGGCTGCCCTCATTCAATTATGTCCTTCTGACCCCAATTTTGATGATGATGACCTCCTTGATGATGAACCTATTTCACCTTCACCACTTTCTCCACATCTTCCTCCTACACCTATACCACAACCTCCATCTTCACCGCCATGACCTTTTATCCACCTCTAAAATTTGAAATCAACATGGTCCACATCCGAGAGATTGCTAAACCTTCTCCTAAATGCCGGTGTTGGACACTCATCGTAGAAGGCTCTTATCCACCTCTTGGTAAATGTCCCTCCTTGAGTATACCTTTCATGGTAACCCCACCCCATCCACCTCTCTGCCTCAAATTAATATGGTTCACATTGCTACCCCAGTGGTCAGAAAGACAAAGGGAAAGACAAAGTAGCCGACCCACCAACCAACCACGTACCCAACATACCAATTGCACCCGCACCTAAAGTCACTATCGTGGTCTAGCATATCCTATTTTTGATGGGGTTACACCGCGTGATGCTCAAATAGTTACACCAATCTTCTCTCAAAATGTCCTTATACGATCTCATCCAAACCTCAGAGTCACATCGTCAAGCCCTCATGGAGGTCCTTCAATCTATTGAGGTTTTACCTAATGACCCCACACCTGTAGCATCTATTATCACACCTCATCATGTCACCTCTCTCACCAAATTACCATCTACCTCATCACCTCCACCTGCTCACCAAGTTTCGCCCTCAGTTTCTCAGATGAAGAAATTGTACCCCACCAAACCGATGACCCAGATCCTACTCTTTTCATCTCCGTCCATATCGATAATATACACGTACGACATGTTATGATCGATGGGGGTGCTAGCATTAATATCATCTCCTCTCATGCATTTGAACAAATGTGCATACCTGAAAATTGCATGCATAAACATCCCATCATGTTGCGTTCATTCAATGACGCTATCACCTCTACACTTGCACATTGTCATCCTCCACATTTGTGTGGGCCCCCATACTATTCTAGAGTTGTTCTATGTCTTGGAAGGGAGTTTCAATACAATTTGCTACTTGCAGACCACGGATTCGTGTCATGGGTTGTGTTCCTTCTACTTTGCACCGATGTGTAAAGTTTGAACATGAAGGACGTTCCTATACCATTCCAGCTGACCCATCACCTTTCAAAACCTGCAACATGCTTTACCGACCTAATGATGTCCTTGTACCTATTAAGGCATCTCCCCCCCGCCTACCCCTTTTTCACGCATGACCTTATCCACCAGTGCCGAGGCAACCTCACCTTCACCCAAATCTTCTATCCCTACTACTGCTGTAGCTTCCACCAGTCACACATCAGCTTCCCACCAACCGATACCTCTGCCGATCCAACTTCTAACACTTCCTCCATTTTAGCTACCACTATATCAAATACAAATCCCTTGGAAGGCATTTTTCAATGCCTTAATATGGGGAGTATCTCTTGTACAATTAATACATTCCTTACTCCACAAGAGTATGGAAACCTTCACCAACATCCTTACTATGATCACCGCATAGGAGAGCATTTCTTTTATGGTCCTCCCCACCTTCGCACCCATCTTACCTACAAAGGACTTGATACTTCCACCTACAAACCCGAACCACCATCACATATGACCTTCTCAACTGACCTTGAGTCACTTACCAATCAACTACTTTCACCCATACTTTCTTACACCGGTGTGCTTAGAAGGTTTCGTCTTTGGCTTTTATGAGCAAGGTCGTCACACTGTCATCTCATGTACCATGCGTAAGCACAATGATCATAGTGGAATCGGTTTTACCAAAATACCTACCAAAAATCCCTGCATTGAACTCATCAAAGACGTTGACCCCTCTCCACCCTCTTCACCTACTCCACCTTCACCACCCTCCCCATGAGTCGATGGATCTGAATCTATCCTATCCTAAATTTTTCTTTTTTTTTCATAAACACCATTTCTTGGGACCTATGACTTATCAACACGATGGCGAGGTTCCTTCTTCTCTTCCTTTCTTATATCCTGACATGATCGAGGATGATACTCCTTCCATTAATGTCATTCAATATCAGGATGATGAGTCCATACTCACCTACCTCGGTGCTGAAGACTCTTATATTCACCGGTCGTTACCTTCTGAGACGCAAACAATGTTGAATGAATTGACTATCGAAGTCAACATCCACACTCAGGACGACCCCCACATTCTCAAGATTGGCCAATCTCTAGATACTACTGAATAAGAAGCACTCACTTCTTTTCTTAAAGATCATAACCATGCTTTCGCTTGGTCCTATGCTGATATGCCTAGTATTGATCCCACTATCGTGGTCCACAATATCGTAACCATTCCCAATGCCAAACCTGTAAAACAAAAGTTGAGGAAAATGCACCCTCGCATTGCTCTTCTTGTCAAAGAAGAACTTCAATGCCTTCTCTAGTTTCCTTCATCTTACCCATCGATTACCCCCAATGGATTTCTAACATCGTTCTATCACTAAGGTGATAGGGGACTTCACATTTGTACCAATTTCCATGACCTCAACCTCGCTTGCCCAAAAGATGATTTTCCTCTACCTGGTATTGACCAGTTGGTTGACCTTACCACTGGCCATGAGATGCTATCACTTATGGATGGCTTCTCGGGTTATAACCAAATCTTGCTCACCCAGAGGATCAACACAAAACCACATTCATCACCCCTTGGGGACCTTCCATTATCGAGTCATGCCTTTTGGCCTTAAAAATGTTGGTGCCACGTATCAGCAGGCTATGACCTACATTTTCCATGACATCATGCACCATATATTAGAAGATTACGTAGACGATCTTCTCACCAAATCCAAACATCGGTCTGAACACCTTACTGTCTTGAAAACCATCTTTGATCGCCTCATCAAGTATTGTGTTCACCTTCAACCCAAGAAATGTCTTCGTGGTTCTCTCAGGAAAGCTCCTGGGATTTATCGTTTCCTTACGTGGTATAGAGGTTGACCCTGCTAAAGTCAAGGCCATTCTCAAATGCCTCCACCCACTAACCTTCACCAACTTTGTAGTTTGTAGGGCAAGTTGCAATCTATTTGTCAATTTATTTCCCAACTCTCCAACCGTTGTCAACCATTTCATCACCTTCTTAAAAGGATGTCTCTTTCAAATGGGATACTGCCACAAAGCTTTTGAGGCCCTAAAACAATACCTTCTCCAACCACCCGTGCTCATCCCACCTAAAGACGATCAACCTTTTACCTATACATCTCAGCTACCGATCACTCTTTAGGGGCCATGCTCGCTCATCGTGATGAACAACATAGGGAACATGTGGTTTATTACATAAGCCGTAGTCTTCTCGGATATGAAGCACGATACACCCATCTAGAAAAATTTCTTAGCCTTAGTTTTTGTTGCCACCAAACTTCGCCATTACCTACTCAACCATAAAACCTATGTTGTGACCAACACTAACCCCTTACATTTCATGTATGCCAAACCCTACGAAAATCAACGCACAACATGTTGGCTCATGCTTCTTGTTGACCTAGACCTCGAATTCATTCACCAAAAATCTATCAAGGTTCGGGCCATTGATTAGCTCGGCTCGCTAATGTGCCTCTTTCTTTGGGAATCAACCTTTGAAATTTGATTTCCGATGAATCCATTACTACCCTCTCTTTGGTGATGACCCTTACAGAATGACCTTATTCTTTGATGGTTCAAAATGTCGGTGTGGGGGTGGTGCGGGCATTATCCTCATTCCTCTTGATGGTGAACCCATGCCCTTATCATTCAAACTTGATTTCAAGTGCACCAACAATATCTCTAAATATGAAGTTTGTATTAGGTCTCATATTTGCTACATGCCTTAGATGTTAAGTCCATTAATATCTTTCATGATTCTCAACTAGTAGTAAACCAAGTCAATGGTGTTTATCGTTGTCGTAATGAAATACTTCAAGAGTACAAATGTTACGTAATCATCATGTTGACTACCTTTGGCTGCTATAACATCCAAACTATTCCGTGATCCACTAATAAATTCGTGGATACCATGGCTCGCCTCACTTCCCAAATACCCACTTTGCCTACCGATTCGGACATCTTTTACCGTAAATGCATATAGAGACCTTCTTATACACCTTGTTGTGTTAACCTTGTCTAAACCGCCTCATTAAACACACAAGACCTTTGGTATAAGTAGCTTGCGGACTACCTTTCCCTTTCTATATTGCCTCTTGACCTCACACGTAATGGACAACGCGCCTTTCTCAAAAAGGCCTCTCGTTATGTTGTCATGGGTGGTCTCCTCTATAAGTGTGGCTTTGATAGTATTCTCTTATGATGCCTTACCAATTCTAAAATTTCCTATACCATTAAAGAAGTTCACTATGGCATATGCGGAGGTCACTTGGTGGCCTTGTTGTTGCTTAAACACATTCTTCACCTAGGCTATTCTTGGTGACCCTCAATCATGATTGTTGCAACTATGTTAAACATTGTGTAAAATGCCAACAATATGCTAATATTCATCACACACCTAGTCACGCCTTACAGGTCACTCGTGATCTTTGGCCTTTCTCTCAATGGGGTTTGGATCTTGTCGGAGAGATCAATCCTCACTCTTCCCTAAGACATCAATGGATCATTACCGCTACCGAATACTATACCAAATGGGTTGAGTCCGTACCCATCATCTCCACGAAAGCTGAGAAAATATGTGAGTTCATCAATCATCACATTATTTGTCACTTTGGTGTTCCACATCGCCTTATCACTGATAATGGAAAACAATTCAAAAATAGAACCTAAAGAAACTTTCACGACACCTTCGGCATCCAGCTAAGCTTCTCCTCACCATATTACCCACAAACCAATGGCCAAGCCAAATCCACCAACAAAACCCTAAAGAAAATTCTCATGAAAGTGGTTAATGATATTGGGAAGGATTGGCATACACACATTCCTTTCGCTCTTTGGGCATACCATACTAGTATTCACACTTCCACCACTTGCCACTCCTTTTCTCTGGTCTTCGGTATCGAGGCTATTTTACCTCTCGAATTCCAGATCCCATCTCTTTGTATCTCTCTTCAAGATATGCTCACTGAAGATGACTTTCGCCAAGACTATTTAGCACAACTTGATTTATTGACGAACGTTGTTTTCATGCTCTCGACCATCTCCAAGTCTACCAAAAATGCATCAAGCGTGCCTATGACAAACGTGTCCATGAACGCACCTTCAAGGTCGGTGATCTCGTCCTCAAGGAAAATCAACATGTAACCAAAGCAAAAAAAGAAAACGGGGCAAGTTTGCTCCTAATTAGCTTGGACCATACATCGTGACCCATGACTATGGATCGGGTGCTTATCATTTATCTTCACTGGATGGTAAGCCCAAACCTGAGCCCCTCAATGCCTTGCATCTTGACCATTCTACTATTGACTTCTAGTCCTACATCACTATTTATCTAATTCATGCTCATCCCTTGAGCGCCATTTACCTTTCTCTTTTCCACACCTCCTCAATGATTAAACAAGAATCATGTGATTACCCATCACCCTTTTTCGTTCTCTTAAAATATGTGCACCATATATCCACGGCTCTACACACATGGCATGATTCTCATGGATACTTTTCATCTTCTTTTAGATGAGATCCCATGGTCGTTCACCCTTTCCTTTTGAACAAGAACCAAATGCTTCATTATAGTCTCATCCATGACTTAAAAGCCAAAAAAAAAATAAAATAATTATTTCCAAAAATAAAGGGATCAACTCCTTGAGTCAAACTTCCAATACAAAGATGAATCCCTCAAAAGGACATCTTCCGCTATAAGTAGATTACTCCCTCAAAGGACAGCTATAAAAAGCTCACAACTCTCTACATAGTCTATCCAAAAAGAAGACTATTTTCTCAAAAATAAAAATTCAGAAGCTTCCCACATCGATCAACTTCGTGAAGACCTCAAGGAGACATATATTCATCCCATATAGACTTCCCGCATCGATCAGTCTATCTAAAAAGTCAAAAGAAAAAGAAAAGTAAACTTTTTCATCATGGACTTGCCTATTGTGATCTTGGCTCTATTGCCCAAGGCATTCTACTTCCCATCTTATGACCTAATTACCTTCACCTCCTTACCCATTGTCTCTTCACCTCATACTGCCTCAAGGGACTGCTTGAACCTACGACATTTGGTGATCCTGTGACTATTCTTCACCTTTAGAGTAATCAATCATGCAATGTCTTTAGGGTCTTACATTCACTAGCCTATCTACTGAGATGTGGTTCACCCATTTTGATCCTTGTCACTTAGGTGGGCTCTCTTCCTCTTCTTATCTTTTCACTTCTTTATTACCTTTTGATCATCCTATATAGGACTAGCCCCTCGATGTTTGTTTTTGGGATTTTATTCTCTCACCTCAATCCACCTAAAATCACCCATACCTATCTACCTATACTCCACCCAAACCTAAAGGACCTTGACCCAATTATACCTATGACCTTGAATCAAACCCACCTATCACCCTACCTACATATTATTCTATCTTCTCATATTCTTCCCTAGCTTATGGGAGAACTACATGGTCTAAGGTCCCTTTTCATCGGGACTATGTAGGCAGCACTTCCAGGGCATGGGGCCCTAGAAGGTTAGCTCGGCCACTCTTCACCCTAACCATTTTCCCTATCTTTCTTTTGATTTCCCGTTCATATCAAAACCTAGACATCTAAACCATGTCCACATCATTTATATTACCTATATACACTTACACTGTACGTTTTCATACATAAATTTTACCTCTTACATTATGCATTCACATTTCCATCTATTACGAAATGAAAAAGACCTAACTCAATCCATGCCTAAACCAACCTAACTCAATCCATGCCTAAACCAACCTGACTCCACCATGCCTAAACCAACCTGACTCGATCCATGCCTATAACCTAACTATATCCATGCCTAAATAACTGACTCAATCCATGCTTAAACTAAACTAACTCAATCCATGCCTAAACAATTCTGACTTGATCCATGCCTATAACTTGATTCTTTCATGCCTAAATCATCTAGTTTCCATGCACATCATAATAAAGTAAAACATACACATCACAACACATAATCATATAAACCTCATACATCTCATCATATAAATACATGTGTATCAAAACAATGTACACTCATATTAAAAATACATGTGTCTCTCATACATACATTGTTGGTTTGTGAGCCGTTATCCACTACAAAAATGTCTTTGGCTCGATGGCGGTATTATATAAAAAATAAATACAAAATATCTTCGGCATGTAGGCCGGTATATATCCTAAATACAACTATCAAAAAAAGTGGTATACGGGGTTATCAACCCTCTCATAGTGAGTATCCATCATCTCGGTCTCCCTATCTCCTCCTCTCCTCTGCCGAGGCTACCCTGGTTTGGCTCATCGATGTGGGGCCCCCTCATGAAGGCTGACGTGGCAGAGCACCTCCATACTTTGGTGGCCTCGCCGTGTCCCCTGTCTCTGGGCTCACTTTGGCACCTTGTACTTCCACACCGGTGAGTGCGGGATCTAGTCCTCTCACCGGAGGCTTGGTGTGCTTTGTACTCGGAATAGGAGGGCACATCTAGCTCGACAACTACCAAATGGTCGATAATATCATACCTCTATCTAGGGCATCCTCAAACGACCATGGTCACTATCGTGAGGGTGCCATGGGTCTCCCCGCCTATGTGGATGCTCGTACAACGAGACCAATGTCTTAAAGTCTACCTATGCCTCGTGTCTGGTACCATGGCACGACTCGGCCCGGAGGCGTGCATGTGCTTGAATATGGGCTCGAGTAGTAATGTGTACTGTGCCATGTCGGCTGGCTTTGTAGACCTGTAACCTCTCCTGCTTGTATGCCGTGGGTCAACCGGCCTTGTAAATCCTATACTGCGCTGTAGGCGGCTACCTGTCCTCCCTCTCTCTTGCCTACCTCCTCTCCATCTCCATCTCCCCGCCCCTGTGTGAGTACTGTCCCTTCCCTACTTGAGCCTACAACGTAGCTATCTAGGCTATAGGATGGCGACTTGTGCCTCTCGAACCCGTAAGCCGCCCGCATGATCCCAAGTTGCGTCACCAACGTAGCCACACTGTGCAGCATGCGGCTAGCCTACCCGCCCTTCCTCTATGCCTACCTCCTCTCCATCTCCATCTTCCCCACCTCCGCTTTGTGCGAGTAATTTTTCGCTTCCCTACCCGAGCTGCGGCGTAGCTATCGGGCTGTGGGATGGCAACCTATGCCTCTCGAACCTATAAGTCGCCCTGCATGATCCCAAGCTTCATGTCACCAACATAGCCACCTACCCCTGTAGGGCGTATTTCTGAATTGTTATGGTGGCTAAGTCCGGCTCCCCTAGCTTGGGTGGTACTTTGCTCATAAATGTGTCGCCCACCATAGCCTATACCCATCTGCCACCCCAACATCATCAATCTGTGAATCTACATGCTGCTCCTCCTATCTGGGTCGGCCTTTGTGAGACGTGGTGGAGACATAGGTCTCTCCACGTCATCTCTCTTATCTTTGTGGGAAAGGAGGCGGTACATCCGTACTAGCTCGAACCGGGTGCCTAACCCGCTCTACGAGTATCCGCTCATGCTCTCCAGCTCTCCTCCCCTCTATCCACGAGATATATCTGTAGCCCATCTAGCTCCGTGGCCATCTGTGCGTAGGCGGGGTAGCCTACGTAAGGCCTCTAAATGATGTCCACCCCGGACAAACCATCTAGTAACGACTGTAATAGGCTACATCATGTGTAGCTCTAGCACCTCGGGCCTCTCCATGGTTTGGTACCCACCACTTGTACCCAACTCTCACAACTCTCTCTGTGGGAATGCATGCATCGCCCTTGGCATCCCCACCGATCGAACACAAGCAATGTGATCGTAGGCCCAGCAATGTAATAGTAAGGCCCGAAGATGTTGAACCTCCGTGATCGCCCGTAGGCGCATGTAGCTCTCTATACACCTATGTCAGCCAATGCAGGTGCCTATGTGAATGCGGTCCATTTGTATCATCATGTCATGTAATACCCCCATCAGTGACCTCAGAACCGGCCACCTCTGCATTTGGGGTGCGAAGGGCGAAAGCACAATGTCTCCATCAAAAGCACCACTAACCTCATCTCCTTTGGATGTGCTTCTATACATCGCTCCATAGCCCATGCTTAGCACTATGGAACGTCGGATCTGCTACACCCTCACCAAAAACGGGTGCTAATAGCTCCTCGACGCCTCCGAGGAGATGGGAATAAAACTGGGACCCAATATGGGCAATCAGTAAGATCCTGTAGACATCCTCCAAGGTGATCGTCATCTCACCCGTTGGCAAGTGGAAGGTGTTGGTTACCGAGTCCCATCTATCGATGAGGGCGACCATCAGACTCGCCTCCCGGACTACATGCCGTGGCGCCTCACACCTATCGGCCCCACCTCTATAACATGTTGTCACTACCCTCCCGTGTCGTGCTCGCCCATACTAACTTGATAATAATAAGGGCGGCACCAGTCCCTCATCCGCAAATCGTCTGGCCTCGCATCCAACAAACACAATATATTAATACTCCTTCCCAACTTACCCTATTTCACCTTGAATCCCGACCTAATCTCCTTATCGACTCCCATCTCGTTGCCCTTGTCACTAATCCATTTACCCTATCTTATCTACCCTAACCCTTCTACTCTCACCTATCTACCCTAACCTCTCTACCCTAACCTACCCACCCTAACCCCTCCCCACCTACCATTAAACCCTCCCGTCTCCCTAATCATTGTCCATCTCACCTACCCCTTACCCACTTACCCTATTTCACCTCCCCTACGCTTACTTTCTCCCCTTTTTGGCCCAAACTCAGCCTTTGCCAAGCAAGGCGTTGGTCATCATTAACCGACATCGGTTAGCCCCGACCGACCACGATCTCTCTCTTGACAGGCATCGGTCATTGTTCTTATGGCCGCGTACCGATCACTTCCCACCGATGCTCGGCCTGGCCGAACGACGCCGGTCACCGTCGTGCCGCCGCCACGACTTCTAAACCCTATTTTTTCTCCCCTATTCATTTTCCCACCCAAATCCCACCTAACAACCTTAATTGTTCCTACATTACCCTTTTACCCTACCCCTACCCATCCCCATTCCCATTTCCCTCTATTTTTCATGTTTTCACATTTTCCCCCAAACCCCAATTTTTAATCTTTGCTATATTTTTAACCAAATTAACAAAACAATCAATCACAAGGTTCGAAACCTACCCGATCCCGCCGTCGTGGTGGAACCTCCGGCCTCGCGCCGCTCCTCCCGATCCTCTCCGGCCTCCCCTTAGACCCTTAGCCCCTCGTTATTTAATCGACTCAAACTAACTCATCTAACCATGACCCCCTTTCACCCCACATTACATTAATTTAATTACTTTAATTAAATTGATCAATTACCTTCATTTTTATTATTATTTAATTACCTTAATTAAATAATACCTACCTTCACCTCACAATGCCACCTCACCTACACACCTCACCCTAAGCCTATTATTAGTAAGTTTCCTTCATCAACTTAAACCTAACTAACAACCCAAAATTAAAGACAAAACCTCATTCTCATGAGACCACAAGCGGTTACTCCCGCTCATGTCCAGGATGAATAGTGAGATCTGCAACCGTTAGAGCTAGGATCTCCTATTTTTAGCATGACCTAGGGAATCTGCCTTAACAACGCGGTCATCCTAATGCGAACCGTCGTTGGTTACCAATTAATGCATGTTTCTTACCTCATTCAGGAGGTTGGCACATTGAGAACGCACATTCTCACATGCAAGCAAGCAAAAAGACTTCTCTCTTGCACATAGACATACCAACATCCATCCGAGGCCATCCAACACTCATTCAAGGTGACGGTGAGTGAAAGTAACGAATCAAGAAGGAGCCCAAGCAGTCCATGCAAGAGCTCTACAACACTTGGTGATTCATCCATACCACTCAGCTTCATACCAGCACCTCCAATCCTCTTGCACATCCACATGCATCAATCTTAAGGTAAGTAGAAAGTCTTGGCTTTTCTATTTCTGTCCTTTTACATTGTATTTTCCTTATTGCTACATTTACATCCGTTTTCCATGCATGCACTTTGTTTGCTAAGCCACCCATAGATCATCCTTTACATTTACACCCCTACACCTTTGAAGGCTCACCAAAACCCACTCAAACCTACTTTAACCAATCATGTCCTTTGTGCAATCACAAAGGGGACCTAGAAGCCATTACTATCGGATTTCTAATATTCCACAAGAAGGCACGGTTAGTCCATAACCCGTGTCACATTACCTGCAGGTGTTTTAACCTCACCGAGATCTTCCTTAACTCACCTAATACTCACCCCTACCAAACCCCAGCCAGCCCAGGAAGCCCACCTCTTGACCTACTAACCTGCTACACCTCACCAATACCCCATTCAACCCTCGACAACTTGAAAACCGTCTCTCGGACTCTAGTTTTGACCCCACAAACTACGGTGACCGACGTCGGTTAACCCTAGCCGACAGACACCGGTTACATGCTAAGCATCGACATCGGTCTCTGTGTTCCCCCCTTGACCGAGAAATGAATACTAAAACACCCTACCTATTGACCCAGATTTTCTCATAATCATACCACGACCTATACTCGCACTGTGTGACGGTACCTTACCTCTCTCGAATCGATCATGCAACCTACTGTTACTTTTGGACTTGTTTATTGTATTTAAGTGAGATACCTAAATTAGTTAATTACAATACATTTTGCTTTACTATTTTACATTAATTTGTTTAAAAGGATTGGGATCGACGTGCCAAATTTAGGAAGTATCGCACTTCTGGAACTAGCACACGCTAGGCGGTCCATTGTAATATATCGTTTAATCTCTCTTTGTGGTCTTGCTTTGTATTTTAGGTAGTTCCTCCCAGCCAAAAGGAAGCTCTCACGGTCAGGCCTCCGGATCGAGGAGTAATTACGCCGCACAACCTTCCACCGTCTAAAACAGGTATTCCTCTTACCACATTTACCTTATTTGTTTTGTCAAATACTTCTCAGAAAACTAAGAAATCAGGTGAAACACTATGTGCCAAGCTTAGGAGGTTCTACGCCTAGTAGATCGTGACTGTTGTGTGAAGTCATGTGCCCGTTTATGCCTCCGGTGTTGTGTAGAAGGCTGAAGGAATGCACCAATATTCTGGAACCCAAGGCTACCATGATGATGTTTGAGGAGGCCATATCTATGTTGGGTCATCTCCCTGATAAATAAAGCTACACACCTCTGGTCTTCATAATGAATAAGGGCACATAATGAGCCTTGAGTTTCTCGAAAGACACAATAGAACCTGCCACGGATCTCATAGTATACAGTGACAACAAAATATAAAGCGCTCCTCTAATTCAAGTCCATTGTTGCAAAGTGTGCAAGTGCGTTGGTCTCTAGAATGTAGTGATATGTCTCCATGCGAAGCCGATGAGAGAAAACTCGTAGTTGACCCAAGGGAATCTCAAACCAAATGGGAACTTGATGTATTTAGGGAATGACACGTCCATCTTCAATTTGGAGATAATGCTCTTAATAGTGGTGTATTTTTGTTGGTAATGGTTCTAATGGTTCAATCCACGTTGATTTAATGTAAGTTGTGTATATCTCCTCTCTAGTTCCTCTATGAATTTCCCTTCTAGGAATGTGGGGATAATTAATAGAGAACGTGAGAGGAGGAAGGTGATTAATAGATCTAATCCGATGCTTTGGAGGAAGGTTGTACAATGTGCATACCAAGTGGTTTGGATCCCCAATTCACATAGCCTCATGGATGATTGGAGAGCCTTGAAGGGGTATCTATTCTGCCCAATGGTGTATCTCGCCATACATCTTAGTATATGGAGTAAAGCATCACAAGATGGAACATAGTTGAGATTCGAGAGAGGGTGCGTGCAAACCGGCCAAGATGATTGCATGTGGAACTGAGCATTTTTCCGGAGGGTCCTGGATAGCATGGAGACGAGTACTCTATCAACACGAGCCCAACTACTGTGCCGAAGATCAGGGCCCCAAATCTCACAACCATACAACATTGTTGGTGTCACTAGAGTTTGGAAAATACACAATTTTGCGTTGGCATCTTGAAATTGAAACTGGAAACATTGTCTCTCAAGTGTATTGAGGGCTGCATAACCTTTACATAATCTCTCTTCTGTTGCATGAAGCATGTTCAAAGGAGGGCCCGTGAAAGTCACTCCAAGATAAGTGTAAGAGGAGACCACTTCCACCAAGTTTCCTTTGTACATGAGGTTAGTTGCATGGGCAACCCTCTTGGTTGTATTAAATACCATGACCTTAGTTTTCTTTAAGTTCACTTGTAAGCCATGAGTATCACAAAAAGAACTTAAGATGTCAAGGTGTCGTTGTAGGCCTGCAACAGTATGTGACATGAGAATGATATCATCCACAAATAATAAAATAGAAATGATGATATCATATAAAAAACAACCATCGTCTCTAAGACCGGAATTTGCAATGATGTGCTCTAGTTCGTCAATGTAGAGACCAAATAGAGTAGGAGAAAGTGGGCAGCCTTGTTTAACACCAATGGTGCTATTGATATCACCTGTATAACTAGTAGGGGTTTGGACTTGACTAACCACCTTTTCACAGAGTGTCATCAAAAGAAGAACCAAATGCTCTGGAATTTAGAGGTCACAAAGTTGTTGGATTAGATGGTGTCTAGGTACGGTATCAAATGCCTTTTGAAAGTCAACAAAACAACAATAAACCTTACGCTTGTTGGCCCTTGCTTCTTCAATTATGGCTCTAAGAGTTAAGACATGGTCTATTGTTCGGTGATCCCGTCTGAACCCTACTTGTCCTTTCGCACGGAGTTTCTTGGATTCAACAAATCGGAAATCAAATCATCTAACAATGTAGCAAATAACTTGCTCAAAGTATGCCCAATCATGATGGTTCTATAATTATTTGGTTCTTGTTGATTCCCTGATTTAAATATGGGGCAGATGATGTGAGACGTCCATGCGTTGGTGGGAATCCATAGGAAGCCACTAGATTAAAGAGATCAACAATGTGCATTGCTAAGAGTTTTGGACTGTGGTGAAGAAATTCAGCTCTCAAGTTCTCTATATCTGTTGATTTCCCTACCTGAAGTTTGAAGATAGCCCGTAACACCATACGGTCTGTGAAGAGAATTTTACCCTGCCACTTGTTCTCTACTGAAATTGGAACTTGATTGGGGATGTTGTAGAGAGAGGATGCGTAGTTGAACCATGTATCTATGTCCTGTATAACACATGAGGATTTCCTTGGGAGGAAGGTTTGCCAAAAAGACTTCACTTTAAACCTCAACATGTTGAGTGTGTCCCTTTCTTTCTTGTGAATATATAACCTCTTCTTTTTCCGTAGGAGCCGGTGGTATATTTTTGGGATCGAATCAAAACCAATACAACGCTACCTACTTCGCATCGAAGCGCCTCCCCAATCTTCTATCTCCTTCTACTTTTGTGCATTCAACCCAAAAAAAAAAAAAAAAAAAATATAAAAAATAAAAGAACGGCAGACAATAGTTTCCTCTCTTAGACAATGGCTTCAAATTCATATATAGAACCAGACCAATATGCATATTTATCTGTGTGTGCTGGGTTGACTTAGCCCATAATATTAATATCACTGATTTTTGGATGGTTGTTAGCGAAGAGATCCGATTGGCATAGTTCCCAATAACATCTTGTTTATTAAATTAAGAGAGTGCAGAGATTCGATTATGCTCTCGTTGCTACTATCTGTTCAGCGCTAAACCCAAGGTATTAATTTGGGCGGTGGCGTACTCAATATTAAAACGCTTGCAATTATTATGCAACTGGAAGATTTGTAAGGCCGTATGGGCCGTGTCACCTTTGGGTTGAAGATCATTAATCAGGTTGGTGGGATTGTTTGTTGTGGGTCGATTCCTCCCACTCAACTTTTATCATGTTGCCAAATACACGGAGATACAAACAACAAATAGGATACGGTGAAGCTATACAAATCATATAACATACTTTTTAAACCTTAATCATATTACTAAAAGGAATATATTTATATAGTATATTATAAGGTATATGCCTTATTAGATAAATTAATTTCCACGTGTTATAATTTATATTACAATATTAGGTATATTATATTATAAGGTATTAATAACATGTACTTACTTGTATGTTTAGGTGAATACCATAATATATACCATATTATATATAATGGATAATATAACATTTACATAGTGCTATCTTATTTATATGATATTGTTATTTTATATTTTAATATTGCTCGAATGTTAAAATGTTATAATGTTTCGAATCCCAAACTTTATACCTTTTATAATGCTTATAATATTATGAGAGGTGATAACATGTTCCGTAATATACTAATATACTAATATTATATCACATGTAATATTAAGAAAGTAGCTTGAACACATAATAATAAAGAATGAGACTTAGTTTAAAAATTCGCACTTAAGAAAGAGGAAATTACCTAGGTAACCCTTAATGGTTTAACAAGAGAAGGAGGTTACGATAAGAGTTTTAATAACATTAAATGGTATAAGAAGGAGATTGTAAATTATCTCGTGAATAAGTGAAGTGATGATAAATTAAATCTTGGACTAAATAACAATTAGGGAATGGTAAGAAAAATCACTCTCGAATGATAAGACAAAATGAAAGGGTAGTATATGATTTAGAATCCCAATTGATAGTAATCTAGAGAAAACAAGTAAATAACATTGAATTTGAAGTTTTAATGGGAAAAAAGGTTATAACACTAACAAATGAATGAGATATATCTAAACAAGTTAAAACTCCTTTAGTAAATAAGCTATGCATAGGTATAAGAAGGATATCTAGTACACAAATTGACACTTAGAAAACAAATGACAAGTTAAAGTTCTAATTACGATTAATGAAGGAAATATCTCATAAGTAGGGATAACAAGAAGTTAACCAAATGAAGTAACCAAACCATTAAAGTATACCTAAACACTAAGAACCTAGCAATTAGAATAAGAAAGTTACGAGTAGAATAGGAGTTGTCGATCTTCACAAAAATTGATAAATTGATAAGTTCTCTACCTTCGCATGCAAGTTGATCATGGTGGTCTTGTAAATAGAAAATATTGTGTTAGGTAAGTAGCGTATAACTAGATTGATTCCTACATGAAACCCTAGTTAGTAATAGATTTATAATTTGGACCTTGGATGGTATGTCATGGATCCACAATTTAGGTAGAAGAAATACCTATTTACGGTAGTATTTTTTTCTATACTTCAATCGACATTCCTCCTCATTAGGCCTTGTTTAGAAGAGGATGCGAACACCCCTCGGTGGGATAGGATTAAGGATAAAGTTTCTATTGGGTTCGAGATGTTACAGGTAGATGGAACACCAGGTCTCTCTCATTAGTCGATTGTCTCCTAGAGGCACAAGAAAAATAGAATAAAAATGTGGATGCAAAGAGGACCGATCACAATTGGTGGATAATGGGCATTCTTTAGATTCAAGTTGCATGAGATCCCTATCCATAGGAAAAGACTCTAAGTTAGCACACTTTTTGGTACCTTTGAGATATTGAGGAGATTTGGGCTAGTCGCATATCATCTTACTTTGCAAATCAATATTCCTCGCTTACACATATGATGAGTCATTTTCTACATGGAAGGATGCCAATTTTATACAAGTATAGTTCCCACATCTGCTCCAGGTGACTTCCAGGAGGAATTCGATTCTAAGGGGAGGGGCATGTAATGCCCACTTCTCTTTGACATTTAATTACTATCATTTTTTTATTGTTGATTAGAGAAATGGACATTATTATTATATTATGGTTAGCATGTTGATAGCTTTAAAGTATGGACATCTTGATTATTCATATGTTGTGACTCAAATTGTGTGTAGTGCCCACTTCTCTTGACACTATTTCATTATGATTTTATTCTTGTTGATTAGAGACTTTAACATTCTTATTATTATGCTTGATTAGTAGATGATAGATTACATGGACATTGGATTATTGAAGTCTTGTGATTCATATTTTGATTATGATATGCTAAATGATCTTGGTGGAAAATTCTATACATGTTTGTTATATTACCCCAATTTTATTCTTGACATGTCATATTCATGATGCATTAACTAAATTTTCATGTTACGAATAATATTGTGATCTCATGGATGTTAGTAAAATAATAGAATTGAATCGTGTTGATATGGTTGATAGATGATAGATGATAGAAGTGCTTAATTTTGATAACAACTATTGATTTATATGTATATGTTATTTCTCGATGTTATTGATGTGGGCATGACACCAGAGAGGTATTTTGTTTGTGATTGCAGGAAAAATGATATCACTATACATCGAAAGGGGATATGGGACCAACCCTAGAAGAATGTTACGTGTTTGCAACATGGAAAAATTGAGTACTTGTGTCTAATGTATATGTTGCATATTGTTATACTTGGTTAGGAGGTTTCCCATGGGGGTGACCTCATATGTGTGGCCATGTGGTGTTATTTTTTCCTTTTTTAAAAATTTTACGTGTTTTATTTTGTGGTGCATGTATTTAATTAATTGGGAAATCTAGCTACTTTATTAGCACTTGTTAATGTGTTTTAATTAGCTAATTTAACTTAACTTGTAAACTAAAAGGAAGATGTGACAATTGGGTAATTAAGAGGGTAGATGGTCCTTGATTTGTGCTTGATGTGGAATGAATTAAATTGAATTTTGTTGAGTGTACTCTTCTTCCCTTCCCAAACTCGAATTTTTCCTTGTAGGCCACTTTTTGAGACTTGTGGGACAAGTTAACCTTGTCCCTTACATCTCAAACTCATCTACCAACCATACTTATGAAGTATGGAGCTTATTTTGACCTTTTTAATGCATTATTGTCTAGCAAAAAAAAAAAAAGTCACTTTTCTACTTACCACATTTAATTTGTCCTTGAAAGGTATGGAGTGCATGTTGGAGTGTAATGTGTGCATGTCATAAGCCTTACTTGTCATTTAATTGCATTGGTATTTGTGTGTGTTGACTTGTTGAGTTGGAATGGGGGATGATGAAGTGACATCCTACATGGATCTACCTCATCATCCTCACCTCCCTTTCTATTTATTGAATAAATTTGAAGGATTTTGGGTTACTTGCCTTATTTTCTACACTTGCACTTTTGAAATTTGGTTTTGGCTTGCATGCTTGGAGATTTTGGAGTTGTATCTTGGGATTGTGATTGGCTTGAATGAGTGAAGCTTGTTGATTGAAGGTCTTGGAATCTTAATGGAAAGGTAGGGTATTTACTTATTTTTATTCCTTTATTATGAATATGGGTGTGAAATTTGTGTTGTTTTTGAGTATTTTTATGAGTGTTGTGAATGTGCTATAATGGGGTTGTTTAATAAGTGATGTGTTTCCCTTTCATTATTAATTAAATTGTGTGTAAATATTGTGAGTAATCATGTTGTTGAATAATTAATTAAAATGGGTCATAAGAATGTAATTATTAGAGTTGTTGGCTCTTGAATTAAGTGTTGTAAGTGATGTGTAAGAGTTGTGTAAGTAAATTTTGGAGTATGAAACACTCCACCTTCTTTTGAAATTCGAATTTTTCCTTTGAGGCTGATTTTGGAGGCTTGTGGGACAAGTTAAACTTGTCCCACACCTCTTAAATTTGTATACCAACCTTACCTATGGTTGGGGAGTTAAATTTAGACTTTCATTATGCATTTTTGTAAGACAAGTTGTATGTTTTAATTGCACTTTCTTACATGTTTTTAATTTCAGTCCTTATGGGGTGTGGGCTTGATTTGAGTGTGTAAGTAAACTGTCATATTATTCACCCACTTATTTATTATGCCTTGGAGTTTGAAGTTGACTTATGAGTTGGAGTTGAGGATGTGTGATGTGGCATCCTACATGGATCCACCTCATCCTCTTTCTTCCTCTTCTATATATTTGAATTCCTTAGCTTGTTTTTGGGTTGCTTCACTTTTGTTACTTCATTTTGGGTGACTTCTTTTGGTTTTGAGCTCTTGAAAATTTGGAGAAAGTTGGAGATTTTGAATGCTTGTGGATTGTTGATCTTGGACTATTTTGCATTGGAAAGCTTGTTGTTTTGGAACTTGGAACAAACTCCATCATGGAGAGGTAGGAGATTGGCTCTTTGAAATGCTCTTCTTTCATTTTTATGCATATGTGAATGGTTGAATGTTTGAATGTGTTGTTTTATTTGTTGGTTGGTTGGGTAGATGGCCTAGGTATGGTGTAGGAGAAGACTATGGGGATTCTTGTGGGGAGACATAAGTGTTTTGGGAGGTATAAGTGTGGAGGGAGTTGGGATTTGGGTTCCACCTTGTAAAAGAAATAGCTTGCATTTCTTTACTCGTTATGGGGTGCCATAAGAGGTTGGGGAGGCATAAGGAAATGGGAGGAATAAGGGGTACTTGGGGGAGGCATAAGGGCATGTCAGGGATTTGAAATGATATATTTTGGTGGTTTGTTCTCAGGTGGTGATACCCATTTCCCCTTTGGGAGGCATAAGTAGCTTCCCCATAGTTCTTTGCTCCTTTGGCTTGCATGATGAAGCTGAGTATTGTTTTTTTTTTGTGTGGTAGTTGCAAACTACATTTGTTTTGGACTGTGTTTTGAATGTGAAATTTTTTTTTGTGTTGTGGAAGCCTGTTGTTGCCATGTGTTGAAAAACATTTCTTATTGCAATATGGTTGGGGCTCGGGGCCAATGAGAGGATGGCTTCTCCTTTTCATTGGATGTCTTGGTTGGGTGGAGAGCGTTTCCTTTCCCCTATTTTGTTGTGATCAAATTGAAAATGGTGGATCTTCATGTTGTTGTTCGGAGCTGAGAAAGAAGACAAATTTTGGTAGTCCTTTGTGAGATTTCCTTTTTGTAAACCTTTTTCCCACTTCAAGTGGATGACAATGTAATATATTTTGTGATGAAGAGTTACTCTGTTTTGGAAAAGAAATCCCCTTTTGAATGTGAAAGAGATATACTCTGTAATCTTTTCTGTGAAAGAGAAATATTTATATCTTCTGTAATTTGTAGTTTGATCAATGGAAAAGAGAAGTTGTAAAAAATTTATTGAGTTCAATAGAATTGTTTTACCTTTACAAAATGAAGTTATTTTGTTTGAAATATGTGTTTGAAATATGTATGAAATCTCTATTTTGAAAATAAAAAAAAAGAAATATGTATGAAGAAAATATATTACTTCCTTTTTTGAAATGCTTGATTTGAAAAAAATAGTATTGCATTCTTCTTTTCACATTTTGATTGAAGGAAATAGAACATGGTAAAATAAAATGAATTCTAATGTTTTATAGTATGTGGAAAATGAAATAGTTCAACCTCTTTTTTTTAAATATGTTATCTCCTTTTGTTTTACTGTAAACTCTGCATATATTTTATCAAAAAAAATACAGAGTGACACTGAAATTATGAAAACAAATGAAATATCAAATTGAATCTTGTATGATCAAAATGATCCCAAATAGACTAAAATACTTAAGAATTTTATAGAAACTTTCAAAATCGGGCTTCAGTCAAAAAATTTCAATCTTTTTTTGTCAAATTTGGGAAATTTTGAATTGATAATCAATCAAACAATTTAACCCTTGAAATCCATCCTAAATTCTTCCAAGTGAAATCCTCCATGTCTGTTTGGCATGTTGAGAAAGAAAGAATGGCGGATTGGAACAAAATTTATAAGTTAAAAAAAAAGACTAGTTCACTTTTTAAATGATAGAAAGACATTTTTATCAAAATTGACCCTTCAAAATTTATCAAAATTAATTTTTAAGGTTTTTTGAAAGAGGAGGTTGAGACCTTTCCAAAAAGTCCTTGTTTGCCAAAAACAAGTTCCCAATCAAAAGTTATGGCCTTCTTAAAGTTTTCACTTCATTTTGGCTTCAAAAAAATCTAACTGTCAAATTTAATTAATAAAATATTATTGTTGGTGGACCAGCGTGGCTAAATATTTTCTTTTGCACTTTTTTCCCAAAAATGCTAAAGGCATGAAGTTCCCCGCCACTCTGCTCTGACCCTGAAAAACCTTCTTTTTTGTCTAAAAATAATCTAAGTTTGAAAAAGTAAATTTGGAAAAATTTCCCCATTAAACCCTTTACCCCCCTTTGCCTTTTGAAAAGCATTTCCATGGGCATGAGGCCCATAAACCCTTAACCCTTAACTTAACCTTTTAAAAATTTTGGAAAAAAATTCTATATTTTCTCGTGGCCCGCATCCCCACCCTTCATTTTGGAAAAGCATTCTGCGGGCACGGGCCCACACTTTTCAAACTTAACCTTTTTTAAAATTTGGTGAAAATTCTAAGTTTTCTCCATGGCCCTACCCCAGAAGCCAATTGGTTTTTGACACATGTGCTATGAGGTAGGCATGTGGATTTGGAGTGGATTGATTTCTTGTTCCTTAATGTTTTAAAAAAATTTGGAAAATTTTTAAAGTTTCTAAGTCGGTCCCATTGCCCGACCCAAAATGGTCAATGGTTGATGACACGTGGATTCCTTAGGCATAGGCGGAGGCACGGAATTTTAAAACCTTAAACCTTTTAATTTTCACAAAAAAAAAAATTATTCTAAGTCTCCCCAATGGTGGCCCACCTTTTGCAAGTTAATGGGTGTGACACGTGGCTTCTTTGAGGCGTCGTGGAGGTGCGGAGTTATTTTAAACCCTTAACAATTTTTTTTCCAAAAAGTCTTAATTTTCTAAGTTTCCCCACCGATCCATTTTCCCCTGCTTTCATCTTAGGCTTGACACGTGGCGTCCTTGGGCATCGGCGGAGGTGCGGATCATTTTGAATCCTTAACGCTTTTTTTTACAAAAAAGCTAAAAATCTTAAATTCCTTGGTGACCCGCCTTCCCTTTCTTGGAAATATTGACATGTGTCCCTTCAGAGACCTAAGGTTTAATTTTTTTTTTTTGGTGCAAAGCCCACCATGGGCTCGTGGGTGCATGGAGGTAAATTGCACTTTTTTCCAAAAAGGAAAAAGCGCTAAGTTCCTTCCCGCTCCGCTCGGCCCACGTTTTGGGAAAAGTTTTTTCTTCCCGCCCATATCCACATTCCTTTCTCTAGGATGAAATTTCTTCCACGGCCAGTAGGAATGCCCTTGGGAAAAATTCTTCCGAGGGCCCACCCTTGGGAAAAATTTCTTCCCCAGGCCCGCAAGCCCACTTTTGGGAAAATTTTCATCCCAAGGCCCACCGGCCCATAACTTGAGAAATATGAGGAGTTAGGAGGACTTCTTTATATCACTTGGAAAGGGGAGGAAATTTCCTATCTAATGGGAATGTTTTTAGGAAGTTTTAAGTGTGTTAAATATGAGAAAAATCAAGTTGAATCTTATGAGTCAGTTTGAGAGTGGGTTAGTGAGAAATTAACCTTTTAATTTAAATGTTTAATCTAACCCTATATATTAGACCTTGTTAATTGTTTAAACCTTGTGGAATTAAATACCTTGGGTATTTAATTGTTTTGGCTCTTTTAACCCTCTAAAAGTTTAATTAAGGAATATTTAACTATAGTGTTAATTTAATTAGTTATTAAATTAATACCTAAGGAGAATTTGAGCTAGTGTGGATTTATTAGTTGTTTTAATGGAAGTGTTATTGTTAAATATTATTTCCTTGAAACTTGTTGTGATAACTGTAGTTTCTAAACCTATATCAGGGCATGCACTTTAAAAAAATTATTCCATAATTTTTCTAACTAAACCTAGGTTGTTCTTGGGTCTCAAGTGGGAGTTTTAGTGGGCGTTACACTTGGTATCAGAGCCATGGGTTCAAAAGCTTGGACCCTTGGGCACACTAGAAAACTTGAGACATGAACTTTAAACCTAGTGCAATGTTAAACCTAGCACACTTTTAAATCTAGAAAAAAAATTGTTTGAAAATTGCATATTTTAGTAAACATGGAAAACTGAATGAAACATAGAATAATGAACTAACTCTCACCTTGGTCTATGCAGGGGGTGGACACAAGTGAGGGGTATTTTCACATAGACTTAGATTTTACCACCACTAGATCATGTTGTAGCAACCATCCTACCACAGATTTTATCAGACACTCCAGGATGTTAATGCCACTTTATACGGAGGGTCCATAGGAGGACGTATAGACAGACATGATGGGGAGCCATCCGTAGATGCCCATGCATCTCTCCTCGACATAGAGAGAGCATAGAGAGATAAACCCACGTGGAGTTAGGAAGAAGAGTCACCACAGAGGGGATAGGGTGACCGGATTCTAGGACATAGAGATAGATCTCGGAGCCCTAGGCTTAGGGATGAGCATGCAGAGAGGCCTAGGGGTCATCAAACTATAGATGAGATCATTAGGAGATCCTAAAGCTACGACCATCTCATTATTCTGGTGACATAGGTGGATTTCAGGTAGAGGCCTGGTTAGTGAGCTTGAGCGGGTGCTTTAAGCTCTGTCCTTGTTCTAGCAACATGAAATCTCGTGTTGTGATCCATCTTGAGGGATGGAGTAGGTGTCTAGTGGAGGACAGAGGAGAGAAGCTCCATGTTGATTCTGAGACATTTACCTAGGAGCTCTTTGAGGAGTGATTAAAGAGTAGATATTTGTCATGGAGGTTCATACAGTAGAGGATAGATGAGTTTCATGACCTCGACAGGCATCTCTTATAGTGGTTGAGTATGAGAGTAGATTTCTGGATCTACTCTAGTATGTTGATTACATGTAGGATGAGTAGGTATGGATCCACAAGGTTCATGGGCCTGAATCTAGACATTGGAGGTGTGGTTCAGATCCATTGTCCCAAAGATTTAGCTGAGGCCGTTGAGAAGGCCTATATAGAAGAGGAGACTCGGGGGAAGACCCCCGGAGGCTAGAGAGATCAGAGTCGAGTGGAGCCGCATACATAGATAGATGCAGGATAGTAGATCGAGGGGGTCATCTCCTCCTCCTCATGGTGGATAGGGTTCATCATAGTCATCTTTTTAGACCACAACAACAGCAACAGCAGCAGTCCCGCCCACCTTATAGACCTCCACAGAGATTTGATGCATAGAGGGTCGGAGTATGGGGCCTCCTCCTAGGGGTCCCATTAGGACACAAGGTGCACCTAGAGCTCGATCGACAGGATCTTGCTAGTAGAGACACAGGCAGACCATATCCAGATCATCAGGATCCACAACATAGACTTCTAGAGCACGATGCTGAGACTTGCTACCCATGGGAGAGGATCAGGTGGTTGTTTTGGTTGTGGTGTTGTTGAAATTTTGGAGAGACTGCCCTCAGAACCCTAATAACAAGGGTAAGATAGATTTAGAGCCGATTGTTGGTGACATGGGGCACAGTCATAGGATTTATGTAGTGGTCGAGAACCACCAGGTTGAGCATCAGAGTATAGTTATTGAGACTACAGGTAGCATTGGTGGTATTCCTACCTCCATTTTATTTGATTCTGGTTCTTTTGATTCTTTTATTGCACCATCTTTAGTAGAGTGATGTAGAGGCTGGTGGTAGTTAGGTAGGGTCTTAGTTGGGACATTGAGATGGCTTCTGGAGCCAAGATCTCTATAGACTCCTTAGTTAAGGAGTGTGTAGTGGATTTGGGACCTTTCACCACTACCTCGGATCTTCGTATCCTTTCGTTGGGTTCTTATGGAGTCATCTTGGGTATGGATTGGTTATCTACGCACATAGAGGCCAGGATGGATTGTTACCATAAGACTATATCTTGTGTCAGATGATCTAGGAGTTGAGTTAGTGATTTCTGGGGTCAGGAGACCCATTTCCATTCGCACCATCTTTAGTTATGCAGCTTAAGTGGTGTGTGCGATGGGGTTTTAGATGTATGTGGTTACATTTAGTGACGAATCAGAGGATGGGTCTAGTGGACCATCACTAGATGACCATCCCATTTTGAGAGAGATTTTTAGATGTCTTTCCAGGGGAGCTGGGGTTACCACCCCCATGTGAGATATATTTTCATATAGATTTGGTTTCGAGGAGTAGAGCCTATCTCACGAGCACCTTATTAGATGACCACCCCGGAGCTCTGCGAGCTCAAGTTATAATTAGAGGGCCTTATGGAGAAAGGCCTTATCCATCCTAGTGTATCCCCTTGGGGTGTACACCGGTGATTTTTGTGAAGAAGAAGGATGGGTCTTTGGTTGTGTATTGATTACCACTAGTTGAACAAAGTAACGATCAAGAATCATTATCCCCTTCCACGCATAGATGATTTGTTTGATCAGATGAAGGGAGCCACAATTTTCTCTAAGATAGATCTTAAGTCAGGCTATCATCAGCTAAGGATTACGGAGGTGGATATTCATAAGACTGCCTTTCGTACGAGATATGGGCACTATGAGTTCACAGTGGTGCCTTTTGGTTTGACTAATTCCCCACAATGTTTATGAGTTTGATGAATGGGGTATTTAGGAATTTCTTAGATCATTTCGTGCTCATCTTCCTTGATGACATTTTGATTTACTCATGTATACGTGTGAGGAGCATGAGGGCACCTTCACCAGGTTCTTTAGTGTCTTCGTGAGCAACAACTTTACGGGAACTTGGAGAAGTGTGCATTCTTTCAGAGAATAGAGGTAATATAGGCCACATCATTTTGGGGAAGGTATCACAGTCGATCCTTCCAAGATTAGAGCTATTATGGATTGGCCAGCACCCACTACTATGATCAGAGGTGCAAGCTTCATGGGATTAGTAGGTTATTATAGGAGATTTGTTAGGACTTCTCTCGGGTTGTGCATCCCATCACTTCCCTTCAGTGGAAAGGGAAGAAGTTTGTTTTGTTAGACAGATGTGAGTAGGCCTTCAGGACACTGAAGGAGTGCCTCACATGACAACACCTATTCTTGTAGTGCCGGATCCTTAGGGTGAGTTTTTGTATGCATGGATGCTTCTTTGGTAGGAGTTGGAGGTGTGTTGATGCGAGGAGGGAAGAGTAGTTTCCTTTGAGTCTCAAAACTCAAATATTATGAGCTCAATTATCGACTCATGATCTTGAGCTTGTGGTAGTTGTTCATGCCTTGGTTTGATGGAGACACTTTCTTCTTGGTTAGAGATTCACACTCAAGACAGATCACTTGAGTCTTCGCCACCTCTTCACGCAACCCAATCTCAACGCTCGTCAGTGGCGTTGGATGGAGTTTCTTTGTGAGTATGATATGGAGATAGAGCATGTGAAGGGGAAGGAGAATGTGGTTGTAGATGCTCTCAGCAGAGATGGAGACATGTGGTTATGGCCACTTCAGTGGGCATAGATTTGTGGAGCAGGATTTCTAGTAGCTTCCTCTTGACAGTTTCTACATTGTAGCTAGAGCAGAGATCGAGTCTCAGAGACCCCTTGAGGGGAAGTTTGATGGTTTTTCATTAGAGGAAGATGGCCTTCTCAGGCATAGAGGCGGATTTATGTTCCCAGAGATGGAGGCTTGAGACAGGATATTTGACAGAGGCACATCATGCACCCTATTCAGCCCATCTTGGGGTGAAGAAGATGCACGCCACTTTGAGATAGTTGTATCATTGGAGAGGACTTGTAGAGACGTGGCTTAGTTTGTGTCATGTTGTTTAGAGTGCCAGAAAGTGAAGGCTGAGCATCAACATCTAGATGGCCTTCTCTTTCCTCA
Organism: Taxus wallichiana var. yunnanensis; assembly: GCA_018340775.1. Classification (NCBI taxonomy): domain Eukaryota; kingdom Viridiplantae; phylum Streptophyta; class Pinopsida; order Cupressales; family Taxaceae; genus Taxus; species Taxus wallichiana. The sequence goes on along the minus strand of CM031241.1, from coordinate 217,362,675 downwards.
TGCTATACCTAGGAGTGGAAGTGGGACACCATTTCCATGGACTTCATTGTTGGGCTACGATGTGAGATACCACCACGATGCCATCATGGTCATGGTGGATAAATTGAAAAAGTGGCTCATTTTTCTCGGTGAAGACCACTTATACAAGCTAGTGTAGTGGCATGGGTTTATCTGGATGAGATTTTCAGGTTGCACGGGATTCCGTGGAAGATCATTTGTGACTGTGATCCTTTGTATACTTCCCATTTTTGGACTACCATGCAACATGCCCTCGGGATGAGGATCAATTTCAGCACAACATATCACCCCGAGATAGATGGACAGACTGAGTGGGTGAATCAGATTCTAGAGGACATGCTTCGGATGTATGTGATGGATCATCAGTCGAGATGGGAGGAGTACTTGTACTTGGTGGAGTTTTCCTACAATAATAGTTTTAGAGTTTGATAGGCATGGCTCCTTTTCAGGATTTGTATGGAAGAGAGTGTAGACACCTCTTAGCTAGGATAGGTTAGAGGACATGGTTTCTCTTGGAAAATCTTTATTGTAGGACATGGAGCAGCAGGTGGTTATGATTAGACAAGAGACTACGTAGGAGGCACAAGATAGAAGTAGAAGAAGTACATAGATCAGCATAGGACCGACCGTAGTTTTGATGTGGGCATGAAGGTGTTCCTTTGTGTTAGGCCACATAAGATCCCTATCCATTATGGAAAAGGTTCTAAGTTAGCTCCTAGATTCGTTGGTCCTTTTGAGATCTTGGAGCATATCGGCCCTTTGGCCTACCATCTAGTGTTGCCACCTAGCTTGTCTCATGTACATGATGTGTTTCATGTTTCAGTGCTTAGGAGATATATTGCAGATCCTTCTCATGTGTTGGATTGGACCTCTTTGTAGGTGTAGGATCAAGGGCAGGTGATGGTGGAGCCCATTGCATTATAGAGCGCAGGACCCTGGGCCTTTGAGGAAGAGAGATTGACAGGTTGAGTGTAGTGGGGGGAGATATGATGAGATTGTGGCTACTTGGGAGGATGTTACATTGTTACGAGTTTAGTTCCCACATTTGTTCCAGTGACTTCAGGAGGAAGTTGAGTCTAAGGGGAGGGGATGTAGTGCCCACTTCCCTTCGACACCTTTTATGATATTGATTATGATACTGTTGACTATATTATGGACATTATTATGACTTTTGATTTAGTATGATGTTAGATGTTAGATCATGGATTATTGTTGACTTTGATTCATATATGATGCATGATGATTATTAGAGACATTTTATATATTGATGTTGATATACTTGTTTGACATGGTTATATTTATGGATGTTGTTCGGCATGTGATATTTTGATATATTGAGTAGACCTAGGGAAAATTGAATTAATTTGATGATCATATAGTTGTTGATGAAATTGTAAATGATATTGTTATTTGCCTTGATGTTGTTGTGATTCATATATATATAGATGATTTTGGAAGTTATATTTTATATTATTTTGGATGATTTGATGTGGCCACGAGGCTGAAGGAGGTATTTTTGTTTTATAGGTTAAAATATCACAACAAACATCGGGGATTGGAGACCAACCACATTGGAATTCTAGATGAATTCAACAAAGGTCACCATGGCAACATGTATTGTTTTTTTGTGTATGTTTGATTGTTGTTAGGGATTCCCATGGGGGATCACCTTAAATGTGACCAAGGGGTTATGTGTATTTCTTTTATTTGGTTCCTTTGTTTAATGTTTGTATGTGTTTAATAAGTGATGTGTTTTCCCCTTTCATTATTAATTAAATTGTGTGTAAATATTGTGAGTAATCATATTGTTGAATTAATTAATTAAAATGGGTCATAAGAAAGTAATTATTAGAGTTGTTGGCTCTTGATTAAAGTGTTGTAAGTGATGTGTAAGTAATGTGTAAGAGTTGTGTAAGTAAATTTGGAGTATGAAACACTCCACCTTCTTTGAAATTCGAATTTTCCTTTGAGGCTGATTTTGGAGGCTTGTGGGACAAGTTAAACTTGTCCCACACCTCTTAAATTTGTATACCAACCTTACCTATGGTTGGGGAGTTAAAATTAGACCTTCATTATGCATTTTTGTAAGACAAGTTGTAGGTTTTAATTGCACTTTCTTACATGTTTTTAATTTCAGTCCTTATGGGGTGTGGGCTTGATTTGAGTGTGTAAGTAAAACTGTCATTTATTCACCCACTTATTTATTATGCCTTGGAGATTGAAGTTGACTTATGAGTTGGAGTTGAGGATGTGTGATGTGGCATCCTACATGGATCCACCTCATCCTCCTTTCTTCCTCTTCTATATATTCAAATTCCTTAGCTTGTTTTTGGGTTACTTCACTTTTGATTACTTCATTTTGGGTGACTTCTTTTGGTGTTTGTTTTGAGCTCTTGCAACTTTTGGAGAAAGTTGGAGATTGTTGAATGCTTGTGGATTGTTGATGATCTTGGACTATTTTGCATTGGAAAGCTTGTTGTTTTGGAACCTTGGAACAAACTCCATCATGGAGAGGTAGGAGCTTGGCTCTTTAAAATGCTCTTCTTTTTTTTATGCATATGTGAATGGTTGAATGTTTGAATGTGTTTTTATTTGTTGGTTGGTTGGGTAGATGGCCTAGGTATGGTGTAGGAGAAGACTATGGGGATTCTTGTGGGGAGACATAAGTGTTTTGGGGAGGTATAAGTGTGGAGGGAGTTGGGATTTGGGTTCCACCTTGTAAAAAGAAATAGCTTGCATTTCTTTACTCGTTATGGGGTGCCATAAGAGGTTGGGGAGGCATAAGGAAATGGGAGGAATAAGGGTACTTGGGGAGGCATAAGGGCATGTCAGGGATTTGAAATGATATATTTTGGTGGTTTGATTTTTAGGTGGTGATACCCATTTCCCCTTTGGGAGGCATAAGTAGCTTCCCCCATAGTTCTTGCTCCTTTGGCTTGCATGATGAAACCTGAGTATTGTTTGTTGTTTTCATGTGGTTGCAAAAACTGCATTATGTTTTGGAGTGTGTTTTGAATGTGAAAGTTTTCTTTTGTGTTGTGGAAGCCTGTTGTTGCCATGAGTTGAAAAACATTCTTATTGCAATGTGGTTGGGGCTCGGGGGCCAATGAAGGAGGAGGAACTTCTCCCTTTCATTGGATGTCTTGGTTGGGTGGAGAGCGTTGCCTTTCCCCTATGTTTTGTTGTGATCAAATTGAAAATGGTGGATCTTCTTGTTGTTGTTCTGGAGATGAGAAAGAAGACAATTTTGATAGTCCTTTGTGAGATTTCCTTTTGTAAACCATTTCCCACTTGAAGTGGATGACAATGTAATATATTTTGTGATGAAGAGTTACTATGTTTTGGAAATGAAATCCCCATTTGAATGTGAAAGAGATATACTCTGTAAATTTTTAGTGAAAAGAAAAGAAATTTATTTTGTATATTGTATTTTGTAAGAAATGAAAAAGAAGTTGTAAAAGAATAATTCGAATTAATAGAAGTTGTTTATTTTCCTCAAATGGCATTGTTATATTTGAAATCTATTTTGAAATGCATTATGAAATCTCTATTTGGAAAATTAAAAAAATGGAAATACGTATGAAGAAAATATATTACTCTATTTCATTTGAAATGCTTGATTTTGGAAAATAGTATTGCATTCTCTTTTCACGTTTTTGGATTGAAGGAAATAGAACATGGTAAAAATAGCATTAAAATGAATTTCAAATGTTTAAAGTATGAAATGAAATAGATCAATTCAAAATTAAGTTCGATAATTATGTTTGATTCCTTTGTTTCACTACAAATATTTATCAGAATTTATCAAAAAAACAGAACCTAAAACTATGAAAGACAAATGAAATATTAAATTGGACATAGTATGATCAAAACGATCCCAAATAGACTATAACAACTTAAGAAATTTTCATAAAACTTGTAAATCGGGCTTAGTAAAAATCACAGTCATTTTTGCTGTCAAATTGGGAAATTTTGAATTGATATTCAATCAAACAATTTAACCCTTACAATCCATCCTAAATTCTTCCAAGTGAAATCCTCCATGTCTATTTGGCATGTTGAGAAAGAATTCATGGCGGATTGGAACAAAATTTATAAGTTAAAAAGACCAGTTCACATTTTTAAATAATAGAAAGACGTTTTCATAAATTAACCCTTCAAACTTTATCAAAATTAAATTTTTAAGGTTTTTGTGCAAAGAAGAGGTCGAGACCTTTCAAAAAGTCCTCGTTTTCAAAAATTGAGTTCCCAATCAAAATGTTATGGCCTTCTGAAGTTTTTACTTCATTTGGCTTCAAAAAAATCTAACTGTCAAATTTAATTAATAAAATATTCGTTGGTGGACCCATGGGCTAAAAATTTCCTTTTGCATGTTTTTTCCCTAAAAACGCTAAAGGCATGAAGTTCCCACCGCTCCACTGGTCCAAAACCTCATTTTTGTCTAAAAATAATCTAAGTTAGAAAAAGTAATTTTGGAAAAATTTTCCCCGCGGCCCCCCGCCCCTTTGCCTTTTGAAAAGCATTTCCGTGGGCGCGTGGGCCCGCAACCCTTAACTTAACCTTTTAAAAATTTTGGCAAAAATTTCTATGTTTCTCCATTTCCTCGCCCTTCATTTTGGAAAGCACTTCCATGGCACGTGGGCCGTGTTTTCAAACTTAACTTTTTTAAAATTTTGGTGAAAATTCTAAGTTCCTCCATGGCCCCGCAGCCCGCAACCTTTGTTTTGGTGAAGTACTTCCTTGGACACACGCGTGGCCCGCACCCTCTTAGTTAACTTTAAAATTTTGGTAAAATTTGCTAAGTCCTCCCGCTATCCCGCAATCAATGGATGACACATGGCTTCCTTGGGCATCGGTGGAGGAACAGAATGTTTTTAACCTTAAAGGTTTTATTCGCTAAAGTAAAAAATTTCTAAGTCTCCCCGGCGGCCCACCTTTTTGCAAGTCACTATGGGTGTGACACGTGGCTTCTTATGGCGTCGGCGGAGGCATGGGTTGTTTTAAACCCTTAATGTTTTTCTTCCAAAAGTCTAAATTTTCTAATTTTCCCCACCGGTCCGTTTTCCCCGCTTGCATCCTGGGCTTGACACGTGGCATCCTTGGGCATCGGCGGAGGCGCGGATCATTTTAATCCCTTAAAGCTTTTTAGACAAAAAGCTAAAAATCTTAAATGCCTCTAGACGACCCGCCTTCCCTTTTTGTTTGAATTTTGGACACGTGTCCCTTGTGGACCCTAGGGTTAATTTTCTTCTTTTGGCGTGAAGCCCCGCCATGGGCTCGCAGGTGGAGGTAAATTGCGCTTTTTGTCCAAAAGGGAAAAAGTGCTAAGTTCCTTCCCCGCTCCATCGGCCCATGTTTGGGAAAAGTTTTCTTCCCCGCTCCACCTAGTTCTCATTCCTTCTCGGGAAAAATTTCTTCCCACGGCCCATAGGACCGCCCTTGGGAAAATTTCTTCCGAGGCCCGCAAGAAAATTTTCTTCCCACTTTTGGGAAAATTTTCATCCCAAAGGCCCGCCGGCCCATAACTTGAGAAATATGAGGAGTTAGGAGGACTTATTTATATCACTGGAAAGGGGAGGAAATTTCCTATCTAATGGGAATGTTTTTAGGAATTTTTAAGTGCGTTAAATATGAGAAAAATCAAGTTTAATTCTTATAAGTCAGTTTGAGAGAGGGTAAGTGAGAAATTGCCCTATTAATTTAAATGTTAATCTAACCCCTTGGATTGGACCTTGTTTCTTGTCTTAGACCTTGTGAAATTAAATACCTTGGGTATTTAATTGTTGGGATCCTTTAACCCTCTAAATTTTAATTAAGGAATATTTAACTATAGTGTTAATTTAATTAGTTATTAAATTAACACCTAAGGAGAAATTGAACTATGTGTGGATTTATTACACTTATTGTTTAGGGTAAGTAGCATTCTTGTATCAATTTAGTTATGGAGAAAATATCCTTTAGAGAAATTTTATTTCTATTAAAAGAATATTATTAATTATAATTGGCCATTAAATTATGGTTTAAAGGTCTCCTACTATCTCTATCTCGATTTAATCAATTACCCTTACTAAAGAATAATTAATACCTCCTAATTTTTTTGATAAGCAAGAATTAATTAAGGTTCATAACATCCTATTTCTAATTGGCCCCATTTCCCCATTACACATAAATAATAATTAAATTATTTTCTTTCCCAAAATTCCTACCTAACAAAAGTAGGGTTAATCCTCTACCACTAGATTGTTTCATTTTAGACCATTAGATCTAGGTTTGCACTACAACCCTAAAAATCCTTAAGAATTTCTTTAAGTTCCCCTTTAGCCCAAATTATCTTATTTTCATTTGCAGGACTGAGGAGTATGGAGGCCATGGAGGATTTTTCACCCTTTACTTCCATTTTCATTATGTCTATTCCATTTTGTTAAGGGGGATCTATCCTATCTCTATGGAGGGTTTTGTTTATCTCATTTTATTTCATTTGCATTGCTTATTCTAGAGCTAGTTTTACATTTTAGTTTTCTCTATTTTTTTACATTTGGGGAAAACCCATTTTTCACACAAGGTGTGTATGCTTCCATAATCATACATATATGTAAATATATATGTATATATGAACATATAACTTTGGGTCAAGGTAGTTTTATACACATGTTTATTAGTTTCTATTCAAACTTTCATTTTAAAGTTAAATCACGGCCCAGGAAAAATATTATAGATATCGATGATGGTCATCGTAATGAATACCGAGGACCAGAGGATACAAATGATATCGGTTATGCTACCGACATCGATTCCAGATTGTTTTGGGTTATTTTATAAAGGAAACATTTAGATAGTTGAGTTGTTAAAAAATAGTAGTCTTAGATTAATTTACAGAAGATTATATGCTTCTAACCCCATGCCTTTACCAGTTTTTAGGTCTGAAAAGGAATACAACAACTAGGTTGAAGATTATGGGTTTTAACTATATAACAGAGACCGAGTTTTGGTCGGTTGACACGATTTTGGTCACTAGACACCGGTGCTATACGAGAGCAAATATTTCGAATTTGAGGAAATGTCATAAAGTGAACAAGTTTTACCTAAAAAGTCCATGGGTCAACTATTATTAACTATAAGAAATATACATAATTAGAATAAGCATTCTTAGAACCTTAGATTGATTTAAAAGTTATAGTATAGTTTTGGAAGCCTTTTCTAGTTTTAGAAGGGGACTGATGTCGTTATACTTTCTGCCGACGTCGGTGAGCTCAACCAATGTCGGTTCATTGTGTAGGAGTAGAATGTTCAAAATGTATAATATAATGATTTCAAGTGTTTATTTTTTTATTTAATCAACTTAATATTATATTCCATCATAATTAACTTAACAAAATTTACAGAGATACAATAACTCTCAAATAATGCCATCAAAACAAGAGTTCATTTTCCTTTTTGCATTTCCATTTTATCACGCAATTTACAAAATAAATATAAGTATTTTCTCTTACATTTCCATTCCAACATACAATTTACACAAGGTAAGAATATGAATTTCATCCTTTTGTTTTACCTCATCTACTTTATTTATAACTATTTTCCAATCATACTTCTTATAAAATAATGTTCTTATTTTCAACAATAACAAAATTAATACAAATTACAACTCATGCAAATCCAATAATAAGTCTCTTCTTTTACTACTTTTCCATTTCAACAATTTGTAATAATTATTTTACAATGCTTCAATTTCAATATTACAATAATGGGTAACAATACAAAATGTTCCTTGGCTTTAATAAAAGTAGCTCCTCCAATCTTCATCTCTTTTCAACTTTATATCAATTCAAAGAAAGAGGGGAAATGCGATGCTCTCCACCCAGCCTTTAATCCATTAAGAGGAGAAGCCTTCCTCCTTATTGCCCCCCAGGAACCAACAACTCGAAGAATGAGGAATGTATTGTGACTTGAAAACTCCACACAACAATGGCTTCCAAAAATACACAAACTCAACATTTACACATTCAACATTATTTTCACATTCCAACATAATTTTCAAGCAAGATTCACAAAGTAGTTTCCATCATTTTTCCTTTCAAAACAACACAATAAACACATATTTTTACAAAATACAAAGGCTCATAAACAAGCCAAAATAGAGACAAGAACATGGAGGCTTCTCCTTGTGCCTCCTAAGTGGGAAGAGAGTCCACCCAAAACCTCCAAGTGCACTATCAACAAAAATCACAACACTTATTTCTCCCTTTTTCCTATGCAAATAACATGTGAAAACCCTTTTTCCTCCACATAGGTGGAGCTCTCTCTCCCACACTCCCTCCACATTTCCTTACTATCTCCCTTTTTCCTCCACAAAATCACTCCACTTATTTCTCCCACACCATCCTAAGGTAATCTACCCATTCCCAACATGCAACACACAATAAAACATACACCATTTTCACTATAACATACAATATAAAAGAACAACAAGGGATGGAGATCCTACCTCTCCATGCAAGCTTCCAAAACTTGAATCCATAATCCTTAGCCCTTCCAAAGAAAGCAAGAAATGAAGAAAATCCCTCCAAGATCCACGAAAAAATCCCAAAAGAAGAATAACTCCCCTCTTCAAAAATGCTAGCAAGTAAAAGAAAGAGTAACCCCAAACAAAACTAAAACACAAGCATAAAATGGAAGAGAGAAGAGGAGGGTGAGGTGGATCCATGTAGGATTCCACATCCCTCTTCTCAAATCAATATCACCCATTCATACACAAACCCGAGGGAGTAAGTTTGGGATGAGGGTAAGGTATCTGCAAAATGTGCACACATTCTCAAGTTGCACATTTTCTAAAATTAATTTTAGGGGCTCAAGATAGGAGTGCACTAAATGCCTCTTTTTCAATAAAATATGATGCCTAGGGTCCTAATATGACCCCTAAATAGACACCTATAATTTTGTCTACATGATCTTATCACTAAGATCATACTAACTATTCTAGTCTCGCGTCAATTTACTACACTACGCTAGTAAATCACCCTTTCTAACCTCTTCTAAACCCCTAAATTTGCTAACCCCTCTCTAATCAGCTTCTATAAACTTATTTCCCTCTAAATTAACCTTGTTTAGGTTAATTTAATCATCTTATTGAATTTCTAGTGAGAGTTTGAATTTCTAAACAAATATCTCACCTTTTCAAATAACCACTTGGCTTTCCAGAATCCAGTTCATACCTCCCAATGTGCTTTTCTAATAAACACATTTTTGGCTCCTTTTTAGTCCCACATACTTCCAAAATAACCTTTTCTTCCAAACCAAAAACTATAAATAGGAGGGTACCCCTCCTACCTTTTCCTAAAAACTCTCTCTCTCATTTCATTTCCGATTTAGGTTATGCTTTAGTATTTTAGAGTCACTTCATTTCATATTTGAGCTATTTACTTGTATTTTATAAATATCTCAAAGCTTGAAGTAAATGGGAGAAGCCATTAATGGTGAGCCCTCATTCTTAAGATTTTGAGACATCAATAAATACATAACTGATTGCTATAACTTTAATAGGTTCATTTTATACATAGCTTTCATGGAGTAGAGAACTGATATAGTCATGTTTAGAGGTTGATTGTTTGTTTTAAGTTTTATATATGAATGAAAATAGATATCTCTTGCTTATCTCTAATTTGACGGTTATTATATTATTTTTTCAAAATATTTTGGGGTTTATTTAGAGATTCTTACCCCATCTTCATAGTTTTAACAAACTTTTCAATGTACACATTTGGCACGCTCGATGGGACACTCACCATTGTCCTCTAAGATTTCTTTTGAAGCTTTTAAGTCCACTTTCATGTTTTCTAGGAGAAACAACTTATTATTTAGTTGTTTCCATTTCTTAAATGAGATAAATCATCCTTGTTCATATATATTTTGTGGTTTAAACTAGAAATAGGATTCTTTGACTAACAACTAACCTATTTTCTTGTTGAAAATTTCAATTTTTATGGCTTTTGTAGGTTTTTAGGGGGTACGCGTAGGTGTCTTAAAGGGGTGTGTCTCCATCGATACCTTAGGGTCTTTGTCGAAATGGCCGCACACCCATCTAGTTGTGTTCTCCACTGACATGTCATTTTAAAAGGGGTGCGTAACCGTTGAACTATAGGCATCTATGTTGATTGTTAGGCATATCCGCCCCTCTAGATGCCTTGGTGTTTATGGGCTTTGTGTAACTCTGTCATTTTGGCTCGTGCACATACCTATTAAAACATCAACATCTCTGTCGAATGTTAGGCGTACACATGCCTCTGTGTGCGCTAGTGTGTTTTAATATACTGTGGATTTACTAAATCTTACTTGTAAGCATACTCGTTGAGTCAGAGGAATCTCCGTTGAAACCCTAACACACATGTAAGGAAGGACCACGTAGGTGTTGGACCCTAGGGTCATAATTTCCATCCACTTATCCACGTTGGTTTGGGTACGTATCCCTTTCCAGGGGTGTGCAAGTATCATTGGGCATGCGCAGTGTACATCTTAAAATTTAAATTTTTCCTCCGAGTTGTAAGATCATTTATTTGTATTTTCCTAGTGTTTGCAGGGTCTAACAAGTGATTACAGGTTGTTGTTTGGTTGTTTAAACTAATGTAGCTTAAGTGTTTTAGTTTCTTAGCTAGAACGAGGTTTGTGAAGTGTGTATGCTCTCTCCTCACACCTTCTAGGTGATCTTGGAGATCAAAAACACTTCTAAAACCTTTTTCACATCTAAAAATGCTTATTTTACACTTCTTAAAAAGATTAAACTTTCAAAATTGGTTAAAACAAACTCCCTCTTCTGAAAAGCACGTTTAAAATTACTTTCCATATGATTTGTTTTAGTGTAATTTCCATGTTGTGTATGCTCTTCCTTCACACCTTTTGGTGATCTTAGGAACCAAAAACAACATGTAAATTCTCTTTCTTGATATTAGTATTCGATGGAAAATTACTAACTTTGCGCATGTAGGACCTAACGATTGTCAAAAAAAAGAGTCAAAAAATAACAAAACCTTCTAATACATGTTTTCATACATGAGTTTCCAAAATGGTGTGCTACTTAAAACCACATTAAAAATTAAGCAAGATAAAAACACACCACTCCACATAACACTTTGTATTATGCGTTTCGGAAAAAGGGTACGTCCCTATCTACTCAACTAGAACATAACCCTTTGGCATAACTCCTTAAGCTACAACAATGGGGGTGGTTCAAGGAACCCTAAATTAATCCACCATTGAGTAACCTCATGGATGAAATAGGAAGTGCTCCGCTTACCCACTTGACTAGATTTACACTACAAGTTAGAGTCAATGTTGTCTATATCGTGACTCCAGTGAGAATACGCATGAATGCATTTTTATGCTCATCGTATTTGAAGGGGGTAAAGTAAAGATGGGATACTCCCAAATTAGTCAGTGTGACTTTTTGGGTTAATGGAGCTTGCTCTGGACAACTTGTGACACCTAGTTGTGAGATCCTATTAGGGAAGTCATTCTATCTTGGAGCCCACTTTGTTAGTTCGTTGTCGAGTCAAGCCATCACTAAGTGATGACTTACTTGGAATATGAACCTTGTTTCTTTAATAAGGTAAGTTAGATTTAATTGTATTTTATCATGGAATTAAATGACATCTCACTTATCTTGGTTTCATTTTCACCTTCGGATGAGGTGGCGTGCCCAAGTGGTGCTTAGTTTATTTCCATCTTTTGATCTATACCCTTGTATCCTCATCGCCCATTTTGTGGTGAGAAGGAGGAATCCTCGTGAGTCTAATCAAACATGGTATTCACCACTTTTTTTCCATTTACACCCATCCATTTTTGCAGCTAGGTTGTTAAATGTTTGAAGTGTGCAAGTACATTTTTGTATCTTTAGTAGTCCTTTAATCTTGATTTCAAAATCCTCTTAAGCTGCGGTGATTTAGGTTCATCATTCATCTCTCCTTGAGTTGATAGTTTTTCTTACATTCTAGTCACAAAATCTTGGTACTTACATCGTGTTTTCAAATTTATTGAGAACTTGATATAAGTCCCTTTATTATCTTGATTATCTTGCTCTCATGCAAAACTAAAAATTCTTGCTATACTCTACTTATTTTCAGTTCAATGTCATGTAATTCTTTTGAGAGTGTTGATATTTCCTTCTATATACCATAATAATGTCATCTTAATGCTAACAACTTGCTTTATCAGTTAATGCATTAGGATAGTGTTGTTACGTTATATCTATTCGTGACTTCTATTTTTCAGAAAACTTAGCTTTCATCAGCATTCAAACTATTTTAGTATACCTTGTCGAGATATTGCGTCAATACCACTTTAATATTTAGGCCTTGTTAGAATTCTAACTTGACCTATGTATTGATAGGATATTGTCACTATCTGCTTTGAACCCTTCACGGAATCATAGTTAGGGTATAAACATGGAAAAACAAAAATTCGAGGGATCATTTCATTTAAGTGTTCATATGAGTGTTCTTTGAATGATTAAAAAAACTGCATAACATTACATCTAAAACACACTGCCATTTCAACATCACATCAAATAATTTACATAAACATATGTCTAGGTTTCACACAAAATTTGAAAACATTTAGATGAAACCTCGTATAAAATTTGACTAGTGATTCCTAGAATCAAAAAGATGGCATCCAAATCAAATGAACATGACTTAGGAGAAAACCCTTTTGAAGCCTTCCCATTTAGCGGAAACAACTTAGCACCTCTCTTTTCACAAGTCAAGGATGCAGAGCCATTAATTGATCATAGTGGAGAGGATTCTGACTCTTCTGGAGAACAACATAAATTAGACCTAGGCCGATTCGACGAGCTCCTATATTATAATAGAGATCAAGTACTCGCAAGATTCCTCGAGTTAGGAGCTAAACTGCCGCATGAATGTGAAGTAGAAACCAAGGTCATAAATTATAAAATGGAAGATAAAGTATCCCTCTTAGATATGGATAACCCATTTGATACAGGGTATGCCTCTACTTCTGTGAAACATCATACTGTTGTTGAAGGAGACCTGCCATGACGAACTTATTACAAAGCTTCACATAAAGTGAAGATTGAACACAAAGCCTCACCACCTACCGATTTCGATGAGGAAGAGGATCCTTTAGTTGAAGAAGAGATCCTTCAAAAAAAATCTTGAAACTGAGCCAAAAATTAGCAAACATAGGCTCTTCAAGAAGAAGTGTATACAAAGACAAAGACAAAACAAAATCTAGTGAGTTCCACTTTGATCCATATACTAACACTACCTTTAAAGTGGCTAAGGCACAAAGACCAATGTCACCTACCAAAGAAAAACTCATTCAATAGGAGTTACAATCGATGAAAGACACACTTACTACACTACAAGAGGGAAACGTAGGACATAGTAGGAAATACTTGTATGAAGAACTATGCCCTTACCCCTTCGATAAGGACATGTTGCGGAAACCCTTTCTAAAACATTTTTCCATCCCTAAATTTGATAAATATAAAATCAAAGGTGATCCTCATGATCACATCAAGGAATTTTATATGGCTTGCCAAGAGGTCACATACAACGATAATTTCTTCATACGACTCTTCACTCACACCCTAGTGGGCGCTTGCATTGGAATGGTTCGTAGTATACCCAAAGGCTCTATTACAACTTGGCCCGTGCTAGTAGAGAAATTTGTACAACATTATCCCTTCGATGTGGAAAATGATATCATAATAAATGACCTCTACAACGAAAAATAAACCCAATGAGACCTTTGTGAGCTTCTTACAATGATGGTAAGCTTTGGCAAGTCGGTTCCCTTGTGCATTACCCGAAAAAAAAATAGTGAGAATATTTGTTCCTAACTTAAACCCATAAATAGCCTTCCATGTATAATTTCACTGCGGCTCTAACTTCGAAGAAGTCATAGAGAAGGGTGGTCAAATCGAGAAGGCCCCAATCACAAACGGAACACTTAAATCAGTTTGTAAATATAAACATGAAGTGAAATCCATAGACAAATCAAAGTTTTTCAACAAAAAAGCATTTCGTTGGCGGCAACATTACTGACTCCAAAAGAGTCCAAACTGCAAACTAGTCCTCTCTTAAATCTCTCGTAAGGACCTCGTCCCAAGGCACTCACTAAGCGTACATTTACATTGTTAACATAATCCCTCTCTTCCATGCTAAAATAGTTAGACAACATAAACATGGTGGAATACCCAACCATGAAAGTACCATACCCAGAAGATGCTCCAAAACTTGGTTGGTTCAAAGAGCATGAGTACTGTGACTTCTACCGTGTTAAAGGACACAAGACAGATAGGTGCTTGATACTTTCATTATATACAAGACCTCATTGAAGAGGGAAAAATCACCGTTGATTCTCCCCCAGACTCAGGACAAGTTCCAAATGAGAAAATGGGTATCTTCAAAGATCCCTTCCCTAACCATGCATATAAAAAGAAAAGGAAGCCAAATCAAAGGAAAAATTCTAATGACTATAGGACTGCCGCTTATATTTATCCCACTAATGATAGTCCATTTGATTCTCTCATAGGATGTATCCGTTCATCTAATGAACAGGTCAATATTATTAGGATCTTAAAAAATATTTGTGCAATAGGAGCGTGACACACTCGTTTGATCATACCAGATCCCCTACTTGTCCCTTAGGAAGGTCAATACAATTTGATAGACCAGTTAGAGAAAACACCTGCTAGGATATCAATTTTAGATCTCCTCAACATCTCTACTACCCATAAAGAAATACTTTATAAAACACTTTGCAAAGTTTGGGATTTTCACTGATTTAGATCCCACGCACCGCCAAGCAATGATTGCACACCTTGACTCCAATTATCATATTACTTTTGATCATGCCAAAATCCTACGTAACGACCCAGAGCACAACTTACCCTTATACCAGAAGTGGTTGTTACCCATCACAAGATCAAGAGAGTACTTGTGGACGGTGGATCTGGTCTAAATATTTATACTTTGAAGCTAGTTAAGCAACTAGGCCATTCAGAGACAGATCTAGGGGCCAAAACTATTACAATCACAACCTATGATAATGAAGAACGAGAATCAATGGGTACTATAGTAGTTCCAATGGAAGTAGGGCTGACTTGTCATGATATGACCTTCCATGTCCTTGACTTGGATCTTCCATACAACATGCTCTTGGGGTGCCCATGGATCCATGCCATATAGGCCATTCCTTTGAATTTCCATCAATGTATCAAGTTGTGTCATGAGGGCCAAATAATCACCATTCAGGGTGATCCAAACCATTTACACATTGTAGTTCATTACACAGTTTTTCTCATGTGGCGTATGAATGTCCTTCTGCATATGTTGTTATCTCTTTACAAACAGAAGATATCAAGAAATGGGTATATTCAGATTCACTCACACCTTACAACAAAGATTTTCCTTTGTTGGTAAACCCTTTCGCATCAAGGAGGAAACGTCGGCAAAATATGACCTAGGAAATCTGATCACTCTCAAACAAGATTTTTTAATATCAGATCTATCATTATCTCCTAGAACACGGGGTAAAACTTACTTTTAGTTCAAGAGCACTCGGGATAAATTCCCTAAACCATTAAATAAATTCATCCCTAGTGGTATCCTATCCGAGGAAACTATGTTAGAGGACCCTAATATTAGAGTGTTGGAAGGTACCATGGCTTCATCCCATCAGTCACCTCAGTATATCAAAGGTCACTGCATGATGTTCGTCATGGGTTATAATGGGTTCAGATGTGGAATCAATGCACAAGGCCGGTTAGAGCCCATTCCTATCCCTCATTTCAAATCTAACAAACATGGTCTTGGGATAAGACATCAAGATGATCCACCCTTTGAGATTGATGCCACCTCTTCTGAACGTGAGGATGACTCATCTCATTCTGATAGCAATGCAAATTCCCAATGTAGCCTCTATGCGTATCTTGCTTCCACTAACCTATTTCCTGATTCAGGAGTCCTTACCTTATTTGTATCTAATCCTCAAAACAATTAGCAAGTAACCCTTTTATATCCCAAACTTATAGATTGGGATCAACAATTTCATGTGCCAATCGACTTCTTTGAGAACGATGAGGAATTTGTAGAATTCATGGGACTCGGGGATTTTATTCTCGGATGGGGATCACAAGAAAGGCTTCACAATTCAATTAGACACTTGTGTATACTTCGGAGAAGAGGAAAATATGTGTGGATGTTTGAATAGGAAGGTCATAAACAAGAGTAAGAACAATTCAGAGAAGCCTTTCCACAAAGATAAATGAAGGTCTCATAGTGACAAACTCTTTGAAGCACTCATAGATAAGTAGAATGAAGAACCTATGGATGAAATGGTCTATCCATTCAGGGATTATGACAAGCCACCTAAGGAAGTTGATCTTACTCTTCCCCTTGATCCTACGTGGATGGAGGATGCTTCTAAAATGCTTGTTGAGGAAACAATCAGTGTCAACATTGGCTCAGAGGAACAACCTAAAATGATAAAGTTGGGAGCTTCACTCTCAGCTCAGGAACATAAGGTTTTTGTAGAGCTATTAAGAGAATACAAAGATATATTTTGCATATACGTGGACATACGTGGATATGCCTGGTTTAGATCAAAATTAGTTTTGCATAACCTCGTTGTACACCCAGATGCCAAACCCATCAAGCAGAATTTTAGAAAGATGCACCCTAAAATTGCACTCCTCATCAAATAAGAACTGAAGAAATTATTAGCTGTTGATTTCATTAAGCCCATTGACTATTCGGATTGGATATCTAACATAGTCCCGGTGTAGAAAAAACCTATTGGCATAAGGATCTGCACCAATTTCCGTGACATCAATAAAGCATGTCCCAAGGATGATTTCCCCTTACCTAACATTGATATGATCATTGATTCCATTGCTGGTTATGAAATGTTGTCTTTAATGGATGGTTTTTCGAGTTATATCCGATTCAAATTACATAAGAAGATCAACATAAAATAGGTTTCATCACCCCTTGGGGAACATTTTGTTACAAATTCATGCCTTTCGGACTCAAGAATGTCGGGGCCACCTATCAACGTGCAATGACTGTCATCTTCCATGACATGATGAATGAAATCATGGAGGATTATGTTGATGATATCCTCGCTAAATCCAAAAGTAGAAAAGAGAATCACTGAAGTCTTTGAGACGTATTTTTAGCATCTCCAGGATTACAAGGTGTGTTTGAACCCCAAGAAATTTTTCTTTGGTGTTTTATCGATAAATCTCTTGGGTTTCATTGTATCACAAAGAGGGATATAAGTGGACCCTACAAAGATATTGCATTCAATTGGAGACCAGATTGTGAAGAGGCATTTGCACTTCTTAAACAATACCTAGTCAACCCACCTTTACTCATGCCACCTACCCCGGAAAACCTCTCCTCTTGTACATCTCTCGCCACCCAGTTTGATATTGGTACTGCTTTCCCAATATGATCTAAACCATAGGGAAAGGGCAGTTTATTATCTCAATCACACATTGATTTCCTATGAGTTAAATTACCCATAAATTGAAAAAGCCTACATGGCGTGGTATTTTCCTTTCGAAACTTCATCACTATCTCCTTAACAAAAAAACCAAACTCATATCTAAAGTTGACCCTCTTAAGTACCTTTTATCCAAACCTTACCTGACAAGATGAATGGTTAATTGCATTATTCTCCTAAGTGAATTTTATATCAAGTTTGTAAATCAGAAATCCTTGAAGGGACAGGTGTTTTCCGATCAGTTGGTGAAAGCACCTCTACCGGGAATTGAACCTTTTAGTCTGGATCTTCTTAACGCATCCATGATGTATATTGAAGAGTACACCGAATGGTAGGTTCATTTTAATGGGTCGTTCACCTTCCACGGGTTAGGATCAGGAGTGGTTCTCATCACTCCCATAGGGGAGGTTATTCCAAGAGCATTCTATTTGGGATTCCCTTGCACTAATAACATTGCAGAGTATGAGGAACTCATTACTGGCCTCAATTTGGCTATCACCTAAAATATCAAATATCTACTAGTCATTGGTGACTCCCAACTTATCATTAAATAAGTTAATGATGAGTAAAAGGTTAAAGATGATAAGCTTATTCCATACAATAAATTGGTTGAAACATTGAAGGAGTCTTTACACACAGTTGTCTTTGAACGAGAAACCAAGGTTGCACAATAGATCAATAGATTTTATGGCTATAATTGGGTCTCTCTTACGTATTCCACCTCAGGAAAGCAAGATACCCTTCTTCGTAGATATTTTACAAATGCCTGCATATGATATGCCAGAGTCGTGTTTAGCATGTGAAATTGTTGGCCCCTTCGCCTTTGGTATGATGCTATATTCAGTACCTACAAGGTGGTGATTCCCCCTAGACATTACCCATTCTAAAAATAAATCCCTTATCTTCCATATAGCCCGTTATACCCTCCTAGGGATAACCCTCTATCGTCGCATCTACGACGGGAATCTACTTCATTGTTTTGATGTTACTAACTCAGTCCACGCTATTAAAGAAGTACATGGTGGTATTTGTGGAGCACATACAAATGGCATGGTCCTTGCTAAGAATATATTAAGAGTGGATTATTATTTTCCCACCATGGGAGAAAAATATTTTAATTTTGTAAAGAAATGTAAACTATGCCAAACGTATGGAAACTTGATACATGCACTAGCATAGGATTTGCATCCTATTGTGACACCTTGGCCATTTTCTAAATGGGGCCTAGATCTCATAGGTAAGCTTCATCCTTCTTCTTTAGATGACCACACTCACATTATTACCACCACCATGTATTTTACAAAATGGGTAGAGGTTGTGCCTCTCACTTATGTCACTGGTGCACAAATTTCCAAATTCATCATGAATCATCTCATTTTCCGTTACGGCATCCCTTCCGCCATTATCACTGATAATGGTAAATCCTTCTAAAACAAAATAGTTAAGACATTGTGCCAACACTTCCATATTAAACTCAAGTGGTCTACCCCTATTACCCCCAAGGTAATGGACAAGAAAAATCTACCAAAAAACCTTGTATGGATCACAGAGAAAATGGTAAGTAAGATTGGTCGTAATTGGCACTTATAAATACATCCCGCCCCCTGGGCATATCAAACCTCCATCCACACTCCTAATTGTGTGACCCCATACTCACTCGTTTATGGGCTCAAGCCATCATACCCTTGAAAGTGGAGCTTCCTCCCGAGAATATATTTTTGGGACTATCTTGATAAAGATGAATACTATAGAGTTGTCGGCTAGCACAGAGCTAGAACATTGGATGAAAGACGTATAAGAGCACTTAATCATATGAAATTTATTAGAAAACATTATCCAGAGGATATAAAAATATATCATTCATCATGAATTTGATATAGGTGATATAGTTCTAAAATAAAATCGAGGAAAACCGTCAATGAACAAGGAAAAGAAAGGTAAGTTTGAGGCTAACTGGTTAGGTCTTATGTCTTGGTTGCTAAATATGGATCGGGAGCTTACTGACTAGTGTACTCAGATGGGGAAGAGATTCTGGAACCTATGAAATCCATGCAACTCAAGTGATTTTATATGTGAGCATGACATGAATATCATATAAGAACTAAAAAGTAGAAAAAAAAAAACAAAAAAAAAAGAGAAAATAGTAAAGAAAAAAAAATAGGTCATCCATGTGTGAAAACCACGTAATTGTGGCGTAGTGGGTAGGTCTTTTGGTAAAAACTAGTTTCGATTGCCTCAGGAGGATTCACCAGTCACAAGTTACTCTTGCATCAGGACAGGTAACTCTCACCACTTTCTAGGGTTAGTTCCCTTTGCTAGGTCTAGGAACCCTACCAAGTATATCTTGCAAAGACGTGATCTGGTTTTTTTGTTCTTATATCTACATGAAGGATGTGCCTTTGTATATTCTCATCTAACGTTGGGGGAACCTTTACATTTTACCTTCTTGTAACACATGTGTGTGGCATTATGCCCTTTGTATATTCCTGCATCAGGCTGGGGGCATCCACTCTTTTTTGTCCTTGTACATTGATTTCGGAAAATGACCTTAGAAATTAAAAAAATCAGAAAGTATCTCTTCTAGGGATGCATCTGCAAAAAAATTGAAAAAAATTTCTTAGGGAAACCTCGAAAATAATGTGAATATTAGCCTTGAAAACTTATCTTTTAGGATAACACAAAAACATTAGAAAATATATCAATGTCATCCCATAAAAACACAAAGAGTGTACGGGTTGTTTTTCATGTTATATGGTTTAAATAATGCTCTATTTTCTTACCTTAGATTTAATCTTGTTCGATTTAATTATGTGTTGCATTAAGTTTATTCATGACTTTCATATGTGTAATAAATTGTTGTGTTTTCATAAGCTATTGTGTGCATCTATTAGGATTCATTTTACTTACTTAGATTGAATATAAATTTAATTTTTGTTGGCATTTGAATGAATTTAATTTGTTGTGTGTGTGTATATCGATTCAGTTTTGTTATCTCTTTTCTTGTGTGTTTATTTATTTTGCACATCTTTTTGTTATCACATCTATCATCTATCATCCATTATAGCATCATAAAATACATCATATATATAAAAATGCTAAGTCTTACATCATGCATGTATACTAAGCTAATCAACACATATCTTATCATCAATGGGGGAAAGAGGGGTTGCGCATAATCACAAATCTATCTCCCCGGAACCAATATCTTCTAGTATCATCCAAAATGCTAGCATAAAAATCAAAACATCCCATAGATCAAAAAACATATGGTATTATCTACAGACTATATCATCAAGTATGAAACATGACATATACATGGGAAATGAGAAAATCATACATCATGATACACTCATACATCTATAGAACATGAATCATCATCATAAGGGCATATCAAAGCATGACAAATCTAAACCATCAAATGTCCATATAAAAACATGTATAAATGTTTGTCTCAAAATCGAATATACATAATCGATACATATTTGTCGCCTCTAAAGGGCATGAATCAAAACTAATCCTTCATCAAGAGGCATCATCAAAATAATGGTACATCAATCCATACATTGATAAAAAAATCATCCTTCATAAGAGGCATGTATACATACATACATTTGTACAAAAGGGAAGATCAACCATAATTCTCACCCTCTCAGTGGCTGCACGATCTATAACCTAGGGGATGAAACAATGGTGGCTATGATAGTCGGCCCCGGTATACCACCCCGTTGTTTGGTGTCTGCCACACCGATATGACTAGTCAACATTAGTGTTGTGATCTGGAGCCTATCCCGCTCACATCTAACTAATCAAAAGGTGTCACTCGGCCGTCTGGCTGGGACTTCTCTATAGTAGATGGTCTTGTAATATGATTCCTATCCACTAGCTCTCATAATATCCTAGATCATCTATGTGTCTCCAAAGGTAGTGGCTTCCGTATGGTGGAATCCGCCTGCTCACTGTCAATCTACCCCCGTCAGTGGACCTATCTCATAGTAAAGACCTCTTGATCTCTATCTGTAATGATAGTTTGCACCTGGGCTTGTGCATGATCTCTTTAAATAATATAACCTCGCACAGGCCTACGCCTGATCTTGATGAGTAGTGACAATTTGTAACTAAGTCTGAGCTAGGTGTAAGAGGAATATTTGTGCCCCTTACACTGCCAACTGATTGATCTAGTGTTGTCATGTTGCACCATCCCCACCCCGAGCGACTTCACTTTGGCCCGGTCTCTCTCTATTTTTAGGGAATGTACCTAGGCCCTAGCCTAGTATCTCTCACCTGCCACCTATAATTGCATGGCTATCGCCTCCTGTAACTATTGCTGAAGTGCAGCCAACTTCCC
The DNA here is from genome assembly GCA_018340775.1 of Taxus wallichiana var. yunnanensis. Taxonomy (NCBI): domain Eukaryota; kingdom Viridiplantae; phylum Streptophyta; class Pinopsida; order Cupressales; family Taxaceae; genus Taxus; species Taxus wallichiana. Next base: position 217,340,786 of record CM031241.1, on the reverse strand, counting down.
ATCATCCCCACCACCCTCGGGAGCACGAGGTGGTGGACCCTTCTATGGAAATACATACTGTAAAGGGGTATATATCCTCGTTAGAATGCCTACTAGAGGCAACTCCATGTCTGAAGCCTTAGGTGCATGTCTCTTCCCGATTTCTGACCCTTGTTGTTGTGGTTTCCGTAGTGAAGGACCATGTCCCCCACCCCCAATATGACATTGACCGTGAAATGGATCATCATCATCTTCGTCGCGTTGTTTCGCCGTTGCCTCCACCCTCATCACCACTAGGAGGCCCCATCTGGGGGTGCCCTCACTCCTACATCATAAGCCACTCTAGGAATAGTCAAGTAGCTCAGAATCACTCCATGGTACCAGGGGGCATACTCGAAGTGTAGTCTGGATCTTTAATCTGCCTCTGGGGTGCCCACATAGCTAGTACCACATGTAGGAAGCTGGTAAGGGACCCTGTTCTAAAGTAATGTCTGTGGCCCCATATCAAAGTACTGCCCCGCATGCACGCCACATGTCTTGCCCGGGTACATCCTATATGATGCCAAACTATCTCTAAAAATGATCTACCCTTTATATCTCCTGCATATAGTTGCGGCTACCCAACATGAAATGCTCAATTTTTGTTGTGTTGAGCTCTAGGAAATCATGATGCCAATGGAGATGTTTGTAGGGACTTCATACTACATGCACCTACTAAAAATCCTCTAGCTTACCACTCTAATAATAGGCATTGCCCATGTGTGTCCACACGTCATCTCCAATTAGAACCCATCGCATCGAAGAATACTCCTTGGGAGCTCGAGCTCTCAAAACACCATTTCCAAATATGCAGTGATATGGCCAGTTCTACCATCTTCTGATGATACTATGTGATCAAATGAAGGTCCCAATATAAGTGCGCTAGTATGCACTAACACCAGCAGTAGGTCTCACCATATATTTATTTGTGTATAACTCAATGAGGCTAATTGAAAATGAAGCTCAAGTTTTATCAATGAGTAAAACTCAATGGAAAAATCGATCAAGTAGAATACAACCCGATCTAGTTTAGGATCTTCTATACATGGGGATAGTCTAACCGTAATCCCACACCACGGTATCATCGGGATGCCAAATAATGAGATGATACATGGATCAATGTCGACTTGGTGATCTGCTATATCTTTGGATCAACTCACCTTGAATGGGGGCCCACATGATGTGCCATACGTCCTCTAGTGTGATCGTGATCTCACCAGTGGGCAGGCGGAAGCACTGGCTCTCGCTATGCCATCACTCGGCTAGGGATGTAAGGAGACCATGATCCAAGGTAATCCGGACGTGTCATCCACGTAGGCTAATCCAATGACGTATAGGAGGATATCCAATATCTTCCTATCATCCTCATCAAATCTGTGCCTCTATTGCGCTTAAGCCAACCATACCTCTCATGGGTATGACAGACGGGTAATATACGCTACAACCAAAAACACACACGTTAGGGTTACATTTCTATCTAATTCTATCTAGTTTTATGAAAACATCTTCTTTAATTCATCTAACATGCTAATTGTTCACTTTCTTCTACAAATAATCTAGTCCATCCTCATCTATCCTTAGTTATTTAGTTGAGGGTGAACTGTCCACTTTCCCTTAATGCACGTGCGCCTCCTTCAATGCATGCACTACTATCTCAAAGCATGTACACACCTAACACATATGCACTTATGTTTCCACACATACACGCCTGATCGACGCATGTTTTCCTCCCCTTTTCTACCTATTTACCCTATTCTACTCGGACACATGGACGCCTTGAGTCCAACGTATGCGCCTACCCTCCGAGCGTGCACATGTGCGCATCCATGTTTTTACCCTCTTGATGGGTACACCCTCCCTTCATCGGATACGTGTATGCATACCTATATTTTGACATGTATGTTTATGTGTACTCAAATCTGCTTGCGTATGTGCATGCGCAAACTCATTGAATCGACACATGTGCGCATGCACATACATCAAAAAATTCCTAATCTAGCCTAAAATGACCTAAAAATGACATTAAATGCGTAAATGACAAAAGATACGATCTTCCCATCTCCACCTACTCGGTATCCTTGACATCCGTAACACCTACTATTTTAGACACACAATCCAACATAGCAAGGTACATGTGGATTTTTTTTGTTGACATGTTCAAGTACGTAACGACACAAAAGGTGGTCACAATGGATACAACTAACTCTTTGAACATCTTGACACAATGATTACCCATTAGACATCAAGAAAACATTCAAGACCCATCAAGGACAGGTTCACTTTTCTCTTCAACGAGGCACAACATAAAAGACCAACCATAATACATAGTTACATCTCTAGACATCCAATTGTGAAAATATTCTTAAGGTTATTTATTTTTTGAAAAAATGCCCTTCAAACTTGAACTTACGTTCCTAGAGATTTAGGTTGTGAACCGTATAATCCTTCTTAAAAGGTTAGATTCTTTTCTTTTATACTAGAGACATAAGGCTTAGATAAAAAAATCGAAAGATGATCATCTTTACTTTAAAAAAGTTTGTTTAATTAGTTATTAGATTAACGTTACAAGGGGTGGGGTGAAATAAATTCCACAAGGTTATCTAAACAACCACAAGCTACATAATCCTCATTTCAACCTCTTTTGCAAAAAGGAGATGAGTGTAAGCTCCAATTGATGGAGGTACATTTTAGGTGCGGAATGAAAAACCCCTTTGAGAAAGGATCAAAGTTTTATCATTGCTTAAGAAAAGGGGTACAAAGAACTAAGGCAATGGTTAGAGAGGGAAGGTCAATTTATTTCATTATGATCTATTTAGTTATTAACTGGCCTTTTTAACGAGACTTAAGAGTTCAACTGGATTTGGGTAAAAGCTTCATTTAACAATCTCTTGATTAAGTACATCAAAGGGGTCTCCAAAGAAGAGCATCATTCTTAGAGTTTTCTTAAACAAACTCCCCTACTAACTAAGATCTGACTACATGCCCAAAAGCCAACAAGGAAAAACTTTTAGAAAAAATTAACGTTTCACGACAAGGAGGATAAAGCTTAATCCATAGTTAAAGATAACAAGGGTAAGTTTCTCTACACTGGTAGAAAACTCATTTCTTTCTAATTTAAGATTCTTAAATTTATCAACGAGAAACCCAAATTTCATTGTTTTTTTATTTATTGATTCATCTATGAATTCATTTTATTTTATTTTTGTTTAACTTTAGAAGAAGGATTGCCACTCAATAAAATATACAAAGAATTGCACTAGTGCCAATACCATGGGGGGGGATGTATTAACCATAAAAGTTTTAGGAAACGAGAGAAGAAACCACCATTACTAAATGAGAGAGATAAACACGGTTATAACATTTCTATTCAACATGGCACACAAACCAAAGGTGTCACAAGATTCAATAGAACTTTAACTGAGAACAAGAAGGTAACAATTTGGTCAGCCATGTTACAACATTGTTATGACTGAAATAAAAAATCAAAAGAAAGTACACGAACAAGGAGATGATCGAGTTTTTATTCCTCACAAAGATAATTACAGGTTTCGCTACAAAATGACAAGACAACTATATTTCACAAATATTGATAATCCAAGGAAAGAGGCCTTCTAAACTCCTTTACAAGCACCATTACAAGATTACAACACATTTGACATGTGTACAACAAACTTCATATATCAACCCGATGAAACCTTTAGAACTCTTTCTTTTTATCTACTCGCATAATCCATCTGCACAAGTATTAACTTGAGTTAGTTTATGAGAACTGAGCATGCTAAGACTACCCATTACAACAGTAAGCTAACATTTAACAATATCATGGAAGGAATGCTCTATTTCAAGAATGGATGAAAGAACCAACCATTTATCAAAATTCTTCACACGAGATAAAAATAAAATTCCCACAAACAACAAGAAGATAACCAAATATTCTAGTAAGAACGATATCACAAATAAACAAGGTAAGAATTTATAGGTTAAGAACAAAAGGTCAGGAGTATTGATATTTCAATCATGTAATCCTATGGATTACGTGATTGAAATCTAATACTAATACCATCCATCACGAAAGAAAACAAACTGTAGACCATATCTTTAGGAGTGCATTCAACAGATACGGAGAAACAGTCATAGAATATATCCTCAATGCTTTAAGCCCAAAAAGGTAAGTCGGTTCCAAAATCATCTTACAAAGATTGCTCGAGTTTCCAACATCTTGGGAGTACACGAATTTCTAAGGAAATCACCCATTCGAGATCCTTACGTCCATTCCATAACTAATTAACAATAAAAACTATGCCATCCTTACGTTAATAGAAAAAGAATACGCATACATGTTTTTGGTTTCCAACTCGAAGCAACTTGAAACTTGACTTGGAACGAAATAATCAAAATAACATAATACCGTAAGACATTTTTGAGATAGATATAGATCCGACGATACTTTGTGTTGACCTCGGAAGGTCGAGAAAACAAAACTTAGTTTAACCATAACAAAGAGAAGAAAAGCACCTGGGAATGTCATCCCTCTTTCACAAGACCCAAAACGCATACCCCTAAATGGTGTAACAAAGGCAGCATAATACCCAACATTCTAATGAAACTTATTTCAATCCAGAAGTTTCCCCATGATATATAAGCACAAGGCTACCGGATTGTACATAGAATACGAACCATGGAATACCCTCACAAAATCACAAAATATAGCGTTTACCAGTATTCCACACAACCACAAAAATAATCAATTACACAAGCACCCATATTTCATTTATTAAACTCCTTACCAGATATCACACAAATAATAGAGCAATTTAAATCAAATTACTACACATCAATTCATAATGGAACAACAGGAAAGAGAAAGGTTTAATCCAATCTCCAACGCATATTTTATCAAAATTTACCAATATTTTTAAAACAAACCGATAGAAAAATTTATCCTTCTCAACTTATAGTAGCAAAGTATACTCAGTTCACTTCATTACTTAAGCTTAATGGGCTCTTCATTGATTAAACAAAGGGTCTTAGAAAACTCGTAACTATCAAGCTAATATATTTTACAGAGAACGTGCAACACACGAAGTATATGTCTTCTCATCTATACCCTGTAGAATATTGGGTCTAATGAAATGGATAATCCCGCACAAACACTCAACCAACATCTCGATATAACCCATTTTACAAATAGATATATATTATAGATGTTCTTCTACCATAGATACAATTTTCAACCAAAAATTCAAATTCTCCGTTCTCAAACCGACCCCACGCATCCCTCCAAGCTAAACTAATAAAGATAAATCAAAATCACCTCTCGCATCAAGTAAAAGTGAGTCGCATCCCTAATACCACAAATTTCTATTCTAACCATGGATTTTCTTGGCTTTAATCCATAATAAATAGAGAAGTAAAAACCCGTTTGATATTCAAAAAGTATCTCATAGTAGACAACAGATGGGAAAAGAATCCATGCCAAAACCAACGATTTAGTAAGAGATCTGAGAGAGGGCAACCCGTATACTCAAAGACATCGAAAATAACAACAAACCAAACCACTCCAAGACGCCATTTAGGAAGAGAAACATACATTTCATGGGATTATAGAAATGGTAGCAGAAAATTACGAGTTTAGGCTTAACATGCCTAAAAAGTATTCTTTTCCCCAAGTCGCACCCACAAGGCAGAGCCACGAGCTTGCTATGATAGGAATCATCTCCTTTATCTCGCTAGCAAAATGTCCATACTCCAAACATAGTCACGCTTGGCATAGGCAGGGGAAGAATGTGGTTGCAGTCGTGGTGGATGGCCTTGCTCTTGCCCCACGCACTTTCCTGGATGTGCACACCTAAACAACAACCCTCCAAAAACTTTCCCCGGAGCACTAATGGCTAGACATGGTGCACCATACCGATCAGAGAAGAAAATTAAAAAAAAGGCTCCCATAAAGCAAGTATCCAACATGAAAATTTAGAGTTCTTTCCGCACAAAACGTGACAGCAAAACTCCACCAACACGCAGCAAAGAGTCAATAAAGCCAAATAAATGAAATCGGTCGGTCAGCAGGGTGGAGTAATGGGTGGGGGGTGTCACTCATTAAAGTAATTAAAGTTGATAGGTCTTCAAAGACCAACCATCAATGCCCTGTAAATCCACCTACAATCTATCAAGTCTAGTTCTCCATGTTTGTTTGGCGTGTTGGAGAAGGAAGAAAGGCGGATCGAATAAAATCTGATCTGGTAAAGCAATCAGATCTCATAGTAATGGCATGAAAGAAATTTTCCAAATCCTCACCCATAAAATCCTACTGAAAATAATATTTTATGCTTCCATGGCATAAACGAGGTCGATATATTTCCAACAGTATCAAATTTGTCAAATTTTGAGAGCTGGATCGAAAGTTATGCCCATTTGAATATTTGAATCGAATCCATACAAAAATGGCACAAAAAAACAAGTTTTGCAAAACGGATCCACGGGCCCGAAATTACAACTTGCTCTTTTCGTAAAATTATAAAAAACTCCTGCACCTCAGTAGGCACGAAATTACAACTTGCGTTTTTTGCGAAAAAACGCAAAATTATAAAAAAACTCCCATGCAGCCCGAAATTAACTTTTGCCCAAAATCCTCCGTGGGCCCAAAATTGAAATTGCACTTTTTGCACAGAAATTGTAAAAGTGCAAAAGTCTCCTCAAGCCCGAAAGCTTGCAACTTTGCAGCCTTTCGATTGGTGAAAAAAAACTCGCTGTGAGCTCGCGGGATGGCAATCAGAATCGCGCCTTTTTCGTAAAAATGCAAAAGTATGAAAGTCTTCCTCAAGCCCCAAGCCCGTAACATTTTCATTTTCCATTTTGTGAACAAACCTCCTCGGGCTCGCGGGCCCTTACTTGCAAACTGCGCTTTTATGAAAGTTGCCAAAAATGGAAAAAAACTCCCGCAACCCCGCAACTTTACATTTGGTAAAACTCCTCCTTGTGCCGTGGGCCGACAATTGAAAACTTTCCATTTGCACAAAAAGGCCAAAGTGCCAAAATCTTTCCTCAGGCCCACGGCCCCGTAACTTAACTTTTGGCGAAAAGACTTCTCCAGGCCCGTAGCCCCGCATTTTCCACTTAGCAAGAGAAATCCTTCCTGGGCTCGCAGCCCACAATTATAACTTGTGCTTTTTGTGAAAAGTGCAAAATTCCAAAATATCTCCCGCTGCCCCATGGGTCCAAAATTCACTTGGGCGAAAAGTCTTCCCCAGGCCCGCAGCCCGCATTTGGCAAAAAAATCCTTCCCAGGCCCGTCGGCCCGTAACTTGCAAAATATGAAGAGTTAGAAGGACTTCTTTATATTTTCGGAAGGGGAAGAAATTTTCTATCTGATGAAGATGCTTCAGGAATCCTTAAGTACTTATAATGTATTAAAAATCAGATTGAAGCACAAAAAGGGGGAAAATGGTGTTAGTTGACCCAAAAATAAGTGTGAGCTTATTTTGGTCAACAAGATGAATGGAGTAACGCCAAACAGGCATTACACCATCTCACTCTGGGCTCTCACTCTCACTCACAGCAAAAATTCACAAGAGCTCACACATATGAATTGGTCGTGATTAATTTACTCCCGGGTGGGTATATTAAATTTCCATGATGCCCATGGGGAATGTTTTCTCTGTCACGGTCACCCTAACCCTTCTTCTACTCATGAAATGATTATTTTTATATTTAAATAATTATTTTTACTAATTTTTGCACGTTGGAGTACTCAGTGCCACCTTGGTCACTTCTTCACCTTGGAATGATTTACGAATATTCCAGGCACCATTTCCTATTTTTTTCTTCTATTTTTCTTCTCTTTTACCCATTATCGTAATGATTATTTTAATTAAATAATTATTTTGGCTTGTAATTCTTCTCTCGAGGCATTTTATTGCTATCTAACGCCCTTTCCTTCACCTTAAGGCCTTTGTGCATGCTTTTAAGAGATCTTTTCTTTCTTAAAAATTCCTCTCACTAATCAAAAAATTATAAAATTATAAAATCATCCAAAAGCCAAAAACATCATTAAAACTTTAAAAAATGAATTAAAATTGGTACAAAAAACTCATTGCGGCTGAAATATGTGTCTTTTGCATGGCATTCATCCCATATCTTGTTGACATTTCCACAAGTATTGAAACCACAATTTGCATATCATCTCGAATCTCCAACCCATTTACAAAAGTTGTGTTGGCTACTTCGCCGATACTTTGGGGTAAGAATTGTCTAGTATTGTTTTTGTTGCTGCACTGCTTTTCATTGGATTCAAGTTTCCTCCACCCTATCCATGTATATACAAATTTCTTGGGGCATCATTTTAAATCGTAAAGTCGTTTATCAAAACATTTAGGATTGTAACTCGATAAAAAAATATTTTTGCGAACCGTCTTAAGTGTTGTTGGTTTGAGTGTGTGTGATTGTACTTATTTCGTTGTTAGGTGAGTTTTTTTGCTTCTCATATTGCATTGCATTTATGTATGTTGCATGGAGTTGGTTGTTTTTAGAATGGACGTTTGTTTGTATCTTGGCTTTTCATGTCATTTTACACTCTCGTCATATGCTTATATCTTAATAAAGACCGATGATGAAGATTACTAGCAATATGATGAATGAGAAATTGTTTGTATAACAATGCCTTGTGGATAGCTCAAAATCCACCTTTCTTTTATTTTTCTCTTCTTCCTTCACACTAATATTTCTTTTTCTTTCTTCCGTCCTCTTTTCGATCGTCAATCACCTTCTTCCATCACCCCATCGACACTCGAGGAGGCATTCTTCATCCAACTAATTTTTCTCTACCCCTTCAAAAAAATTTACTTGTTTATACTTGTCTACTTTCTTTAAAGCAACGTCACACACGTCACCTCAAAGAGGGGAAAATGTAGACACCTATAATTTGTTCTACATGATCTTATCACTAAGATCATACTAACTATTCTAGTCTTGCGTCAATTTACTACACTACGCTAGTAAATCACCCTTTCTAACCTCTTTTAAACCCCCTAAATCTGCTAACCCCTCTCAAATCAGCTTCTATAAACTTATTGCCTCTAAATTAACCTTGTTTAGGTTAATTTAATCCTCTTATTGAATTTATAATGAGAGTTTGAATTTTTAAACAAATATCTCACCTTTTTCAAATAGCCACTTGGCTTCCAAAATCCAGTTCACACCTCCCAATGTGCTTTTCTAAAAAGCACCTTTTTGGATCCTTTTTAGTCCCACATGCTTCCAAAATAACCTTTTCCTCCAAACCAAAAACTATAAATAGGAGGGTACCCCTCCTACCTTTTCCTAAGAACTCTCTCTCTCATCTCATTTCTGATTTAGGTTATGCTTTAGTCTTTTAGAGTCATTTCATTTCATATTTGAGCTATTTACTTGTATTTGCTAAATCTTTCAAAGCTTGAAGTAAATGGGAGAAACCATTAATGGCGAGACCTCATTCTTAATCTTTTGAGACATCAATAAACACATAATTGATTGTTAGAGCTTTAATAGGTTCATTTTATACATAGATTTCATGGAGTAGAGAACTGATATAGTCATGTTTAGAGGTTGATTGTTTGTTTCAATATTTATATATGCATGCAAATAGATAGCTCTTGCTTAGCTCTAATCTGATGGTCATTGCATTGTTTGTTCCAAAGCTTTTGGGGTTTCTTTAGAGATTCTTACCCCATGTTCATAGCTTTAACAAATTTTTCATCTGTACACCCTCAAGTCATGTGTATTGATGGGGGAGTGATTTAAGGAGTGGAAGACAAGTTATTCTTGTCCCATATGCCTTTTTTACGGATCAAGGCCCAAATTCGAGTTTTAGGCTATGGGTGGCTCAAGACACATGCAATAAAATATTCAAACAAGAGGGAGGAAGGAATAAAGCATATTCCTTAGAATCTCTAACCCTCCTATATGTCACTTTCCTAATTAGCATAATCTAATCAAGTTTAGTCAACTTAATTTGAGCATTCTCATTAACACTAATCAAGGTGACTCACAATACACAATTAAATTCAATTACTCCCAACAATAAATGAAAAAAATGGAAAAGCAACAATATTTCAAATAATAAACTACATACACAAAAATTCCATCGTTTAAAATAAATAATTGAAAGAAACACATTACACCTATGGCCACATAAATGAGATTATCCCCCATGGGAAGTCTCCTAACTAAGCAAAACAAGTACACCCAGCCACACAAACATGAGTTTTCAATAGGCCATGTTGCAAAGACTTGGCATTTTTCCATGGTTGGTCCCAAGCCCCCTTTCGATGTGTATCAACATATTGTTCCTACATCTATAGACAAATACTCTACGGCCTTACGACCATATTAATAATATCGATAAATAATCTAACACATAAGTAATAATCAATATCTAAATTTACACATTTCTAACAATTATTTGAAACATTGAAAACATCTTAATCCTAGGAAATTCATACATCCCAAAATTATAAGGTTAACTCAATCATTTGAATATAATCACGATCAACAGAATCCATAACGCTAGCATATAATAAAACAAAGCAATAATCATCATCTATCAATGTACATAAAACAAGGTTTGATCATAATGTCCATATACAAATCAGAATACCGAAGTAATGTCCATGTCTAAACAATATTACTCAAAACCATAATATAATAGTCAGAATGTCAGAGTCCCTATGCAGTCCATAATAAAACCATGATGAAATAATATCGCAGAGAAGTGGGCATTATAGGTTTCTCCTCTTATTGGATTATAGGTTGGGAGGATAGTGTTGCGTACTCCCATTCCTTATTTATTGTGTTGAAGATGGAGGAGAAAAAAAAAAAGCTATAAGTTTGATTAATGAGATGGAGTTTCTAGTTTGATTCTATGAGATGGAAGTTAGTCATTTTTTTAAAACCATTTAGATTTGTGTAACATTTTCCCTTTTTTGTAAAAAAAAAGGGGGTCCTATTGTTATACTCATTGTGACCAATGTAATGTTATCTTATTTGAATGTTGAAGTATATTTTATTATAAGATAAAAGCAAAGTTGAAAATGATAGTGTGCAGCTTGTGTACCTCTACATAGAAGAAAATTTAATTAGATAAGTTGATCTTGAGTAGAATGTAAGTTGATTTCAAGGGGAAAGAAGAAAGTGAATAATTATTGTAGACGTTTGGATTCTTTCATTTTACTTGAATGGAAATAAGAATATTGTTGGAATGTTGTATAATTATGTCTCTTTTACCCTCTTGAAAGAGTTAGGCACAAGTGAATGTCATATTAGCGCATGTAATGAAATGGTTTAAAACTAGGAGGGGCCGGGCATGGATAAAGAAGGTTTCACTCAGAGAAAGAGTGTCCCCAGACAAATATTGCAGAGACATAAGTGTGATATCAGTAAAGGGAACATTCAATGTTTTAATCAATTAAAAAACTACTACGCGAAATAAAATATAAGAGCATAACAAAATAAAAAAACATGGCATTACAAAGGTTGCAGTGTACATAGCACAGGTGCGTTGAAGCACAAGAAGCAAAACCAATACAGCGTTACCTCCTTCCCATCGAAGTGCCTCCCTGATCTTCTATCTTCTTCTAGTATTGTGCAACCAACACAAAAAAAAAAAAACATAAAAAATAAAAGAACAGCGGAAGGAAATAGTTTCCTCTCTGAACCAAACGAACCAGCTTCAGATTTATATATAAATCTAGATCAAATGATTTGTATGCAGATTTATTTGTGTGCGCTGGGTCGACTTAACCAATAATATTGATAACACTGATTTTTGGATGGTTGTTCATGAAGAGATCCGATTGGCATAGTTCCCCATAACATCTTGTTTTTTTAAATTAAGAGAGTACAGAGATTTGATTATCCGTTCACTGCTAAACCTAAGGTATTAATTTAGGCAGTGGCGTGCTCAATATTAACCTTGAAGCTATACAAATCATATAACAAACTTTATAAACCTTAATCTTATTACTAAAAGGAATGTATTTATATCTTATATTATAAGATATATCACTTATTTAGCATGTACTTACGTGTATGTTTAGGTTAATACAATAATATATACCATAGTATATATATATATACTAGATAATATAACATTTAAATAGCTTTATCTTATTTATATGATCTTGTTATTTTATATTTTAATATTGCTAGAATGTTAAAATGTTATAATGTTTAGGAAGCCCAAACTTAATACCTTTTATAATGCTTATAATATTATGAGAGGCGATAAAATGTTCCATAATATACTAATGTTATCTCACACGTAGTATTATTATGAGGTATAATATAATATTTTTATAATACAATATAAATCCATGTAATTTTATGATTATTTATAAAATAAAATATTTCTATTAATTTAGGTTTTTATCACAATAATAATAATAATATGGTAAAGTATTTTAAGGTTGTTGAAAGTATTTTAAGTTTGGGCGATAGATGTAAGCTCATCTCTTTGAAAGATAGGGAAAAGAAGGAATTCGATGTGGCATCTGCTCTTCAATTTCTCACAGGACAGAATAAGGAGATGAGTGCGAGGAGGGGTTGAATGAAGCTAATGTGTTTGTTAATTTTCTTGCAAGTAAAATTGAGAGTCTTGAAGATGTGGTGAATCGGATGAAGGTCAAGAATAAGATTTTAATTAGAGGTGCCTAACATCATGGTGCTGAGATTATGATGCTAAGCATCGGGGTGGATGTTCTTCAGGAGATGGTAGCGACAGAGAAAGGGAAGAAATAATGTTGAAAGTCGTAACTCATGATGATGATGACGTGCACCGGGAAGGAGGTGATTCACGAGGAGCAAGTTCGAGGACTCATGCTAAAAGAACTTGAGGGGATTTTTGTAGCTCTGTTGTTGACCAGTCTTCTATGTTTTCTGTGTATACGTTGGTTTTCTATTTGTTTGGTTGGGTCCAATTTTCTTTTGTGTTTATGATCTTGCTAAGTAAATGTCTCCTTGACTCAACCTGGGTTTTTCCTTTTTGCTCGGTTTTTTTAGATATTTTTTTATTGGTAATGAGATTTCATTGTAATATATTCATGTATATGGCCCTTGGATCCTTTTCCAAAACTTTATCTATAAAAAAACTAATATAGCACCAATATAACATTTTATATATTACCACTATAATGCTATAATATGTTTTATATAATATTTATTTATAATTAATATAGTACAAACATAATATTGTAATGGTTAAAAGGCATATATGCTAGAGGTAGGACTTCAGAAAAACCCCTGAAACCCTCTCAGATGATACCGACACTAAAGATTGAGGAAGATCTGCTTCACAAGGTGTTAAAAGAGGAGGAAAATCTTACTCAACTTGGCCTCATTTGTAGGTTTAATAAATTTTGGCCTAAACTCTCTCAACTGCATGACTGGATTGCACAAAGATGGAGAGAAAAAGTACAAGGTAAGATTGAGCTTTATCCTTGTGCCAAAGCATATTTCATTGTTGTCTTTGAAACCCCTGAGGATAGGGATTTGATTTTCAAACAATATTGGGTTTGGGGAGAACATGGGCTCATGTTCAAGCCATGGTATCCATCTTTTGATCCCTTAAAAGATTCTTTTGATACCTACCCTGTTTGGGTTCGTTTGCAGGACTCCCACTTCAACTCTGGAATAGATCATGTTTGCTTGCCATAGGTGATGCTCTTGGATCATGTGTAAAAGTTGATGATAAGACCTCTGTTCAGGTACATACTACTTATGCTCAAATCCTTGTAGATCTTGATACCTCTCAAGATTTACCAAAGAGAAATCAATCTGCAAATTGGAGATAGAATTAGGCGCAGAGATTGGACTACGAAGGTCTTGCTTTCAGATGTCGACGTTGTTTTCAAATTGGTCATATTTCAGAGGATTGTGAATATTCCAAACAAAAGATCAAACCTACATGGTGGAAGGATTCCCTTCCTGAACATCTAACAATCAATCCCCATACCGACCCGGTTGTAGAACTCACGCAAGATGAGAAAATTCTGAGAAGAAAGCTTCCTCTCCTCAGAATATGGATTCATCGATAGATTCGACACTCCTTGCTATGGGCCACATCCCTATCAAGTCAATTGAAGTTGTTCTTCCAATCTCAGTGGAAGAAGGAAATGAGGAATGGAAGGTAGTGGATAGGAAAAAGAAGGGATCTAAACCCTCATTGTCTCGGACAAGGCATGAGTCTTGTCTGTTGTGTTATCATCGCTACATCTAGGCTATTGGCCTGCTGTGCTGCTACAGAGTAGCTATCTGCTATTTAGTTGTTTGTTTGTTGGTTTTTGGTTGTGATCTTGGTAGATTCTTCTCTGTTGTTGGGCTTTGTCATTATATCTTGATTTTGATCTCTTTTGAAATACTTTTGAATTTGTCAAATTTGGCGTTTGAGCGCTGTTGTACAAGGGTATAGTCCCTTTCAAAAAACTATTTAACTTTAATAAAAAAATGGTTAAAAGGTATAAGTATTTGATTATAATATCAAAATGCGTCTTGTCAAGAAGTTATAGGGTTATAATATTATGTATTATAATAATAATAATAGGATGTATTTAACAATTATAACATCATAAGTAATGATTTAATGTATAATACGTTTAACGCATTTCTATGAAGGTTATGATACGTTGATATACTATTTATGATGCAATATTGGTATTATATATAATATGAAATATTGTTATAAAAGGTATACCGCTTCCAACTACACAATAATACACCTAATATAATAGATTATAACATAAAATGTAATACATACATATATACATTGTAACATAATATAGTAATTACGATCTCTCTAATATCATAACGTTATAAGATTATTCTCTTTTATATAATATAATTGATTCATTAAAATTATAAGGTTGTTATCCTTTTATTATGAGGTTATTGATAAGTGTAATATAATATCTTACTATAGAAAAAATAAATCAATATATATATATATATATATATATATATATCTTATAATTCCATTATATTATACACATATATAAAACAATCTTACTATGGTAGTTTATTAGATATTATAACATATCGGCATTATAACAAGGTAGTTTTCATTATATGTTATAATGTTTATTAATTAGTTAATGATATTATTTATATGCATTAAGGTCTATAATGGTATGAATAATGGTACTTTACAAGTATTATTATTTTATTTATGATAACATTACGAGATATAATATAATAGTTTCCTAATGAAAATAATGATACTATAATATATACGATCTAATGTAGTAGTCTCTTAGAAGACATCGATAAAACTAGAATGATACAATAAAAATATTAGCATGGCTCTTACATAAGGATGAGATGCGCAAGCAATTGAAATGTAACCCATCGATTATTTCAATGCAATGGAAAGAAAATGGAGATTTATCCAAGCATCGTTGTTGCACTATCACAAGCAAAATAAAAATTTAGATGGTTTTTTTTTGGGCGTGACGAGGTTTGGGTTATTTTGTCCTAATTGGGCACTAGTGTCTAAGGCCATAAAGAATAAATCATTCAAGTTTTGGAAAAGTTGTAAGATTTTTAAGACCAGTAACATGAAAGAGATGGAAAAATGCCCAAAAGAAGTTGTCAATCACTAATTTTATTGTTTTGGTATAACATATACATTATTATGCTTTAGGACATAGAAATGTACCTAAGTGCATGGATTTTGTGTTTACAACATCCTTTGGAAGCCGACACGTAAGTCTCAACTCATCGGGAGTTTTAAAGGAGAGAAGTGAAATTATCCAAGGTAGTTTAGGGAAAATATGTTGAAGAAATTGTTATTAGGAATAACTTAAGAAAAATTAGGTCATTTATGCACACGAAATAAAGTTTTCATTTGTGAAATCCAAATTTTTCTAAAGATTCTACGAGTTCCATGAGGATTGGGAAGATAAACAAATATATAATAGAAATACCTTGGAAAAATTCACTTGATGGACACATCAATTTTTTTATGAGACTTCAATATCTTCCGTGATAGCTCAAGTCATTATTGCAAAGAATCCTCCTGATGTACGCTTTGGTGCAGAGGTTCTGAAATCTGAGACTTATTTCAAGAAAAATGGATTGATATGCAGATTTAACAATTTCTGTACCCTGGGCTCCTAACATTGCATGATTGGATCTCAACTCATTGGAGGCCTCTAATGTTAGGTAAATTAGACATTTACCCTCAATCTAGAGGTTTCTTCATTATTGTTTTTGATAAAACCCTGATAAGGATGAGATTTTTGGTAAAGTTTGGGATTTTCAATCCCATTTTTCTTGATGAAACCTTGGTTCCCTCTCTTTAACCCGATGACTAAAACTTTCTATGTTAATCCTGTTTGGGTCCGTTTACCAAATTTACCCCTCTAATTTTGGAGTGAGAACTGTTTGCTATCAATTGGGAATACTTTGGGTAAATGTTTGGCTATTGACCCAAGGACTTCGGCCTTCGACTTCACCTCTGTTGCCCATATATTTGTGGATTTGAATATTTCTGTAGATTCCCATGCATCAATTAAGCTCAAAGTGGAGGACAGGGTTTGGAGTCAGAATTTAGACTATGAAGGGTTTCCCTTCAGATGTAGAACTTTTTTCTCTCTCGGACACTTAGCTTCAAATTGTCAGGTTGTGAGGAAACCTGTCAAGAGTAGAACCTCATGGTGGAAGAATTCTGACCCTTGTCATTTGGTTGTTAAAGGTCCATTGGATAGTGATTCAGAGGTGGATTCAGAGAGTGAGGATGATTTAGTCTCTAAGAATGAGGAGCCTTCTCCTCATTATTCTTCTACTTCACTTGATGGAAACTCTCCAACTTTAGTTTCAACAGAGCTCCATGTTACTGTGGAGAAAGAGGACTTTGAAATACCAGTTCATAGAAATGAAAATGAAGATCTCGAATATTGAAAAGGGCTGGACTACAGTGTGTCAAAAGAAGAAAGGGAAAATTGTAAACGACGCCTTTAAAAGGAATTTAAGATCCCATGGGAAGGGATCTCTTGGTTAAGTTTTTTTCTGTTTTGTTGTTATTTGTTTCCTTGTTGTGCCACTGGAAGAGGTTGGATCTACTTGTTTCTTTAGTGCAATATCTTTGTCTCCATATGTATTGGGGTAGGGTCCCCTTAACCCATTTTACCATTAATAAAAAAAAATTATTGTTGCTCCTTCATGCTAAAATAGTGAATGGTGTCATAAATCAAATTTAAAGATGAATAAATTATTTAAATTTTTGGTAATGACTTCATTATATTCTTTAGAGTGAAAGTAATAATATATTTCACTTCCGAACTCCAAATTTCACTACCGGGGAAGAAAATGAAAGTAGTGTGTTCTAATTTCACATTGGGATGACGACATCAACATCAATTAAAGGTTCGAGCATCCTTTTAAGTTGGTTTTTACTCTTTCACTTGTCCCAAAGTGAAAATTGACATGAGGGACACAAAAGTGTGTTTCCTATGCATGGTATGTTTTCATCACTTAAAATTTGTGAGTTGATTTGTTAGGTGAGAAAAATTCAAAAATACGCCCCTTCCTCATGTTGTGGCCCCCCTTGGCACATTTTACAAGTTCAAGCGTCTCCTTAAGGCTTACACTTTTTCAACGTGTAAAGGGACATGAGGGACACAAAAATTCACTTCCCCTTCCATTTACAAGTTTTTATCTCTTAAAAACTCTAACTTAAAGTGTATAAAGTGATAGGACAACTCAAACTTGAACCCAAATTGAAATCAATCTCCCTCCTCATGAAAGATTGTCCCATGGCCCATTTTTCAATGTGTGATTACCATTTTACTTTTATAAAGAAAAAGAGATATTGGGGACAAAAAGCTGTTTCTTGCCCTTTTTTCATCTAGCTCCTCAACACATGGAAAACCTCTATTAAGACCCAAGTGCTAGTTTTCAACCCCTTGCTTCTCACTCTCATAAAATCAAAATTTGACACTTGGCATAATATGATACAAAGAAAATATTGGAGCCCCTCTTTTCCCCTATTTTTAGGTTTTAACTCCAAATCAACCCATATTAAGCTTGTTTGGGTAAAACTTGAGTTAAGGTGTGAAATTGAAATATAAAATCTTTATATTCAAACACTTTTATATTTCTATAAATATGACAAAAACCTCACATACAAAAAATTGTTTTTTCTCATATCTCACAAACCCCTTATCTCGATACCCATGAGATTTTAATAGCAACTTCTTTTCAAAAATACTTTAAAATTATTCCAACCTTACACCTAATAGTTTTCTACATTATTTTTGATGTCCATATAAATTTTGCTATTATAAAAACTCATTTTCTATATCTATAGAGTTACGGAAATTTAAACTATCTAAAAATTGGATCAAACCCTCGTTATGAAATAATAACACTTTTGAGACCATTCTATTTCCATTATAGTACTAGGAAGACACACTTCTAAAAATGTAGTACTTCCTAAGATTCATAATCTATAAATAGTAAGTCAAAGTAAATAGTGCATGCTCATAGAATCGTAATTTATCTTTACACATCGGGAAAACTCAAAAGTGTTAAATTGAGAAAGTGGTAACTAAAAAAGACTTCATACATTAATTATTACTAAAAATAGTAAGTATCAGACCATTAGTCTTGAAATAAGGATGTTGAGTCACCTATGATGAATAAAGAGTACCTGGATGTGATTGAGACAGTGCGGAACATCATGATGATTTGGAAAGACTCAAGATTTCATAATACACGCTTTTAGTTGAGAATGGAATTAACTATTCTATCTAGAAAATAATTCATTTTCCAATAAGTAACAAATGAGGAAGAATATGTTTGAGCATCATGAGGTTGATTCAATTCAAAAAGGAGTCATCTTTGTCACATAGGTTAATTTTGATAGGCACAATCCAACTCTGATCTTGTGTTCAAATCTCTCTCCAAAGAGGATAATATCATCATATTTTTAGAATCATGCAATCATCTCAGTGTAGATCACATTAGTGTTTTTGAATACGTATTCAATTCTTTAGAGTGTTTCCACATCTCACGGGAGGAGGAAGTAATAATCAAAGTTTTTTCTATTCACCCTTGGAGGTCAAAGGAATTAAACTTCATTCATTGGAAACTCTCTCAAGATCCATCGAAATCAGGTTCTTCATAAGTAGGAGCTTCCCCATGTATAGATTTTCATTTCCCTATCTTTTCTCTCCCCCACTCCCTTTCTCTCTAACATTCTATTTCTTCATTAGGAACATAATTTTAACTCTTTCATATTATTCAAATAATTGACTTAATTTTTCATTGTAAAAGGACATTTTTGAAAATAAGAAAAGGACTTAATGCACTCCCGAATTTCATATGTGAAAACCACACATTTGTATGAAGAATATCATAGGAAAATCTTAAGTTATTTCCATGTGACAAATTCCAAATAATATTTTAGATATTGGTAGATATATGCATACAACTAAGATGCGTTCATGGACATAACATGATACTCTAACAATGCATATGTTTATTATGTAAGTAATTGATTAATCATAGGATAGTGTTGTGTTTTGAAATCTATTGAATGATTTTTCCCAAAGGTGAGCATAAAAGTGTTGAAATAGTGCACACAAGTGTTTCTTCCTCATTAAAGGTTGTAAAATATATTTATGTATGATGAGGGGCAAAAATGCATTTTAATATTCTTTGGCTACACAAAACCTTTAAGATGCTTTGCACAAATCGATCAGTCCTTAATGATAATTTATATTGTATTAAAAAATACCTCCCATATTTTGTGCTTATAAAAATTGGTACTTCACATGAGAGGATACCTTAAAGGTATAATCTAAGGATAAAATTCTCAAGCCTTGTGCCAAAAAGGTCATAGGTGTCCAATGTTAAATGCCTTGAAACGTTGTCATTTCTTTCTTCGTTGAATTTAACAAAATTGTGTGATATTAAAAATGGGCCTCATACCATGTTGTGTTCTCACATATCCCGAGAATTCAAAAAACATTCATCTTATCAAAATAAAAAGATAAACAATTGAAAAAGTTTAGCATGAATATTGATTATGTCAATTTTTCACAATTCAATTTCATTAATTTTTGTGATTAGATTGTTGACACATACATTAAATTTCTAGCAAAGTACTTCTTTCAATTTGATGTTTTTATGACTTAATATCATGTTTATATGTTTACAAGTTAATGTATTTTGTTAAGGGTTGTGTGCATGTGGTCTTCGATAAATGGTGGAGGGAATTGTTGAGGATTTCAATAGGGTTGACCACCTCACCTAACTTAGTTTATTGTATTCCTTTTGAATACATTCATATTTTGCAATGTAGGGAACAAAATCTCAAATATTTCATCATGATATCTATCATCAACATCTAATTGTGTATTTTAAAGACAATAGGTCTCATGAATATCCACATCGCTCATAAAATATGTATAAAGTTCATAATATTAGACTTAAAATATTTCAATTTGTTTCTTCATGGGACATGTTATACAATGTTTTTATACTATATCAATGATATTTGTTGAATATAACATCATTTTTCTTAAATCAACTATCCTTCCTACCATTGCACACACACACACGATAAAAAAATCTCATTTAATGAATCAATGGTTAGTGCATTTTTTGGAAATATCTATAAGATAAAAACACTAGTTATAACCATAAAATCCATGTCTTTGACTGAGAAATAAGAAAAATAATAAGAGTAGTTCAAGATAGTGTGGTCAATATTTAATGATAATATATTGTCTAGTAAATACGACCCATCTTTTGTGCTTATCAAATTCAGAAATTTACAAAAAACACTACCTTGGAGATTTAATCTAAGGAGAAAATTATCAAGGCTTGTGCCAACAAATATTTTCCACCTAATGTCAAATGCCTTGAAATGTTATCACTTATGTAATTATTGAATTTAATTTTTTTGATACATAAGATGGGTCTAAAATCATGTTGTGTTCTCACATAGCCCAATTAGGAGTCAAAATAATTTCATCTTATCAAAATTAAAGGAGGTAAAATAAGGTAATGCACTATTGATATTGATTATGTAATTATATTAAGTGTTTGATTTCATTTTTTTATCATTGGATTGTTTAAACATACATAAATTTATTATCAATATATTTATTTTGATTTGATGTGTTTATGAATTAATCTCATGTTTATATATTTACACATTGATGTATTTTATTAATGGTTATGTGCGTATGTGGTCTCTGATAAATGGTGGAGGGAGTTATTGGGGGCTTTTAACTGGGATGACCACCTCCCCTTAATTCCCGTATTGTATACCTTTTGAATCCATTCACCTTGTATGATGTAGGGAACAAATTATAAAATCTTGAATCATCCAAACTATAGTTTCCTAATGTCATATTTGAAAAATATGTCTCGTGAATAGAGACAACGGTAATAAAAAAATACATAGAGCTAATAATATTTGAATAATCATATTCAAATAGGTTTTTTCATGGGGCATGTTATAGAATATTTTTACACAATAATGATGATATTTGTTAACTATAACATCCATGTTGATGAAAACAACTACCCTTACTATCATTGTGTGTATGTGTGTTAGACCAAAAACAACATTTAATGACTCAACAATCAGTGCATTTTATTTGGAAAACTATAAGAGATAAAAAGCCTAAATATAGTGCCAAAATCAATGTCTTTGAATGAAAAAAAGGTAATAATAAGAACAATTCCAAGTTTTGTATTCATTTTTTATGATAAAATTGCTAAAAATTTCATGAAAACCTTGCATGATAAAGATTGTATGTATAGAATAAACAACATTTAATGAACTAATAATTAGTGTGTTTACTTTCACTATATTATTTATAATATTTATTAGAAGAACCACATACTTTTTCTTTTATAATTTTCTTTCACCACCCAATATTTTCACAAACATCCCCTAATATTTTCCCCTTCCTAAACATATCCTCTATCAACTCCATTTTACAATACCTCTATTCCTCTTGTAACATTTCACCACAAGTTTAAGTTCTTCAAAACATTCTTATAAACATCTATATTACACCACTGACATGTGATTTCTAGCATGCATTGGCCTTCATTTGAATTTTCTAAAGTGTACATAAAATATAATTGAAAGGTAAAGTTTTTAAAATTTTGAAAATAATTAAATGCTCATGCAACAAGTAAAACTCCATTAGCAATAGGAATTTAGAGTTTTTTTAACTAATTAAAAAAATTATGAACTTTTTGAAAATATCTTAATAGTTCGACTCCAAAATACAATAGAATTATTAAATATAATTGGTTTTTTTAAAAATAAACCAACCAAATAAAAATTCTCCACATGTTTTCACATTTTCCCTATTCTATTACATGAGAAGTTATAATACCTTTTACAACCCTATTTTCATGTGTCCAAGTTGTATTACTCATACACCTATAAAATATAATCAAACTTTTATTGAACTAAATAGTAGCAATCGCAAATGCTTTGAAGGGGGTTTGTTGAAAAAGTTAACTTTGAGGGAGAGAAATGACTGAGGAGGTAGGGCGAAAAAGTAGAAGTTTGAGGGAGGATAATTAAATTGGTGTGGTATATGTTGGTGGGAACAATTGTCTGAAACATTTATTTCTTATGAGCAGATACATATGGTTCATGTGCCTCTTTAAAAATCATTTGAAAGATAAAGGAGGTATGGTGTTCAAGTATTTGAGGAAATGTACTTTAGATGATGAATAATTTGAAGGGAAACTTTAATTTTTAATCTCAAAATTTATATATGTTAAATACGAATAATATGTGTTAGAGGTACCCTTGTGTCACTTTGATAGATTTCAAACACATTTGTGATTAGGGTTTCTCTTTAGTGATTAAGGTAGTGATCAGGGTTTCTCCTCAACAATAATCATGATGACGTTGTTTATTAATGATTGTCAGCATATAAAATGATCCTTTCGGACTCCCATCGATGTTTGAATCTTAAACTCGACATATGTTAGATATGGGAACTTTATGTATAAGATTCCTTATGTGGTCAATTCCATGGACATATGCAATAAGGGTTTCTCTTTAGCATTTTAGGTAGCAATCAAGGTTCCCTTTAGCAACAATGTTGATGACGTAGTCCATCAATGGCCACTGGCACAAAACCTTGACCTTCCACATTTTCAAATCATGTTAATAACATCTCAGAGGCTCCTATTTGGAAATTCCTAATTATGTAATTAATGGTCAAGGCATTAAAAATAATAGGAAAATATTTTTTTCATTCACGAGACCTCTTTTAATCATGTAACGTATCAAGGCTATAAATAGCAAAAAATAAAAATAAGTTATATTACAATTTTC
Organism: Taxus wallichiana var. yunnanensis; assembly: GCA_018340775.1. Taxonomy (NCBI): domain Eukaryota; kingdom Viridiplantae; phylum Streptophyta; class Pinopsida; order Cupressales; family Taxaceae; genus Taxus; species Taxus wallichiana. The sequence continues at coordinate 217,317,421 of CM031241.1, read as the reverse complement.
CGGTTTACGTAATTTTCTCACATTGGTCTAATTTGGAAATATAAGCGTGAATGTAATTACTTGTTAACATAACAATTTGAACGGGGCCAATGAGGTCAATAAAAAGTTCATTCGGGCAACCCTAAGCCCCTAGCTCATGCTATCGCTTTCTTTGTCTCCTAGTTTTCTTTGGTACTAGCTCGGATGTCGGACCCTTCTGGTCCGGATCAAGGGTCCCTCATGTCAGGGGCCCTTTCTCCCAAGCCACCCGACTCCTAGAATAAGATCATGGAGGGTTCCACCTCCGCTCCTCGTATGGACAAGCTTTCTCCTACACTGACAGATGGGTCCTTCTCACTGCGCATTCCCTCTCACATCACTGATGTTGCTGCTGCTTCACGTGACCTTTCTCTGGTGGGAAAACTGATGGGCCCTAGACCCCCTTTGGAGGATATTAAAAAATGGGCACGGATGAAATGGCACCCATGTGGGGCGCTTGAAATAGCAGCAATGCCCAATGGATTCATTTTATTCTCCTTCAGCATGAAAGAGGATTTCGTGAGAGCTCTTCTTGGTGGCCCTTGGTTTTTTGGCAGACGTGGCTTCTACCTCAGGAAATGGTCTCCGGGATTCAACCCACATACTGAATCCATGACCCAAGCTCCAATATGGGTTCACCTCCAGGGTTCCCTGGAGTTCTGGCATCCAGTGGTTATTGAAGGTATTGCTCTCACTATAGGTTCTTTAATAGCTATTGATCAAGCTACTAAGGCTAAAACTAGATTCATCCATGCCCGTTTTTGTGTTGTTAACGCTTGTCGATGTCAGCTGTCCTCTTCCAAAAGAGATAGAGCTACTATCTGACCTAGGGAACTGGAAGTAGAATATTGACTACGAATATATTCCTCAAGCCTGCTCCTTCTGTAAAAGCATTGGCCACCGGGCCTCTGGTTGCCCTTCCAAACCTCAACCTAAACCCAAAGCCCAAATTCCCTCCCCAAAATCTAAGAAAATTTATATTCCAAAATCATCTTCTGCAGAGATCCCGATCATTCCCACCTCTAATTCCTTTGCTCTCCTTGAAGAGGGGGAAATAAACACTACCACAGAAATGGCTTCCACCGCTGATCCCCCCTCTCCCCCTCAAGTCCCCCACCCTCTCGGTGAACCCCTCGACTCTTCCCCCCCTCCTCTGAGGAGGTACTCCCCCTCCTTGGTTGTACCCTCCTCCCCACCTCCTCTTTTGTCCTCTCCTCTCTCCCTTCTCATTCCTCCCCTTCCCCTCCTTGGCTCCTTTTCCTCGGATCCCCCCTCCTTGAGCCTCCCCCCAGCCCCCTTTTCCCCCTCCCTTGGACTCCGCCATCTCCCCTATGGCCCTTTCTTTTGATGATAGTTTTAATCCCCGTTGTACAAGAAGCAGCAACAAGAAGCCTGATATTGGCACTTTGAAAAATTCGGGGACAGACTCCAGAGCAATATCAAACTCCAGCAAGAAGTTGCTCTTAATGTCACTCAAGGAACATAGAGCACAATCCCCATGGTGGTGGGGAGCAAATCAAAATCTAAGAAATGAAGATCATCTCTTGGAATATAAGAGGTCTCAACTCTCTTCAAAAGCAAAGAGTCATCAAAGATATAAAGTTCCAGAATTCTCCTGATATCATAATGTTGCAGGAAACTAAACTTAAAAAAGACGATCGTCTCCTGAAAATTTGGCCTGCTGCATCTTTTGAATCTCAACCTTCGGCAGGGAATTTTGGAGGCTTATGCACCTTATGGGATCCCTAGAAGCTTCAAAGGTGACTGTCTGCTCAAACACCCCAACTTCCTGTGCATGCTCTTCCAAGAAGTTGGTTCAGACTCCACATGGATTGCCATCAATGTCTACGCTCCCAATTTGGAGTCCCAACGTGGAAAATTGTGGAAAGACATCTCAAATTTTATCAAAGCACTTGTGGAAATATTCCCATATTAATAATGGGAGATCTCAATTGCCCCCTTTTTCCTTCGGAAAAATAGGGAGGCGCTCCTGCCACGCCTGTCAGCATGGAAGCTCTGGCTGACTTCATTAGGGAGAATTCCTTCTTGACATGGACCTTCACGGCTCCTCTTTTACGTGGTCTAACCACAGATTGGGTAGGAACCATATTCAAAGTAGACTGGATAGATCATTGGGCTCTCTGGACTGGATCTCTCTCTTTCCTGATTTTTACCTCAATTCCCTCCCTCGGGCTACCTCTGACCACAGCCCTCTCCTACTCAGTGCTAATCACAATCTAAATATCAAGAACCCTCCCTTCAGGTTTCAAGCTTGCTGGCTTGAGAATAACCACCTGAATCCTCTAGTCACCAAATGGTGGGATATCAATGTCGAGGGCACTGACATGTTTAGGTTTTCCAGCAAGCTCAAAGAAATTAAAAAATAGCTCAAAATATGGAAGACCACGGTTTTCGGCAAGCATCAAGCTCCAAGTAGAAGTTGTCACAGGATATTTCCAGAGTCTCTGCTCAAATGGAAATCGATGGGAGATTGGATCACCTTCACCAAAAAGAAACCTCCCTCCTCAATGAATACCACAATACACTTCAAGAGGAGGAGACCTATTGGAGGTAGTGTTCTAGAGCCCTTTGGCTTGAACAGGGGGATCACAACACCAAATTATTTCACATCACTGCCTCAAAGCACAAAAGTAGAGACAAGATCAGAGAGCTGGTGTCATCCTCAGGTATCTTATTAACCTCTGATTCTGACATTTCCAATGAGCTTGTCTCCTTCTATTCTAACCTCCTTCAGTCGACCAACCTCCTTCGGAGCAATCAATGTCCTCTATGCTCCAACATATTCCCCAGCTTGTGTCTGTTGAGATGAACAATAGTCTGATCAAACCTTTTGCTATGGAGGAAATCCACAAAGCGGTCTTCACCATGAAAGGGGACAAAGCTCCAGCCCGGATGGTTTTCCAGCTGCTTTCTTCCAAGTCTTCTGGGAGACCATCAAGCAGGATCTCTTCAAAGCGGTTAATGAGTTCCAGAACAGTAACAACCTTCTAAAAGAATGGAACACCACCTTCTTAGCCCTTGCCCCAAAAGAGCAGGGCTCAAAAGATGTCTCCAACTTCAGGCCAATCAGTTTATGCAACACCGCTTACAAGATCATCACTAAGATGTTGGCTTCAGGCTTAAACCCCTAATGAATGTTCTCATCTCTCAGAACCAGAACAACTTTATTAATGGGCGGCTCATCCAAGGAGGTATCATTACGGTCCACGAAGCTATCCACTCAGCCTATCACTCAAAATCCCCTGGAATGATCCTTAAGCTTGATATGCAAAAATATTTTGATAGAGTCAGCTGGCCTTTCTTGATCAGGGTTCTGGAAAAATATGGTTTCGATAAAAGATGGTGCAGTTGGGTCTTCTCTTGTATTGCGACTCCTTGCTTCTCTATTCTTATAAATGGCATTCGGCGGGCTTCTTCAAAAGTAGCAGAGGTATCAGACAAGGTGACCCCCTGTCCCCCTTCCTTTTCATTCTTATGGCTGACTCCCTCAGCAGAGCCCTTGAGGCCGCTAAAAGTCAGTCTGTCATATCGGGTCTGAAAATCACCTCCAGCTTGCCTTCGGCCACACATAGCCAATTTATGGATGACACTTTCTTTGTTAAGCGTTGCCTCTGTGATTGAAGCCCGCACTCTCATGGATATCCTAACTCTCTATCAAGTTGCTTCTCAACAAATCATTAATTTCAACAAGAGCAAGCATCTCTTTCATAAATACTGCTCCTAGGACTTAGAGGAAGATTGCTGATATTTTTGGCTACAAAATTGTGGACCTCCCTACCTCCTATCTGGGCATTCCTCTCTTCCAGGGAAAGCAAACAAAAAATCTTTGGAATCTGTCATCGAAAGATATAAAAAAATCTCGCTGCTAGAAAGGGGCCTTGCTCAACCAGGCTGGCAAACTCCAACTAGTTAAAGCCACCCTCCAGAGTCTTCCTACATACTTCATGTCCCTTCTCAAATTGCCCAACTCGGTGAAGGAGGTGGTGGAAAGAATCCAAAAGAACTTCCTATGGTCTGGGGCGGAAGAAAAAAAGAGGATCCATCTGGTCTCCTGGAAGGAAGTGTGTAAGCCGACCTCTCTTGGAGGGCTCGGGTTAAGAAGGATGGCTGATATGAATGCGGCCCTCCTGGCTAAAATTGGTTGGGAAGTTGCTAAAGGGAACTCTCATTGGGCTCAGCTCCTCAGAGCTAAGTACCTCACTCATAATGAGGATTTTATTACCTCAAATCCGATGCGAGGTTCAGCCATTTGGAATTCTGTTATTAGTTCCCTCCCCATTATCCGGGCTAGCACTAAATGGAGGTTTGGAAATGGTAGGCTTATTGACTTCTGGCGGGATCACTAGATTGGGGAAGAGCCATGGATCGCAACCCCTCATGGGATCCTATTAAAAGAAGCCTCATTAATAGGCATGGAAGGTTAGTTTCTGGCTACTGGAAGGTGGTGAACTCCATCCCATCCTGGACTATTCCGGATTGGGATGGAATAAGAGATCAGCAGAGGCTACTCCTGATTTCACTTAGAAGTGAGCTCTCCTCCATCTATATCCCCTTTTCCCTACCTGAGGATGAGCTTATCTGGCCCCTCTCCCCTTCTGGATCTTTCTCGGTTAAAGCTGCTTACCTCTCCATGCATTGTACCGGCTCTGGTCCTCCCCTCACCAAAATCTGGCCGAAGGAAACAATCCCCAAAATTGGATTTTTCTCCTGGCTCTCTTCTAAGAATGCTTTCCTCTCAGGAGAAAATTTGAAAAGAAGGGGTTTCTCTCTTCCCACTAGATGTGTGCTCTGTGCTAAGGCAGTGGAATCCTCTTCCCATCTTTTGATCCACTGTCCCTTTTCACAAGATATTTGGCATTGGTTTTTATCACGGATGGGAGTGCTCTGGACCTTTCCAGAGTCCATACAGGACACCCTCTCTCAATGGTGCTCCCCCTTCTCCCATCCGAGCCCTGGTTCTGGCTTGGAAACTTCTCCTCCCGCATGGCATCTGGGGCATCTAGAAGGAAAGGAACAAAAGGATCTTTAAAGACCAGGGTCTTGAACCTGATCGTGTGGCCATCCAGATCGCTCTGACTTTCCAGGATAATCTCAACTCTCACTTCTGGACCAAATATCAACAAAAATTCAAATTTGTAACTCTCAGGAGTGGCAGCGGCTGTTGGAAAATCTCCTGTAAGGAAAGCCCCTACTTTTGATCATGGTTTAGTGTGATGGCTTCCCCAGCTGGAGAAAACTTAATATGGATGGAGCCTCGAAAGGAAATCCTAGTAAGTCAGGTGGAGGAGCCATCCTTCGTAGCTCCTCCGGTTCCATTGTAGTTGCCTCTGCCCACAATCTTAGCTTTGGCACCAACCATCGCATGGAAGCCATGGCCATTCTCAAAGGCCTTGAGCTGGCTATCAAATTTGGCAACGATCCTCTCCAAGTTGAAAGTGACTCCCTCAATATCATCAATCTCCTGCAGTCGGTGGACACTGGTCAATGGTCAATCCAAAATATTATTGTTGATATCAGAATCTTGCAAAGGAGTTTCAACAAATTTAGTTTCAGCACATCCTTTGGGAAGGAAACAAAGTGGCGGACCACTTGGCTAACATCGGAGTTCTCCTTGAAAGTCAACAAAGCTGGAAGGACAACTTCCCGGCCGATCTCCTCCAAATTATCAAGAATGACCTCTCTTCCTAACGTTGGTTGGTGGAAGGGTGAGCTGACTTGGGTGTCAGCAATGCCTTTATGGACTTCCCAAAAGGCGGTGGTAATAATTCTTCATTTATTATGAAAATACCTTTGGTGCTGAAACATTTGAAGGGGAGATGTGTCATGATGATTTCTCACACATGGTGCAATTCCTCCCCATAATCATATTATGTACTGGCGGGAGGGTAATGATGTTGAAGCAGACGGCTCCCATGCCTGGGTGGGATTTTTAAGGCCCTCCAGTGTCCCCTCCTTCGCACTCATTCCAAACTTCTCAACAGTATGGGTGGCCAACTGAAACAAATCAAGCTGCCTCCTGCAACATGGTTAAGGATGACGAGGAGGTCTGGAACATCTTGTTGGAAAATGGTATCACCACTTTTCTTGAGAGAATGGTGGGCTACTCGGCCTTGGTCTCGTACGCTTACAATGGCTTCCTGGTCGAGGGGGCATGTCCAGATTGGTAATACGTATTTTACTATCTCCACAAATGCAATTGTCTGATGCTACGGGACTCTCCCACCACGATATTTATTTCAAGTGCTCGCTACATGTAGAAATGTAGGATTTCATCGCTCCAGGTGAAAATCCTATCAAATATCTCTCAGGGTACACTCGTGATTCTCTGCCTCCCCCATGGGACAGAGTTGCTGAAGTCATCATGCGATATTTCACCATTGATGGCCACTATCATCTGGTCTACGGCCCCCACTTTTTTATCCTCTCGCATCTGCATTGGGGAAAAAAGATCAACCTGGTTGCCTTCCTCTATCAATCTTTGGAGCATTCTATTCAACTGGCTCGAGACGGGGAAGGAGCAATCCTTCATCAGGGCTTACTGTACTTGTTATTTTCCATTGCTGCCTCGCATGTTGATTTAGTCTGCTTTCCCCCAAGAGAGGTCATCATCGCCATTCTCCCTCACCTTCCCCCGTCCCTCCTCCACCTCCCTCCGCTCTTCAGACGCCGTCATTGCCTGCACATTTCCTCTGATTCCGACTCGGATGTCGCCATCCTGGGCCCATCTCACGATGGTTCCACCCCCTCTACTCCCCTTGTTATCCCCCGCTTCCTCTTGTTCATTCATGCCTATTTTGGAGGGCACTGACACTAGTAATAAGGAGATTTCCCCTGTCTCCAGCCCCGACACTTCTCTTGCTGATGACATCCTGGGCCTTGCCAAGCTTTACCCTGACTCCCAGCCATAGAGCAGATTGAGACGAACCAACCTGTTGAAGACCCCAACACTCAGAAAGTTGGGGACATTTTGGATTTTGCTGACAGCAAGCCTCATGCTAACACCCGAAGTCACCTTTGAATATGGATGCTAATCCTACTGAGCCTGTGGTTGCTGACTCCCAGAGGGATGAACGCAGAGTTGAATTGGTGTCCTCTATATTAAACAAGCTCCAACGTGCCTTCAATGCCCTGAAGGCCTGGGAGGATTTCACTGACACTACCAGGAATGCCATTGCTAGAGACTGTTCGGAGCTCATCACCCTTGCAGATCAGCTTGCTGAGGATTCGGGCTCTCCTAGGGCTAGAAATGTTGTCGCTGAACTGAAAAGCTCATATGAAGCTCTTCTCTTTTCTCCTGCTATCTTTTTCGTTGTCCTTTTTGGAATCTTCTAGGGTACTTTTGTTCTATGTTTTCTCGATACTGCAATTCAAACCAAGTATCAAATATTACACCAGAATACACCAAACTATACTCAAATATTTACTAAACTCACTTCAAACCATAAACTCCAACCAAATATTACAGCCTTTATGCTTAAAAGCACACTTTAAAGCTTGGACTCTTATGGACTCACTCTAAAATCCGATGTAGTGAATGAGTCTCAACATGTCCTTATATAGGAATGTGAGAGGCTTTTCACCAGATCAAAGGGCAACCTAGAGACCGAGAACCAATAACCTAGGTGAACAAAAGATTCCCACTAAAGAAAAGTAGGAAAAGAATTGAGTACACGCCACTCAATTATAACGCCTTTAGAAAGTGGGGAGGTCCACCATGCTTTTCGAAAAGACTTAAAGATGACAACAATCTTGTCATCATAGCTTTTATGGACTATAGAGGACACTGGGACCATCATCATCATCAGATGAGCTGGAAGATTCTTCCCAATCTTGTTTTTTACGCAATGTAGATATAGCGTGTATTTCTTTCATCGATTTATCGCGATTGAGGTGTCTTCTTGTCGGAAAAAGATAGTGGTCAGGAATCCTTAGGAATTGACCAGGTGTAGGAGGTTGCACATTCATCGTGTGATGGAGGAAGATCTTTCTCCAAAGTTGTCCATTAGGATTAGCATGATGTCCCTGTTCAGGATTAGTCCTAACATAATAACAAACCTTTACATACCATGGTATTTTACAATTTATCAAAATATTTCTAACAGTATCAGGATCTATATTTAACAATGGACTGTTAGAAAGCTTTGTAGGTAGAAATTTAGAGAGGAAATACTTAAAATGATTTGCAATATACTGCCTATCTCCAGGAGTACTGGGTCGGTTCCATGCATCATTCTCTAGAGGATGTCCTTCAGGCCAAAGTCTGGAAAATTCAAATCTCCAGAGAGTATTAGGTCTTGGGACCAATTGCCTTAACCGACGCCCTTCAATAGGAATATCATTAGCAGGTGGCTCTACATATCTTGAATGTCTCCACTGCCATTGCAAAGTACAGAATACCATTGGATCTTGTCTGGAGTGGAATTCTGTAGTAGGAATTTCTGGATCAACAAATCTGCATGCTACCTCTGTAGTTTGATAAGGAGAAATTGAAATAATTCCCGAGAGAGAAGCAAATGTTGTGCTTCATAAGACATTTCATTATCATTTCTTTTGAGTGATTCCAGATAATTTTGACTGGTAGAAGTATTCCAAATACTTTCAACAAATTCATGAGACACCTGAGTAATATTCACCTTCTTTGATTGGTTTAGTTCTCTCTGGCAAAATCAGCAAGAGAATTTTCTTTTCCTTTAATATATTCAACTTCAAAACTGAAGTTGTCGAACCACATACCCCAACGCTGCAATCTGTTAAATGCAGTCTTATTTTAGGGTCACCATTACTCAATCTAGCTTTAAAATCTTTCAGGTCGGAGTGAAGAATGAAATGTTCATTCTGAATGAAAAACAAGAAAGCTTTGATGGCTTTCTTAGCAGCTAAGATCTCCTTATGAGTAGAATGATATTTTAATTCTGAACCTTGGAAGGAACCAGATGCATATCTACAAATTTTCTCTTTATCATTGTCTGTCTTTTCTTTTAAGACAGCTCCCCAATAATGCTCACTAGCATCTGTTTCAATTATCTTTAATCCTTGACCAGGCAAGGACATAGCAGGAAGATTCAAAACTTGTTTCTTTATTCTTTTACACCAGGTCATTTCTTCAGACTAGGCAGGTGCATTCTTCTTCAATCTCTTATTGAGAAGAATTCTATCAGTAGCTATATCTTTGTAAAAACCAAAGAACATAATTTACACATCCGTAAATATTTGTAGCTATTCTTTCTCTGAAATTTGGTCTAGGAATTCTGAATTTTGGACACAATATGACCTTGCATCTCTATAGATCCATCTTTGATCTTTATTCCTAAAAATTCATTTCATCCTTGAAAATTTCCATTTTAGTAGGAGACAAACATAAACCATTCTTATAAATTGTCTCATAAAATTTTTCAAGGTGATCTATATGATCTTTTGGTGATTTAGAGAAGATTAGTATATCATCAATATATACTATCAGAAATTCAGATAACTCACCAAAGATTGAATCCATTTTCTTTTGGAAGATGGAAGGTGCAGTTTTCAACCCAAAAGGAAGGACTTTCCATTCATATTGTCCTCCTGGTACAACAAATGTTGTCTTGAATGTGTCTTCAGGCTTTAGAAATATCTACCAAAAACCACTTTTCAAATCAAATTTACTATATACCTTAGAACCTTTGATTCTTGCTAACAGATCATCTTTGGCAGGGATTGGATGCTTGAATTCTTGCAGTAACAAATTTGTTTAAAGGCTTATAATCCACAACAAGCCTTTTCTTCTATCTAATCTGCTCACTTCTTTTATTTACATAAAATGCAACACAAGCCCAAGGAGAGTTAGATTCTTTTATAAATCCTCCTTGAAGTAATTTCTTTATCTCTTCTTGGCATTCTTTTCTTTCTGAGGGAATCATTCCCCTGTGATGAGCTTTGAATTTAGGAATGACCTCATTCCCTTTATCATCTTTCACAAGCTGCAGTCAAGTGAACAAACATGCTTTCTTCTGGTTATGAAAGCATGAGGATTATCAGAACAAAGATTCTTTTTAATCTTTGTTATAATATCATCTATATTACTCTTACACAGAGCTATTGACTTATGAATCCATTCATGGTTGGATTCTTTTCTAGGCTCTGGTAGAGGGATGATTGTTTTGAATGAGTACTTTCTTGGGATTTGAACATCTGGATTAAACAAAGATATGAAATCTTTATTAAGACTAAAAGTACCACATTCTTGTAATGCATCAACTCCTATTAGACAGTCATATGAGAGCATATCATGCTTGATAGAACTGTAATGTTCTCTCATAACCTTCTATTCTAATAGGAACATAGGTGAACCTAGAAATCACTTCTTTTTTATCAAAATTTATTTTGAGATATGTCTCAGTCCAACAGTCAGGAGGTATAGCTCTGGACCTTAATAAACTAATATCAGCTCCAGTATCAATCATAGCATCAATAGAATATGGCTTGATATTAGGAATGCAAAATGTGATTGAAATAAAAGGATTTTGGGCTCCTTTTATTGTACATACCTCAGTGTTGAGTTCTTCAACTGAGATTGATGCTTCTGCATCTTGGTGCAGAATTTCTGGTAGGCTTCTTCAAAATCTTCTTCACCTTCAGCTTCTTTCTTGTCTCTGTTTTCTTCTTCAATAAGATGCTTGTATTCATTGGTAGCCTTTGCAATAACCTTCTGAAGAAACTCTATTCTGTTTCTTCTCCATGTTTTCATAGTTTCAGGATTAGGAATCATAACATCAGTACTAGAAATAGGTACCTGAAACTCTTCTTCTTGATTTTCTTCAGGAAAATGAAATGGGAAACTTCTCCTTGGAGGAGAATATCTTCCACCTCTTCCACGACCTCTTCCTCTGTAAGGAGTCTGTCTCTGTAGGACACATCCTTGTATTGGAGGTCTTGAAGGGATTAATGATCGATCCTGCGAAAACCATTTTTGTTGTCTTCTTCTTCTTCTTCTTTTCTTTCTCTGAATTCTTGTTCAGATCTTACTTGCTGAGAATATTTTCTTTCTAATTCTCTAACTTTTTGTGACAGAAATATTTTTTTGTAGTGTCCCAGGGGGGACAGTCTTCAAACTCACTCTGTCTCAGTTCCAATTGCTTGAGAAGAAGTTCAGAAGATAATGGCATCATTGGATGGGGAAAACTTGCAATCATATTTACAAATGATGGCAAAGTACTATATCCTGAATCAGTACTATCTGAATCAGTATCTGAATGCTGAATAATATTTACTTGGAATTCTTCACTGGAAGAATTATATGAAATATCTAGATGAATAATTATCAGAATCACTAACTAAACAATATTCTTTATCTGTAATGCCTTTAGCAACAAGAGTATTTATTTTGGCTTTTCCTTTATCTGTTTCTTTTTGTGGGCACTCATTTGCATAGTGCTTCCCTTTGCAGATAAAGCATGTAGGAATAAACTTTTTCTTTTTACCCATATACTTATTTTTTTCTGAAGTATGATTTTCTATATGGGACCTTTTTCTCATAAGAATCTTTATTTCTTTTCTTAAATTTGTTGTATTTTCTATATTTACCCTGACCCTTCCCTTTGAAAAAGATGAGCAATCATGACATACCTTCTTTTTGTGAGAAGAATGTGGGGCTTGCAACCAAAAGGGTCAACATCTATCATCTGGCAAAATTTAGTGCCTAAGGATTTTGGGCCTTGGCTGCTTCCTTGCGATCCTTTTTCTCCTGACAAAGTCGAGCATTTGTTTCATCAATTATCTGATTGATAGCTCCAAGGCTTAATTCTTCAGGAATCTTTCCATGCATGGCCTTTTTGTATTCTGTAGAAAAATAAGCAGGAAAAGATTCTATGTATCTGATTCTCATTGTAGGATCATTGATATTGCCAGAATTATAATACAACTTTTGCATATAGCATTGGTACTCTTTAATTCTACTCATATCACATAATCTTGCTCTTAAGAATAAAGAAGTATTCTTAAGTTTATCACTATCTATAGTACCAATAAATTCTTTGATTAGAGCAGCAGTCAAAGCAGAATATCCTCCACAAAATATCTTCTTTATGTGGGTGAGCATCCCACCATTCTCTAACTATTCCAACAAAACCATTAGCTATTATTTCAGCAATTTGATGCGGATCTTTTCTATACAGAGTAACCGAGAATTTGACCAGCCAATCATTCCATGAATCATCTCTTTTACTTGATCGTAGAATGACAATCTAACTTATACCAGTTAGGTTGTAATGTCTGAGTTCTTGCAGTATTATGCAATGGCTCAGCTGATGCTCAGATGATTCTCCTAAAAACATGCTCTCAGCTTCCTCAGGCATGATTTTTACCATGCTAATTGCTCTTTTACTATCATCTTTTTTTTCTAAAAGAAAAAGAGGACTGTGTTGTGACAAAACAACTTTATGCTGAGAAGTTCCTGAAAGTTCTGCAACTTCATTCCAGGATACTTTTTGAGACCAGTGTTCTATTTCTTCGGGCTTCTTAGTATTTTCTAAGATCTGCTCTATTTGAGGAACCATGATAGGTATAGGATTCACAACTTCATGTACAAGATCAATCTTGTAATTCAATTCGCATGGTAGTCTCATTTAGTTGATGCGAGACCACTTTGAACAAGCTTATGGGTTGTTTCTAATCTGCTCAAGATGGACAATCGAGGTTGAAAAATATCTACAATATTTCTAGTTACAACCTTGGGAATGTCGGAATAAGAAGACAATTGTTTCTTGGGATGAGGTGAAAGAGAAGAGAATAAGTTAAAATATTCCATGAGGATGAGGTGAAAGAGAAGACAATGGAAGAAACGAATGCACAGATGTTGGGTAGGACCTCCCCTCCCACTTTATTAGTTAATTCTCTTCAAGTTGCAAATATGGGGATGGGCTTTTGGTTTCCTTGGCCATTCAGGTTTAAATATAGATTCTCTTGAAATTTGTCTATCAATCCACTCGTGATGAGAATGAAGATCCCAATAGGAGGTGGGATGGAAGGTTGTGAACTATAAAAAGAAAGGAAAGATGGACATTTGCCTCTCTAGATGAGCCTTTGTTCTCATAAAGGAAAAGACCAATGTTAGAGGTCCTTGGTCTGCGGGCCAAGATGTTTTGACCTCTTTCTTTGGGTCTCTTTCGATGTTGCTTCTTTCTAGGCCTATGGGCCTTATCTATTGTTTTTTCTCCTCTTGGGCCTTGATTTTTATCTTTCATCTTGTTCAGGGTTCCCGATCCCTTCAAAATCTATTTTTTTACCCAATCTAATAAAAATAAACAAAGATAAGATTCCTCAACATGGGAAAACATATCTGTAATGCCCACTATTTCAAACACAAATACACCACTAAAAAACTTGGATAACTTTTTTTTTTTACTTAGAGTTTAGACGACAACACAGGTGACCAGAAGGGGCTACAACCAACTCTCAATGAGCTTGACACAACATTGATCACATAGGAAACAAGGAAACATATACACCCAACATGAACAAATCAATTTTCTCTTTTCGACATGACATCACATACTAGTCCAACCATAGAACAAACTTACGGTTAGGGGCATCCCATGGTGAAAGTATTTTTAAGGTTTCTTATTTACTAAAACATCTTTTAACTCTTAACTTGCTTTCTCAAAGCTTCATGTTATACGAATCAAGAAATCATGTTTCCTCTTGCTAGGATTCCTCAAATTTGTTAAAGTATTCTTACCGTAAGTCCCATTTAAAAGATTCATTGAAGTTACAAATAAGGTTTTATAATAGAAAGTTGGCTTTATTGGTTCCTTGATCATTTATCCCCATTTAACAAAACCTTGTACCCTCATAAATTACTAAACATTGGTTTACATTCTAATATCATTTTACATCCCATCGACACTAAGATTAATTTATTAGTATAGATTAAGAGAAAATAAGGTACATCCTCTTTTTACACAAGAAGATAGTTTCCTTTTATTCCATTTTAAGACTCTTTGCTTTGTCTATAAGTTAACAACATCATAATATTTTCTCTTCAGTATAACCTTTGTATGGATTATAAAACCACTCGGTGATACCTAGTATTACGTTATTTCTGCAATCAGAAGGGTTTGCTAACTCAAGGTTATAACTTAGTTTTCTTACCATTATCCTTTTGATAACTAGACATAGAAACATAATTTCCTATCAAAGATGACACACAATCCAAAGATGGCTAAAAGTTATATTGTAGTTTGACTCGGGATTAAATAGGTAAAATAATATTGGTCATATCGAGGATAAACTATCTTTCAACATTGCAATCATACAATAAGATGCTCGTAAAAATTCAGTGATCATTTTATTTCATTCACAAATTGTTTCATAATTTTTAGCTTCAATCCATAATTGCAAACCTACTCCACAATTACAAAAATACTAAGGCATTGTCCTTCTAAAATTTTCTCCACAATTATCATTCCAAAGTCCTACTACACATTAAGCATTCATACAATAGCACTTTATAGGCAAAAACCGAAGAAACTTCTAGTAATCCTTTCTCTCTCTTTTTTTTTTTCTACCCGCAAAATCCATCTGCACAAGTATTAACTTGAGTCAGTTCGCGAGAAATGAGCATGATAAAGACTACACATAGGAATAGAATGCTACCATTAACAATATCATTAAAAGAACCTTTTATTTAATGAAGGGGTGTCAAGTTCTAAAAACTAACAACACCATTACACATGCTAGGAATATACCATGTCAAAATTAAGAAGGGAGCCATAAAAATCTGATATGAACATTGTTTTAAGGACGACAAATGCTAAATCAACATATAACAAGTAGGTTTCAAAGACCCGGTAAGTCCAAACAAAGTGTCAAGCGTATTGGGATTTCAATCATATAATCACATAGATTATATGATTGAAATCCAATACTCCAACATTATCAACATTTTCCCAACGATATCCTAGGATCCAAAAGATTAAAGGTTAGAAATACAACATCATGTGCTAACCACTATTTACGCATTCCAAAGAAAATCTACCCCACAACAATCCTACCCCTAATTGCTTGCCAAAGACACATGGAGTAATTTTAAAAGGAAAGTTCAACATCTGATCATCTTTCCATACTATGAACAACGGTCAAACAATATGATAGGATGAATAATCCATATTTAGTAAATCAACACATTAAAAAAACAATATAATGCCACCGTCTTATAACGATTTAAATTACTGATCCAATTAATTTATTTACCCTTAAACCTATATCAAAACAACTTAAGTAAACCATCCCCAGGAACCGGATTATAAAGGGGTCGATCAATTTAATTTTACTCAAGTAATACAAGTGTTGAATAATATTAATCCTTAATTCATATACCAACACCGATGATATTTGGTCATGCCAAACTCTATACTGGTAGCACTAATACCAAATTAGATGCAGGTATGAAATAATATTGGTCATTAATTATTACATTATCCTCAATGATATCTTATCCTACCCATTTATAAATATACGGGTAACTTTAATACTCTACATCATAGATATACCCTTGTTCATACTAGAGGTGTGGAATTGCACATTTCAACAGGATTCCAACCCAAATAGATCTCCAATAATGAACGAAGGTAAACAAGTCGACAACAAAACTACAAGTTCTCAAATCTCTAGGATTTAGTTCCAATATATAAATATATCTCTCAGGGGAAACCCTAGTTTTATGGGTATTTCTTCTATACACCTCCAAGACAAGATACATAAACACATCGAAATAACCAAAGTTATCGACGATCTCTCTTATCATTGACCCAAAAGGGAAAAGAACAACTGACAGTAAGACATATCTAAAATTTTTCCTGATATCTACCACTAAACATCAAAGCCTGGTATCGGTATCACAACAGTATATTCAGGATCCGTAATTAAAAAAAAAGTTTGATATATTTTATAAAACAAACTCTTACCCAAACATCCCTAGACAAAAATTTCGTAGCAAGTATAACCTAGGGTATTATCCAGGTGTCCACTAAGCAATAACGAAAACACATCCACATTTTTATATTAAACCATTATTTATTCCTTAATATCATAGAATATGCACAAATTCGTTTACCTCCCGAGATAACAAGGAACACAAAGATTCACAAGAAATTAAATGATATATGAGTATATAAATAAACATATCTCAATACCCAAAATAAAAACCCACAAAACACCCCACAAGCACATAAGAGAATTTCCAATACAATCATTACAGAGGATTAAACAACAAGAAGATGGGTAAGTCAATCCATGCAACCATTGGCATAAAGGAAACAACAAGAATAAGTTAAAATCATGTGCCAAAACCATTTGCACCCACATCTAGCAATGAGACATCCTAAGAAACAACTAACAAAGGAAGGAAACTAAAAGCATAGCCTGGCAGATGAGAAACAAAGGCAAAAAAACTATGAAACTTTGAACAACTTCCAATTTAGAAAATAAAAGCACTTCCTTTCCTGATATGATCAAAGCTAGCATAAAAATTCAAATAGCAGAAATTATCATGCATGTGATGAGCTCCAACATTTGCAAACAATGTCCACCCAGCACATGCAAAAACAATCAGACATCCCTCCAAAATCTTCTAGTTGGGCGTCCAAACCTCATACACATCCATGTTCGGCACAAGAAGGGAGCTCCATTCCACAAGTGACCTTTGTCTAGAGAAATGGGGGTCTCAAAGACTATCATGAAAGTAGGGTATACACCAAATGGGTTAAATTAAGAGGGCCAGAAAAAAATAAAACGTGAGAGGCAAAGGTGGGGGAAAAGAAGCAGACCCCATAACATTGCAACCATCCTTCCATCCCGCATCAAAAGGGGCAAAGAGAAACAAGACCGGGACATTCATCGAGCATAAGGGAAATCACATTTTGTCGATGTAGAAATTTATGCCTCAAAACAACGCATGGAAGGTGTGGAAGCATCCATGAGGAGTGAAAAATAGTTGCCAAAAATAGTCTCAATGGAAAAAATCCACGGTTGCAGGAGAGACATAAAGGGAGACTTCAAACCTGTTTTTCCCAATTCACCCTTGCCAACAACCAACAGCCACCAAATCCTCGTGCAACAAACAACCACCAAGACGAGACGATACAAAAGAAGACAACCAACATGTGTCCAATCTGCAACGAAGCATGCCCATTTCCCAAATCGTGGGCCAAGCAAGACAAAACATAAAAAAGAAGGAAATAACAACGAACAACAAAGAAAGGACATGTTTACCCATCAAAGCATTTATCTGAAAGTTCAAAACCTTTTCCAACAACTCCCAAATGCAAATACTTCACCAGAGAAGCTCACACGGCCAAAGTAGAATGGTGGAGGCATACAAGAAAGGTCAAAGTAGATTGCAAATCAAAAATAATAAATGAGAGAAGGTGTGGCCACCCACAAGGAAAATTCCAACACAATGGCATTAAAGATGATTAAGCAAATGGTAGGTGGCCATCAAATCCACCCACCTCCAGCCAAACAAGGAAATAAAGAATCCAAAGAAAGCAAATGGAGTCCACATCTCCTCATGCCAAGCTTATCACATCAATAATCCAACGTGGGAGGCAAAATAGTGGAAGCAACAATAAGTTCACCTAAAATTAACAATTACAGCAAGCCATGCATGCAGTGGTCGACGGCCAAGGTGAGAGGTGTATTGGAGTTTTCAATAAAATATAAAACATGAACACCACTTCCCAAACAATGGAGCCACCAACAAAACAAGTACCTCTTTAACGTGAATCGAGGATCGTTTCTTCATGAGCGATTGAAAAGATACAATAAAATAACATAAAGATAATTAATATTAATGTCGATAACATTCAACAATAAAATAATAATAAAAATAAATCGCCGATCGACAAATAAAATAATAATAATAATAATATCATTATTATTATTATTTTTACTGCTCACAATAATTATCATTGATTTTAATAATGGTCACCCGTCAAGCTTGACAAAATAATAATAATAACCAAAGATCGACAATTCAATATAATTATTATTATATAGATATTCCTTCTAGCCGAGACGCCCTAACAACACCAAGTCGTCATTCAAGCCACCTATAGAATTCAAGAACATGATTTTCCTTTAATAGGATAATCGTAAAGGACGCCATAAGGTCCACAACTAGAGGCATCGACAATGACACGGGGAGGCAAGACGGAGAGGAAGGATGCTAATCCTTCACTGCAACAAGGTCAAAGTCAACCAACGGTCAATGGGGCACACACAACCATTCCATGCTTAGCGACATGGTCACCGAGGCAAGAACTAGGGTAACGTCGACGGGGCATTACAATATCTAGGAGGCATGCAACTCGGAGGAATTTTTTGTGTAGATTATCTTCAAGCCATTTTTGGTAGGGCCTATGTCATATTCTATAAACTCTAACCTTTACGCATCCTCCCATACCGAGTCAAAATATGAGTTTTGAAATGTGGGCTTTGTCAGATGTCATGGGACTTCCTGGTGGTATAGAATGTTGTCTGGTGGATGCATAGTCAAGCTATATGAACCGTCAGATAGAATATCCCAAAAGTAATGTGTTTCGTGGACGGTGTTGATTGGATAACTTTTTCAAAATTATTTTTTTACAATGAATTTTTAATGCCCATCTTTACAACATTTGATAATATCCTCCATTTAGCACCCGGATGACAGTATTAGAGCAAGGTGCACGCATCCATCAAAGCACATTGGACGGAAATTTTGTTAGATGTTGTGGTTGCAGAAAACACAAAAATGGTCTAACTGGCCTGGGCTTTCAAAGATTTAAGCAAGCGTGTTACGAAAGAGAGAAGGCAGACTCTTAGACCCTATCGGTATTTTCCCAGCATGTAGCAAGTTGGAATTCATAAGGGGGTGTTTGAAACACATGCAGATCATGGTGAGCAACCCCCTTGGCTATGTTGGTTATCTTGAAGAAACTCTAAACTTTATTTTTAATCCAGTTCCAACCTGAAGTGGTTTACTAGATTCATTTCTTGATGTGTGAACTGTTAGGTATTTAGCATATGGACTCTTAAGTTCTCTGATAGACTAGTATGCAAAATGTAGGAGCACAGGGAAGGCACACGAATTTTTGAGTAAATCATGGGATTTTTTCATGAAAAGTCATGATTACAGGATGCGCATCAACTTAATTTATCTAAAGGTTGTAGATAATGTCAAGCAAATGCAATGGGTAGGGTAAGCAGAGTTTTACAACCTGTGTTGGTGTTTCATGCACGCAGAATTTCAATCTTAGTGAATGGGGGCTTTAAATAAACCCATGCGTAAATATTATGGCTTTTCACCTGCAACTGATCATTATGTGTGCATGGTTTACCTTCTTGTCAAGACAACCATCTTGAATACACCTTCAAATTTTTTAATTTTTAGATGCCAGTTTTATCTATGCTTGTTATGTGGAAATTTTGGATTAGAACCTTTGATCTGTGGTAAATGAGGTGCAAAATAGTGTTATAAGGGACGTTTGTTTTATTATATTTGATTTGGTCGCTTACCTTACAATGTTGTTTCATCATATACAACTTACGTGTATTTTTCAGAAAAGTCCAGTTATGTCATGGAGTTTACTTAATAGGTGACTGCCTTGCCACATCACGTGGTCCAGTTATTGTAGGATCCCCTAATCCTACAATAACTACAACTTTGTAGGATCCGCTAGTAAGTCATCTTTGCATATAATGTGCCCAAAAAGGATTCCAAATGGAGTGGAAAAGACACATTTCTCAATATTAAGGGATATCCTCAATTGCCAACATCTTTAAAACATCAGTATTAAGTTGTCCAAATGGTCTTTCATGAGTTCATACACAGTCCAGTCATCTAGATAAACTTGAAGAAAATTGTGGATGAATTCCTAGAATGCATGTACCACGATGTGCGAGAACACAACAGGTGCATTCTTCAATCCAAAGGGCATAATTGTGTAGGAAAAACTTCCCCATTCAGTGGTGAAAGTTGTCTTTCTCTGGTATTCCCTTGCAATCCTGACTTGGTGGTATCCTGAGAATCCATCCGTGAAAGAGTAGACTTTGCATCCTGGCTACTCCCTCTAGAATTTCTTCAGTAAAGGGGGTTAGAAAGGGATCGATGACACACACTGCATTTAGATCCCTGTAGTCAACGCAAATTCTTATCCTACCATCCTTCTTAATACTGATAACCATCGGGCTTATCCATTTTGAATCTTCCACTGCCTCAATGATACCAAATGCTATCATTTTGTCTATTTCTTCCTTAACCCGTACATGTAAATTTGGATTCATCCGATAAGGCCTCTTCCGAATCGGAAATGTGTCAGAGTGCTCTGAAAATGTTGAATATGCTTCATTGCTTCACATTTAAAGGATTTATATTGAATGTTAATCTCACTTGGTAAAACTTATGTGACAATACAAAACTTAGATAATTGGTTAGGATAACGATAACCTCCCAAATGATAGAAAAAGAATGTGAGACTTCATGATAATTGCTAATTGTACTCTTGCAAAATTTAATAAAACACAAAATTTTTAGATGCACAAAATACCCCTTCAAATCACGCAATGGGAAATGATGCCTTAAACTTTTAAGTGATGATGTGGAATTCCACATCAACCACTAGAATGATTGCATATATTTTTTGAAAAAAATTTGTCACTAGTCTAGGACCGCTCTGGTCAATATTGTAGCGTTGGACAACTGCTGCGAGTTAATAATTTTGTTTGGTTTCAAGCCTCTTTGTTTTGACACCGTATCGAGAAACAAAGTTTTATCACCTTATACCTCTATTATCTCTAGAGGAAACTCATAGTCAAATCTTAGTTTTGATAAAATAACCTTCGAACCATGTGTCAAAAGGGGTTTTTGTAGGCCTTCGCCTTTTGGTGACAAGATGAACTGACATGATCACGACAAGTAGCTCCCAGAAAAGTGGCTTCCATTTGAACCTTGTTCTCCAAATCTAAGTTCACAACTTATTGGTCCTCCATGTACTTAGGAAAATAGAGGAAAGGTTACTCTTTTTTATTTTTAGTTCAGAAAAATGGTTTTTTGAATCTAGTTTTTGGGCCATTTGGGGTAAATTAGATGTTACTTTAATAATTAATGTAATATTAGAAAAAGTTGTTGTACCTTCTCCTATCCAAATAACTATTGGAAAGTCTACTAACATTATTACATGACCCTATAGAACTCGTTTATGTTCCTTGTTTAGTCGAGAATAACTTGTGGGTAATATCTTGTTTCTCTCTTTCTTCTCCTATTTCTCTCTCTAGTTTGATAACGAAAAGAAACTGCTTCGTGATTTTTACTCTCTTCTGTTTCATACAAGTGTTTGAATTTATTTGTAAATGGAAAATCATATATATTTGAAAATGTTTATCATAGGGGAAATCCATGTCAACGTTCTTTTGGTTGACCATGTTTACACTAACTTGGCAGATTGCAGGTAGTGTAAGCAGGAATAAAATGGATGTTGGAAATCTAATTTTAATGATTATTACTAAAAATGTGTATCAAGATAGAAGTAGAATAGTATTCTATTTTAGTAATAGTACATGTATTAATATTAAAGAAAGAAGAGTGCATTTCATTGTGTACATGTGTTAAATAAAATGATAGATAAATTTTATTTGGAATCTTACCATTCAATTGTATTGTAGAATAGCGTATTTAGTAAATTTTGTTGAATCCTCATAATTTTGTATATTGGTATATTAATGATCTAAAACTTGAAAATTATTTCTATCATAAGCATGTAAAGAAGAAGGTTGGTCATTGATAGTATAAATTTTCATAGTTCCTTGAAACTTTTCTACACCCTTTTTCGCCTCAAATAAGAAATCATGTGTTTCAAACATAACATAATTAGTGCACTTATAATCTTTCATAGAATTTTTATAGTAATTGCTAGATAGGAAGGTCAATATTTAATTGATAGATTTTTTAATGATTTTCGATATGTAGTGGTCACATTAGTCTTATAATTCTCTCAAATCGTGTTTTGTTTATAAAATAGCCAGGGTCAACATTTCCTCTTCCCAAGGTAAAATATATTGCCTCTAGGTTAAATTGGACATCTTGGTTGTACATGAGATGGAAAATATGTAATAGGCAAATTATTTATTCCATTGAAGAGTGTTATAACTCAATTTGAATTTTAAGTCTTATTGCTCTCTTATATTCCACTTTTTAAAAAAGGACATTTCATATCCACCATGGCCATGAACACATCCCAACGTTCACGAAATAAACCACTTTCAACTCTTAAGAAAGATAGAGTTGGGTTATAGGTGTTTAGAGAAAAAATTGAATAGTTCTATAAATTTTACCACAAGAAACAATGAGTGAAGAGTTAATCACAAGGGCATTTTTTCTCTTAAAATAATCAATAAAGGACATCTATTAGCTTCCAAAACTTCATGATGTTAGAATACCATTTATACCCTAATTCCTAACAATTGAGGGTCATGATCCTTTTAGATCCGAAATGAATTACTCTCAAAGACCTTTTAATAGGATTTCAAAGTGGATGAAATCTCAATGTATGTTTCCTACCACTTCGCAATGGTTCCCTAAGGAACCTTATATCACTATATATGGATTTAATTTCTCTCTTAATATGTGTGCTAATACTTGGGTGGCCAAATATTAATGAATTTTTTTATATGGAAATATGCCCTTTGGATGTCCTAAATCTCTAAATGGGAAGATAATGCTTCATCACTTTTTATTCATATTTTAAACAATGTTAAGGGGTGATTTAACTTCCTAATCTAAAGTTCGAAATAATCCAAGTTAAAGAAAAGAACAATGGAAATGTATGGTCTCATAAAACATAAGTAACCCGGATGTTATCTAGTGATTAAAATGCAAACATCAATGTAATATAAATAAAAGTAAATGAAATTACACTTGATGAGCTAATGCAAAGATGATGAAACTTTTAAATTGTACATGACAAAGGATGGTTTTATGATTGTTATAAGTGGATAACATGGTGTGTAAACACAATGATATCTAATGAAAAATATAAATATTGAGACTACGTGAATGATTGTTAAGAACTCAATCTTTACTTCTTGTAGCCCTTTTTACTCATAATAGACTATGAATGTATGAGTGATTATCATTGACAAGATCATCTCATTCGTGGAACGAATGTGCTCATGAGGCTTTGTTATCATTAACCCTTGTTATTTACCAATGGTTTAGAATAATAAAATGTTATTCGTGTTATAGGTGCATATTTATGGTTGTAATACCTTATCTCACTTCTTTGAGGTTGCACTTATTGCCTTCACTTTAGTTAAAATAATTTATGAAATGTGTAGGTGCTAGTGGAATATGTTGAAATGAGGAATCAAACTAATGGGTTTAATTGTGACCATACTGGGAAAAAGAGTTGTAGATACTTTATGTGTACCATCCTAAAGGAATTTTTATGCCATAGTTTGGAAGGGATCCAAAACGTAAATTTTGTAAGGTTGTAAAGAATATTAGATGGCGATGACACCTCAAGGATTAATGGAATATTACTTGTTGAAATTTCTCACGCATCATCCATGATGTGCGAGGGGTCATATTAAAACTTTTGTTTCTCATATTGGAGGGTTAAGTGTTGACCATGTTTGGTTAATCATGGCGGAAAGGGTTATAAAATATTTTGAGTTACTCATTTTCAATGGAAAATTGGGTGGCCCACAAGCACTAAGAAACCAAGAAATTGTTTTCCAGAATTTTAATTCCTCACATAGGATGTTATTCCAACATTCTTCTTTTTCATGATCATGCAGAAGCCATTCGAATCACATGGTCATGATAAAACGAGAAAAGCATCAAACATCATAAATAGAAATCATGAGTAGAAAGCTTTTAGTTTTTACTTTCGAAATTATTAAAGGAAAATATAGTTTTAAAGGTGGTAATTTATTCATTTATCAATTTGTGATCAAGAAAAGGTAAAATTAATTAATTTTATTCCTTTAAGATTAAGTGAAATTTTATTAGTGTGTTAACTTGTTTAGGTTCACACCACATTATGTTATTGAAAATAAATGCAAAAAGAACATACACAAATCATTACACAAAATCAATTTTCATTTATTCATAAGGAATAATTATATGTTTTCTCACGCAAACCGTGAGAAATAACCAAAAATAAAAGAATGCATTAAAATGAAAAAGAGAGAAGGGACATGTCATTTCCTGTTGAATGGATACCCTCTGATTAAGACTATTGATCCATCTTGTTTCATTTCTTCCCCATACCTGAAAGAGAGAGAAATGTTTTGATTAGAGCTCAAGATGACCTTAACTCCTTTGTATTTTTAGTTTCTAATATATATGAAAGCTTAAAGTATTCAACAATCAAGTCATAGCATTCATTCAAGAAACATGAAGTGCAGAAATGGAAATTTTTTCAAGAGCTAAGCATGATAAACCAAAACTGATTTTCAGATTTCAATAATCATGTTTTATATGAAAGGATAGGTTTTAGATTCAAGTTAAATATTGCAGCCAATGAATTAAAACAAAATGTATACATGTATAGATTGGAAAAAATTACCATTAACTTCGATTCAAGAGATTTATATTGCCTATTGATAAGGCAAGTGCTTGTAGTACTATAAAAATTGATGCTTTGGGCCTAAAAGTGATTACATGATCACATGGTATATCACTAAGAAAGTACATGAAAATCACTTACAAATGGTTCAAGCTTCAGATTTTCAAGATAGAATTATGTTATTTTCAATCAAATTTAGCAAGTACAAATGCTACATTTTGTTCAAAAATAACAATTCTTTAAGAAGGTACAAATTTTCAGTCGTGAAATTGCAAGTTCTCCATCAAATCTCCAAATATACATCTAGAGAGTGTTTATAGTATGGATTTACAAGAATAAAGTTTCTTTTTACAAAGTTTGCAAATAATATAAGAGGAGCCAACTATTAAAGACACTTCTCAAGAATGGGCAATGCTCTTAGCATGTGAAAAGAGAAGTACATATATTTCAGTAATGATCACAAATCTCCCATAATTCACAAGCTAAAAGAAGGATATCATTTCCAACAAAGAGAAGTTTCAGTCTTCTGAACAAGAATAAGGTTTGCATAGGGTATACAAGCTTTCATTTATCAATTTATAGGCATAACAATGTGTAATATGCTCAAATCGATACATTTATGAACTCTGGATTTGTTTTGATACTGAAGGTAAGCATGAAAGCATATGGAATGAAATATTTCAAATTAAATAATAGAAGTTCCAACACTATTTTTAAATATAATATTTTAGAAAATAAATAGAACACTACATCTTGCAAGACTCAATCAAAAAAATTATAATTTTCAAAATATGAATGCATTTGAGAAGGTGTTTCAAGTTTCAGAAAACAACCAACAAGAGGTGCACTACAAATTTTAGAATGTGTTTTCAAGCATAAATATTCTAGATTCAAGAGCTATAGGCAAAAATTGAAGACGGCATATTATATCTTCCTACAAAAACAATTTTTCAAGTAGAATAAATACTCATATTTATAATTAACTTCCAAAATGCCAAGACCGGTTATAATCATAAAACTTGAAGCTCAAAGGATGCACAACGAGCATTGACAAACATATAAATCAATTTTTTCTATCAAGTTAACATGGTTTTTAAATATATTCTCTATTCAATGTGAGTTTTAAAATATGCATTAAAAGGTAAGAACCTAGTTGAATGTGTGGTGAATAAGAATAAACAAATTCAAAACTGAACAATTACTAATAATGGGCCTGATGACAGAGATGGGGATCACATTGCACCACTTGTTTGTTTCTTCAAATGGTTGGAAAATATAAAGGTGTGGTAATAGTGGATGCAAATGAAGATTTCGTGGGTGATACTACTGAAATGGTTCAAAATTCAGTAGGTTTTTCCATTGAAGCTATAAAAGAGTAAGAATTTATACTTCTTCGAGATAGTGTTGTCTTGGAGTAAAGAGTTTAAGCCTCACTTAGGGATAAATTACATATAAAAATGGGATAGTGAAGTGTGATGCAACACCATAAATCAATTCATATAGGAACAAATAAAATTTAAGCAAGCCACACACGGTTTCTTCACAATATAGTGAGTCAGGGTCTTTTTAGGACACTCGAATAAGAAAAATAGAAAAAGCATCGAATAGAGATAAAAGTTATAAAAATTTAAAACATGGAGGAATATTCAAATTTTCTCACCAAGATTATATTTTTACAGCAACCTACCATATTACTATGTAAATATAAGACTCAACACTATCAAACACTAACCGACATGCTCAATAATTTAAGATTTTCAAGAAATTGACAAAACTAGCATGTAGAATGTTGAAAAAGTAAGCTCTAAAAATGAAAAGATGGAGAAATATTTAAATTTTATCATCAAGATCCAATTTTGACAGCACTTAGCCTACTTTATACCTACAAGAAAGACTCAACACATGCAAAATCAACAAAAAAGTTAAGAAAAACAAGTTATGTCAATATATGCAAAAAGAGGGTTAATAACCAAAATTGAAACTTAACTACAAAAACTTTAAATTAAGTGTAAAGGACAATGGATTAAGTCCCACCGTGCGTGTAAATGTGTACATGGTTTAGTTAACTAAGATATATAAATGTAACTAAAATAATCTACATTAGTTCCAAAGCAAATTAACTAAACATGAACCATCATGATAAGAACTTATAGAGTAAATATCAACACTATGCATTAGAACTTTGAATGAAAATCAAACTAACATGTTAAACATTTATCCTCTACTCTTTGGAATATAAAAAGGGATGGACCTATGTAGATCCTTAGCTATAAAAATGTGATAGTTTGTTTGATCTCAAGAGTTTGAGAATGAAGATCAATCAAGAATTGGCTACAAGACCTTCTTGATCTTCTCCATATGACCCAAAAGCTTGTATGGATGAATGTAAGATGAAGATACCTAGCTCAACACTAATGGAAGATGCTCAAAGATGAAAATTCCTATAGTTTAAGTTATAAGCATGAAAAAGGTGTAGATAGAAAGGCTGGAGGAGGGTTTCTCTTATAACCAAATGGTTTGAAGAAGCTTTGCATCCTATTACATATGGGATAATAGAAAAGCTAGGTTAGTTATGGATAAGCATGGTTTAGGAGTGGTTCACTTTACATTAGGAGAGTCAAATTTTTCCTCTAGTGACTCATGGGGATTGAGGGGGTTTATTAATTAACCAAAGTGATTAATTAATAGGTGTGCAAGCTTATAGAAGCTTTTTGGAGGAATAGTTAGTATGATTTATGTTACGAGAGGATTTTAATCAAATAAATGACGA
Source organism: Taxus wallichiana var. yunnanensis (assembly GCA_018340775.1). Lineage (NCBI taxonomy): Eukaryota > Viridiplantae > Streptophyta > Pinopsida > Cupressales > Taxaceae > Taxus > Taxus wallichiana. Next base: position 217,290,031 of record CM031241.1, on the reverse strand, counting down.
TTTATTGATTAAATAGAAGAAATAACTAATTAATTAATCTAGATAGAAAGGGGTATTAATTAATGAAAGGTCGTTAATTTTCATCTTTTGAGAGAAGAGAGAGTTAACTAACTAGCGTAATGTGATTAATTAACAAAGTGATATAAGAGAAAAGGTGCGATATTGAGGATGTGTCGTAAATTTATTGGAAAGAGTACAATTTAAGCATTTAAATTTCTTAAACCAGATTATAGGTGTGTACACAAACCTAGGAAATCATTAGAAATCCCATAGATATGGAGCAAAGATCAAAAGAAAAGGAATTCGAAAACCTAGCAATAATGCACAACGAGCTCAAAGCAAAGGCCAAACCCAACCCAGTCTATCTTACCATTGAGTGCAAGGGTTTTAAGTTTTAAATTTTGGTATCCAGGTAAAAATTAAATCCAGATCTCCTAATAAATATTGAGTTACATCCGAACCAGAGACTCAACATGGATAGGGAAAAGTTAAGAATTTTTTTAAATACCTAGAAAGGAAGAGAAATGCAGAGTAAATGATTAATAATATAGTGATATGAGGAGTAAAGAATATACCGAGATCCAAAGATGGTAGTTGGGTAAACCTAAAATTAACATCGATCTCAAAGACCACAACAAAACTCTTAATCATAGTATAAGGTGGCCCAACCTGTAAAACAAAATCAAAAATTTTTCATAAATGGCGTTCCGAGTTCGGAGCTAGTAGAAATGTCAAGCCCAAACACAAAATATGCCTCTCCAGATTATAGAGCACAAACTCATGTATTAGAAATAGTTTCATATTTCATTCTACAAAGACAAAGTCAAAGCCACAACAATGGCACTTTCCTAGATCTAAACTTTAAATAATAAAACTAAAAAAACAACATCTTAAAGCACAAGATGGGTGTGTTTTTATGGAAACAAGTTATGGATTACCTTCTGCAATAGTAGAGCTCAATATTTCCACATCAATCTACATTTCAAGTGAGCACCGAGAGACATCAAATCCATGGAGACTTGTTTTGAGAACATAAATCCTCCATAACTCCCCTGCAAAACAAGTATTACATCACAGGTGAAATGCATATAAAACAAAGATTTGAAGAGTAGGGTTATAAAATTTCAACAAGCATGAGATGTGCCTTCCAAAGAATAAAATCATAGCTCTATATCTCAATAATGGCCACTGCGAAAGGAAATTTTGCAAGGGTTTTTCTTTTTCGGATGAAGTTTCTGGCAAGTAAGAAAAGAAGCAAATCAAATGAGATTATTTTTAGGTTTCCTTTTCCCTAATCCATGCTAACCAAACCATTTTTAAGGCCTAATTGTAGTAGACCCCTGTGTTTGGGTTTAGGTCAAAGCCCTTTAATTATGCCAAGGCCCTCGTAGATGGGAATACATATGATTAATTATTGCATGCAAAAAGATAAGGGAACCTTTGAATATTTAATAATCAACGTGTTTCAAAGAAGGAGGAGGCCAAAATTAATTTGCATGATTCTCCAAAAAATATGCATTATGATGCATGCAATCCAAAGATGGAATAATGACAAAACTAGTCTTTTGGAGTAAGACAAAAGTGGTACTTTACCTTGTATTCCCGAAATTTACCTTGATGTATGTTAAAACTATCGTACACATTCCTTAGCCCTTTCAAAAGTAGAGTTGATTTGAGAGTCAAAATTAGTTTCACAATTCAAAAAGGATTTCACATAGGCTAAAATTAGACTTTTTTAGTTTATTTTTGACTCATCACCTCATGCATGTTAGGATTGGCTCACTACTTTTGAAGTTGTATTTCATTACATGTAATTGGAAAGGGCTAGTGTTTTAACCGAAGGTGTTGAGCTTCAGATCCACCCCGATTTTTATTATATATTCTAATGCCTTTGCAAGCATTAAGGTGAGGAATTTTTGATGTAACAAGTTGTTGTAAGATTTTCTACAACAACGCCCAATAATGAGAAGAAATATTTTGCCTTTTTAATTTTATTTTAGTGTTGTTCTTTTCAAGGTAGTCATTCTTGCTATTTATTTTCCCCGAATTCTTGAAGTTAAATGGTTAAGCTATTTATCCCATGTTGCAAATAACATGTGTTGTGTTCATTTTAGTGTGCATGCATATTGGAAGGCGGCATTGTGAGTCATCCCATCATACCTTCCATTATTTTTCCTTATAATTCAACCAAAACTCTCTATATTGTGCAATTTCAGTATTTCTTTTATCGGTTTATACACATTCCTATATCAGAAAACTCCAACAATATACGATGTATCACTTCCTTTTATCATTTTTAACTTTCATTCTAACCCTTATGCCCACCAACTTAGTGTAGCGATACAATGAAAAGAAACTAGACCTTTAAATCTAGATATTCACCTCACATTAGGATACCCGCATCTCGTGAGGTGTTTTGTTGTATATATCTCCCCCCCTGGTAAATATAGGAAAACAGAAGAATATGGAAATCAAAGAAACTCAAAGCCGATATTTATTGCCACCTTTGTGATAAGGTGCGAGTTAGGGCGCACAACACAAAGTTTCGACATGTGAAAATTCACGCCCAAGGCGTAGGTTGGGGGTGCACAACACAAAGTGTCGACATGCAAAAATTTGTGCCCAAGGTGTAGGTTGGGGGTGCAAAGCACAAAGTGTCGACATGCAAAAATTCACGCCAAGGCGCAGGTTGGGCGCACGATACAAAGTTTGATATGTGAAAATTCGCGCCCAAGGCGCAGGTTGGGGGCGCACAACACAAGGTGTCGACATGTGAAAATTTGCGCCCAAGGCGCAGGTTGGGTGCACAACATAAAGTGTCGACATGCAAAATTCGTGCCCACAGTGCGGGTTAGGAAAGGGCGCAAAAACAAAACTTCAACACCACATTTTCAAAGACCTATGACACACTTAAGAGTAGGTTGACTGAGGATATTTGCGCGAGGCGCAACATTTTGAGCGCGTTAACCCGAACCCGACAGAAAGCAAACCCTGACGCAGATATTCAAATGGCCATAACTTTTCACAGGAGCTCGGATTAACGCAAGGTCGACTTTTGGGAAATCTTACGAGGTCCACATAACATACTACTTGTAAAACATCTATGACTGATATATAATACTCGAACAAAATTATACTCCAACAATAAGAAATTCCCACAATTCCACAGATGAAGATTTCACATAACTCGTAACAATAGGTACATCTACATAGTGTCACAAAGGGCATCAACATCATATCCACAACATCATAAAACATATCCAACTACCATGAGTAACACATACATCCTAACACCACAACCAAAACATCATAACAACTATGTATACCTCCCAAAGAATCAATCACACACACACAAATATCTTATGCCTCCCTCAACTCTCTTATGCCTCCCTCAAGTATTAATAAATAAAATAAATTTCCTTTTCACTCCCCAAAGAGGTTGGTTTCGCTATGGCCCTAGGCACGTAGAGTTTAGGCACCCCTAACCCAAGTGGCATAATAACTTGTGGTTCGAAAACTGACTAGTTATCTGTAACTCCTTGGGGCGTATCACCATACAACGAAGCGGGTCCATAGGTACAAAGATTCTATGATGCATCCCATGATCCTATTACACACATCATGATGATAGAACCAACATAGGACTCTTATTCAAATGCCAAGTGGGAAAGTAAAAGACTTGGGCAAGGAAGTAAAATTTTAACATTTAAAAGAGGATACAAATCCAAGAAAAAAATGGTCAAATAGCCATAATTAGTGCAAAAATCCACATGTTACTACCACAGACCAAAGATATTCCAAAAATATAAAATATGACAATCAAGAAAACTGTTGGTCCTTGCAGAAATGAAATAAAAAGTTCAATTTACGAATAAAATACACATATATAAGAATAGCACATTACGATGACTATGTGGCCTTATTTGGCCACCAAGGGGGTACTCAACGAGTTGTTGGCACTCGGAACATCGAGCCTCAGCTCGTAAAATAACATATCAATAGTACAAATGTCATCATTTCTATCTGAATCATCCTGCCACCACTTTGACAAGGCTAAACAGAGTCATAACTACGCTTAGGTTGCATCCATACAATAACCACATAAGGAGAGAGGAAGCAAGCATAGGTCATCATCTACGGAACCGAAGGTCAGATCGAAGTTACTGGCCCATGGTACACAATTCCTCACTCCAAACGTACACTTTTACCAATTTCCCTTAGGGTCAGTTAGTGTAACGTTCACGACATAACACGTATGCACACTACTAACACAATGGAGGTTCACGCACATTAACCATAGCGTTTTACGCATGGCACCAATACATGGTTTATCACATACATTACATTCATGTTTTAAAACACATCACATTACCACATACAACACCCAAGGTGCAAGCATTACACAATAGGGATCATACGTTCATCATATGTCCCTAAATTACGACATGAACCATTACATATACATGGATTTTACTTATGATGAGCACAATTACAACATAAAGTAAAACAAAACACAAACATGGTGATATACACATTTCTTCACAACATAATGACAACATCACTATATAATCTAGTTTATTATAAACCAACCTTGTCATATAACATCTCAGCACACTCACACATCACAAATGGCAAAAGGATCCAACACTCCGCAATAGACAATCACATTCCTTTCACACACACAATGAGACAGTACATCACACTCGAATAATATTAATCCTTAATTCATATACCAACACCGATGATATTTTGCAATGCCAAACTCCATATTGGTAGCACTAATACCAATTAGATGTAGGTATGAAATAATACTGGTAATTAATTATTACATTACCCTCAATGATATCTTATCCTACCCATTTATAAATATACATGTAACTTTAAAACTCTACATCATAGATATACCCTTGTTCGTACTAGAGGTGTGGAATTGCACATTACAACAGGATTCCAACCCAAATAGATTTCCAATAACGAAATAAGGTAAATAATTCGACAACATAACTACAAGTTCTCGAATCTATAGGATTTAGTTCCAGTATATAAATATATCTCTCGTGTGAAACCCTAGTTATATGGGTATTTCTTCTATACACCTCCAAGAAAGATACATAAACACATATCGAAATAACCTAAGTTATCGACGATCTCTCTTATCATTGACCTAAAAGGGAAAAGAACAACTGATAGTAAGACATCTGAAATTTTTCCTGATATCTACCACTAAACATCAAAGCCTGGTATCGGTATCACAACAGTATATTCAGGATCCATAATTCAAAAAAAAAGTTTGATATATTTTATAAAACAAACTCTTACCCAAACATCCCTAGAATTTTTTTTTGTAGCAAGTATAGCCTAGGGTATTATCCAGTGTGTCCACTAAGCAATAACGGAAACACATCCACATTTTTATATTAAACCATTCTTTATTCCTTAATATCATAGAATATGCACAGATTCATTTACCTCCCGAGATAAAAAGGAATGGGCAATGCTCTTAGCATGTGAAAAGAGAAGTACATATATTTCAGTAATGATCAAAAATCTCCCATAATTCACAAGCTAAAAGAAGGATATCATTTCCAAAAAGAGAAGTTTCAATCTTACGAACAAGAATAAGGTTTGCATAGGGTATACAAGATTTCATTTATCCATTTATAGTCATAACAATGTGTAATATGCTCAAATCGATACATTTATGAACTCGGCTTTGTTTGATCATGAAGGTAAGCATGAAAGCATATGGAATGAAATATTTCAGATTAAATAATAGAAGTTGCAACACTATTTTTAAATCTAGTATTTTTAAAAATAAATAGAACACTACATCTTGCAAGACTCGATAAAAAAATTATAGTTTTCAAAATATGAATGCATTTGAGAAGGTGTTTCAAGTCAGAAGAAAACAACCAACAAGAGGTGCACTACAAATTTTAGAACGTGTTTTCAAGCATAAATATTCTAGATTCAAGAGCTATAGGCAAAAATTGAAGATGGCATGTTATCCCTTCCTACAAAAACAATTTTTCAAGTAGAATAAATACTCATATTTATAATTAACTTTCAAAATGCCAAGACCGGTTACAATCATAAAACTTGAAGCTCAAAGGATGCACAACGAGCATCGACAAACATCCAAATCATTTTTTTCTATCAAGTTAACATGGTTTTTAAATATATTCTCACATTTAATGTGAGTTTTAAAATATGCATTAAAAGGTAAGAACCTAGTTGAATGTGTGGTGAATAAGAATAATCAAATTCAAAAATGAACAATTAGCAATAATGGACCCGATGACAGAGATGGGGATCACATTACACCGCTTGTTTGTTTCTTCAAATGGTTGGAAAATATAAAGGTGTGGTAATAGTGGATGAAAATTAAGATTTCATGGGTGATACTACTGAAATGGTTCAAAATTCAAGAGGTTTTTCCAAGTGAAGCTATAAAAGAGTAAGAATTTATACTTCTTCGAGATAGTGTTGTCTTGGAATAAAGAGCTTAAGCCTCAGCTTAGGGATACATTACATATAAAAATGGGATATTGAAGTGTGATGCAACACCATAAATTGATTCATATAGAACAAATAAAATTTAAGCAAGCCACACATGGTTCTTCACAATATAGCGAGTCGAGGTCTTTTAGGACACGAGAATAAGAAAAATAGAACAAACATCGAATAGAGATAAAAGTAGAAAAATATAAGGTTAGTAAAACATGGGGAGCTGTTGGAATTTAACAAGTGCAATAAAATATTCCCGGATGAATTTCTTAAGGAATAATGCAAGGTAATTAAAAGCTAGCAACTAAATTTTAGATCTAGAAAGGCCTAGATATAAAATTTGGTAAGTTCTAAAAATTTAAAACATTGAGGAATCTTCAAATTTTCTCACCAATATTATATTTTTATAGCAACCCACCATATTACTATGTAAATATAAGACTCAACACTATCAAACACTAACCGACATGCTCAAGAGTTTAAGATTTTCAAGAAATTGACAAAACTAGCATGTAGAATGTTGAAAAAGTTAGCTCTAAAAATGAAAAGATGGAGAAATATTTAAATTTTATCATCAAGATCCAATTTTCCAGCACTTAGCCTACTTTATACTTACAAGAAAGACTCAACACATGCAAACTCAACAAAAAAGTTAAGAAAAACAAGTTATGTCAATATATGCAAAAAGAGGGTTAATAACCAAAATTGAAACTTAACTACAAAAACTTTAAATTAAGTGCAAAGGACAATGGATTAAGTCCCACCGGGTGTGCCAAATGTGTACATGGATTAGTTAACTAAGATAGATAAATTTAACTAAAATAATCTACATTAGTTCTAAAGCAAATTAACTAAACATGAACCATCATGATAAGAACTTATAGAGAGTAAATATCAACACTATGCATTAGAACTTTGAATGAAAATAAAACTAACATGTTAAACATTTATCTTCTATTCTTTGAAATATAAAAAGGGTTTGACCTATGTAGATCCTTAGCTATAAAAATGTGATAGTTTGTTTGATCTCAAGAGTTTGAGAATGAAGATCAATCAAGAATTGGCTACAAGACCTTCTTGATCTTCTCCATATGACCCAAAAACTTGTATGGATGAATGTAAGATGAAGATACCTAGCTCAACACTAATGGAAGATGCTCAAAGATGAAAATTCCTATAGTTTAAGTTATAAGCATGAAAAAGGTGTAGATAGAAAGGTGGAGGAGGGTTTCTTTTATAACCAAATGAGTTTGAAGAAGCTTTGCATCCTATTACATATGGGATAATAGAAAAGATAGGTTAGTTATGGATAAGCATGGTTTAAGAGTGGTTCACTTTACTTTTTAGAGAGTCAAATTTTTCCTCTAGTGACTCATGGGGATTGAGGGGTTTATTAATTAACCAAAGTGATTAATTAATAGGTGTGCAAGCTTATAGAAGCTTTTTGGAGGAATAGTTAGTATGATTTATGTTACGAGAGGATTTTAATCAAATAAATGATGATTTATTGATTAAATAGAAGAAATAATTAGTTAATTAAGAATAATTAATTAATCTAGATAAAAAAGGGTATTAATTAATGGAAGGTTATTAATTTTAATCTTTTGAGAGAAGAGAGAGTTAATTAACTAGCGTAATGTGATTAATTAACAGTGATATAAGAGAAAAGGTGCGATATTGAGGATGTGTCGTAAATTTATTGGAAAGAGTACAATTTAAGCATTTAAATTTCTTAAACCAGATTATAGGTGTGTACACAAAACTAGGAAATCATTAGAAATCCCATAGATATGGAATAGAGATCAAAAGAAAAGGAATCGAAAACCTAGCAATAATGCACAACGAGCTCAAAGTAAAGGCCAAACCCAACCCAGAGTCTATCTTACCAATGAATGCAAGGGTTTTAAGTTTCAAATTTTGGCATCCATGTAAAAGTAAATACAGAGCTCGTGATAAATATTGAGTTACATCCGAACCAGAGACTCAACATGGATAGGGAAAAGTCAAGCAATTTTTTGAATACCTAGAAAGGAAGAGAAATGCTAGAGTAAATGATTAATAATATAGTGATATGAGGGAGTAAATAATATACTGAGATCCAAAGATGGTAGTTGGGTAAACCTCAAATCAACATCGATCTCAAAGACCACAACAAAACTCTTAATCATAGTATAAGGTGGCCAATGTAAAACCAAATCAAAAAAATTTCATAAATGGCCCAAGTTCGGAGCTAGTAGAAATGTCAAGCCCAAACATAAAATATGCCTCTCCAAATTATAGAGCACAAACTCATGTATTAGAAATAGTTGCATATTTCGTTACAAAGACAAAGTCAAAGCCACAACAATGGCACTTTCCTAGATCTAAACTTTAAATAAAAAAATAAAAAAAAGCAACATCTTAAAGCAAAATATGGGCGTGTTTTTATGGAAACAAGTTAGGGATTACCTTATCAGTAATAGTAGAGCTCAATTTTTCCACATCAATCTACATTTCAAGTGAGCACCGAGAGACATCAAATCCATGGAGACTTGTTTTGATAATAGAAACCCTCCATAACTCGTGCCGAAAAGTATTACATCACGGGTGAAATGCATATAAAACAAAGATTTGAAGAGTAGGGTCATAAAATTTCAACAAGCATGAGATGTGCCTTCCAAAGAATAAAATCGAGCTCTATATCTCAAGAATGGCCACGTACGAAAGGAAATTTTGCAAGGGTTTTTCTTTTTCGGAGGAAGTTTTACAGCAAGTAAGAAAAAAGCAAATCAAATGAGATTATTTTTAGGTTTCCTTTTCCTTAATCCATGCTAACCAAACCATTGCCAAGGCCTAATTGTAGTAGACCCGGTGTTTGGGTTTAGGTCAAAGCCCTTTAATTATGCAAGGCCCTCGTAGATGGGAATACATATGATTAATTATTGCATGCAAAAAGATAAGGAACCTTTGAATATTTAATAATCAACGTGTTTCAAAGAAGGAGGAGGCCAAAATTAATTTGCATGATTCTCCAAAAATATGCATTATGATGCATGTAATCCAAAGATGGAATAATAACAAAACTAGTCTTTTGGAGTAAGACAAAAGTGGTACTTTACCTTGTATTCCCGAAATTTACCTTGATGTATGTTAAAACTATCGTACACATTCCTTAGCCCTTTCAAAAGTAGAGTTGATTTGAGAGTCAAAATTAGTTTCACAATTCAAAAAGGATTTCACATAGGCTAAAATTAGACTTTTTTAGTTTATTTTTTGACTCATCACCTCATGCATGTCAGGATTAGCTCACTACTTTTGAAGTTGTATTTCATTACATGTAATTGGAAAGGGCTAGTGTTGTAACTGAAGGTGTTGTGCTTCAGATCCACCTGATTTTTATTATATATTCTAATGCCTTTGCAAGCATTAAGGTGAGGAATGTTTGATGTAACAAGTTGTTGTAAGATTTTCTACAAACAATGCCCAATAATGAGAAGAAATATTTTTCCTTTTTAATTTTATTTTAGTGTTGTTCTTTTCAAGGTAGTCATTCTTGCTATTTATTTTCCCTGAATTCTTGAAGTTAAATGGTTAAGCTATTTATCCCATGTTGCAAATAACATGTGTTGTGTTCATTTTAGTGTGCATGCATATTGAAACTCGGCATTGTGAGAGTCATCCCATCATACCTTCCATTATTTTTCCTTATAATTCACCCAAATCTCTCTAGATTGTGCAATTTCAGTATTTCTTTTTATCAGTTTATACACATTCCTATATCAGAAAACTCCAACAATATACGGTGTATCATTTGCTTTTATCATTTTTAACTTTCATTCTAACCCTTACACCCACCAACTTAGTGTAGCGATACAATGAAAAGGAACTAGACCTTTAAATCTAGATATTCACCTCACAAGGATACCCACATCTCGTGAGGTGTTTCGTTGTATATATCTCCCCCGGGTAAATATAGACAAATAGAAGAATATGGAAATCAAAGAAACTCAAAGCCCGATATTTATTGCATCACCACAACAGTCAAGCGCGAAGGTTGGGCGCACACGGCACAAAGTGTCGACATGCGAAAATTTGTACCAGAGGTGCATGTTGGGGCACACAATACAAAGTGTTGACATGCGAAAATCCGCGCCAAGGCAGGTCAGTGCACAACACAAAGTGTCGACATGCGAAAATTTGCACCCAAGGTGTAGGTGGGGGCACACAACACAAAGTGTCAACATGCGAAAATTTATGCCCAAGGTGTAGGCTTGGGGTGCACAACACAAGGTGTCGACATGTGAAAATTTTGTGCCCAAGGCGCAGTTGGGGTGCATAAAGCACAAAGTGTCGACATTCAAAAATTCGTGCCGGCGCGAGTTCGGGCGCACAAAGACAAAACGTCAACACCACATTTTTAGCGCCTATGGCACTTAAGAGTAGATTGACATGAGGATAGTTAATGAGGTGCATCTTCAGGAGGCACAACATTTTGAGTGTTGACACCCCGAACCCGACAGAAAGCAAACACTGACGCAGATATTCAAATGGCCATAACTTTTCACAGGGAGCTCAGATTCACGCAAGGTTGGAATTTTTGGAAAGCTTACGAGGTCCACATAACATACTACTTGTAAAACGTCTATGACTGACATATAATACTTGAACAAAAGTGTACTACAACAACAAGAAATTCCCACAATTCCACAGATGAAGATTTCACATAACTCGTAACAATAGGTACATGTACATAGTGTCACAAAGGGCATCAACATCATATCCACAACATCATAAAGCATATCCAACATAAACATCATATCTTGTAAGTCCCATTTAAAAGATTCATTGAAGTTACAAATCAGGTTTTATAATAGAGAGTTGGCTTTATTGGTTCCTTGATCATTTATCCCCATTTAACAAAACCTTTTACCCTTATAAATTACTAAAAATTGGTTTACATTCTAATATCATTTTACATCCCATCAACACTAAGATTAATTTATTAGTATAGATTAAGATAAAATAAGGTGCATCCCTTTTTCTTACACAAGAAGATAGTTTCCTTTTATTCCATTTTAAGACTCTTTTCTTCATCTATAAGTTAACAACATCATAATATTTTATCTTCAGTATAACCTTTGTATGGATTATAAAACCACTCGGTGATACCTAGTATTACGTTATTTCTGCAATCTAGAAGGGTTTGCTAACTCAAGGTTATAACTCAATTTGCTACCATTATCCTTTTTATAACTAGATAAGGAAACATAATTTCCTAGAAAAGATGACACACAAACCAAAGATGGCTAAAAGGTCTAATGTAGTTTAACTCAAGATTAAATAGGTAAAACAATATTGGTCATATCGAGGATAAACTATCTTTCAACATTGCAATCATACAATAAGATGCTCGTAACAATTCAAGTGATCATTTTATTTCATTTACAAACTGTTTCAAGAGTTTTAGCTTCAGTACATATGGGCAAACCTACTCCACAATTACAAAAATACTAATCCATTTTCCTTCTAAAATTTTATCTATAATTATCATTCCAAATTCCTTCTACACATTAATCATTCATACAATAGCACTTTACAGGAAAAAAATGAAGCAACTTCTAGTAATCTTTTCTCTCTCTCTTTTATTTTTCTACCCGCAAAAGCAATATGCACAAGTATTAACTTGAGGCAGTTCACAATAACTGAGCATGATAAAGACTACACATTGGAATAGAATGCTACCATTAACAATATCATTAAATGAACCTTTTATTTAATGAAGGGGTGTCAATTTCAAAAAAAAAAAAACAATACAATTACACATGCTAGGAATATACCATGTTAAAAGTAAGAAGGGAGCCATAAAAATCGATATGAACATTTTTTTAAGGACAACAAATGATTAATCAACATATAACAAGTAGGGTCAAAGACCCGAGTAAGTCGAAACAAAGTGTCGAGCATATTGGGATTTCAATCATATAATCACATAGATTATATGATTGAAATCCAATACTCCAACATTATCAACATTTTCCCAAAAAATCCCAGGATCCAAAAGATTAAAGGTTAGAAATACAACATCATGTGCTAACCACTATTTACCCCTTCCAAAGAAAATCTACCCCACAACAATCCTACCCCTAATTGCTTGCCAAGGACACATGGAGTAAGTTCAAAAGGAAAGTTCAACATCTGATCATCTTTCCATACTATGAACAACAGTCAAGCAATATGATAGGATGAATAATCCATATTTAGTAAATCAACACATTAAAAAAACAATATAATGCCACCGTCTTATAAAGATTTAAATTACAGTCCAATTAATTTATTTACCATTAAACCTATATCAAAACAACTTAAGTAAACCATCCCCAAGGAACCAAGATTATAAAGGGGTCAATCAATTTAATTTTACTCAAGAAATACCAGTGTCGAATAATATTAATCCTTAATTCATATACCAACACCGATGATATTTTGTCATGCTAAACTCCATACTAGTAGCACTAATATCAATTAGATTTAGGTATGAAATAATACTGGTCATTAATTATTACATTACCCTCAATGATATCTTATCCTACCCAATTATAAATATACATGTAACTTTAAAACTCTACATCATAGATATACCCTTGTTCATACTAGAGGTGTGGAATTGCACATTTCAACAGGATTCCAACCCAAATAGATTTCCAATAACGAAATAAGGTAAACAAGTCAACAACAAAACTACAAGTACTCGAATCTCTAGGATTTAGTTCTAGTATATAAATATATCTCTCAGGAGAAACCCTAGTTTTATGGGTATTTCTTCTATACACCTCCAAGACAAGATACATAAACACATATCGAAATAACCAAAGTTATCGATGATCTCTCTTATCATTGACCCAAAATGGAAAAGAACAACTGATAGTAAGACATCTGAAATTTTTTGATATCTATCACTAAACATCAAAGCCCTCAGTATCGGTATCACAACAAGATATTCAGATCCATAATTCAAAAAAAAAAAGTTTGATATATTTTATAAAACAAACTCTTACCCAAACATCCCTAGACAAAATTTTTTTAGTAACAAGTATAACCTAGGGTATTATCCAAAGTGTGTCCACTAAGAAATAACGGAAACACATCCACCTTTTTATATTAAACCATTCTTTATTCCTTAATATCATATAATATTGCATAGATTCGTTTACCTCCGAGATAAAAGGAACACAGAGATTCACAAGAAATTTTTGAGATATGAGTATATAAATAAACATATCTCAATACCCAAAATAAAAACCCACAAAACACCCCACAAGCATGTAAGAGAATTTCCAATACAATCATTACAGAGGATTAAACAACAAGAAGATGGGTTAGTCAATCCATGCAACCATTGGCATAAAGGAAACCACAAAAATAAGTTAAAATTGTGTGCCAAAACCTTTTGCGCAGACTCCACATCTAGCAATGAGACATCCTAAGAAACAACTCACAGAGGAAGGAAACTAAAAGCATAGTCTAGAAGATGAGAAACAAAGGCAAAACAACTATGAAACTCCGAACAACTGCCAGTTTAGAAAATAAAAGCACTTCCTTTCCTGATATGATCAAAGCTAGCATAAAAAAATCAAATAGTAGAAATTATCATGCCTGTGATGAGCTCCAACATTTGCAAACAATGTCCACCCCGCACATGCAACAACAATTAGACATCCCTCCAAAATCTTCTAGTTGGGCGTCCAAACCTCATACACATCCATGTTAGGCACAGGTAGGGAGCTCCATTCCACAAGTGACCTTTGTCTAGAGAAATGGGGTCTCAAAGACTATCATGAAAGCATGGTATACACCAAATGGGTTAAATTAAGAGGCCCATGAAAAAAGAAAACGTGAGAGATAGAGGGGAAAAAAACCAGACCCCATAACCTTGCAACCATCCTCCCATCATGCGTCAAAAGGGGAGAAGAGAAACAAGACCAAGACATTCATCAGAGCATAAGGGAAATCAAATTTTGTCAGATGTAGAAATTTGTGCCTCAAAGCCACACATGGAAGGTGTGGAAGCATCCACGAGGAGTGAAAAATAGTTGCCAAAATGCCTCAGGGTGATGGGGTCTCAAGGGAAAAAATCCACGGTTGCAGGAGAGACACAAAGGGAGACTTCAACCTAGTTTTTTCCCAATTCACCCTTGCCAACAACCAACAGCTAGTCAAATCCTAGGCATAATAAACAACCACCAGCAAAGACTAGGTAGATGCAAAAGAAGACAACCAATAGGTGTCCAACCTGCAGCAAAGCATGCCCATTTCCCAAATCGTGGGCCAAGCAAGAAAAACAAAACAAAAGAAGGAAATAACAATGAACATCAAAGAAAGGACGTGTTTACCCATCAAAGCATTTATTTGAAAGTTCAAAACCTTTTCCAAAACTCCCAAATGCAAGTACTTCACCAGAGAAGCTCACGCGGCCAAAGCAGAATGGTGGAGGCATACAAGAAAGGTCAAGTAGATTGCAAATAAAAAATAATAAATGAGAGAAGGTGTGGCCACCCACAAGGAAAAGTCCAACACGATAGCATTAAAGATGATTAAGGAAATGGCGGTGGCCATCAAATCCACCCACCTCCAACGAAACAAGGAAATAAAGAATCCAAAGACAGCAAATGGAGTCCACATCTCCTCACGCCAAGCTTGTCACATCAATAATCCAACGTGGGAGGCAAAAAAATGGAAGCAACAATAAGTTCACCCTAGAATTAACAATTACAACAAGGCATGCATGCAGGCTCAGATGATCAAGGTGGGAGCTGGTGGCTGGAGTTTTCAATAAAATATAAAACATGAACACCACTTCCAAACAATGGAGCCACCAACAAAACAAGCTCCTCTTTTACGTGAATCGAGGATCGCTCTTCGGGAACGATCGAAAAGATACAATAAAATAACATTAAGATAATTAATATTAATGTCGATAACATTCGACAATAAAATAATAATAAAAATAAATCCCGATCGACAAATAAAATAATAATAATAATATCATTATTATTATTATTTTTACTGCTCACAATAATTATTAACGATGTTAATAATGGTCGCCCATCAAGCTTGACAACATAATATCAATAACCCAAGATCGACAATTCAATATAATTATTATTATATAGATATTCCTTCTAGCCGAGACACACCCTAACAACACCAAGTCGTCACTCAAGCCAACTATAGAATTCGAGAACGTGATTCTCCTTTATTAGGATAATCGTAAAGGACGCCACAAGGTCCACAACTAGAGGCATCGACAATGACACGAGGAGGCAAGATGGAGAGGAAGGATGCTAATCCTTCATTGCAACAAGGTCAAAGTCAACCAATGGTCAACGGGCACACACAACCATTCCACGCTTAGCAACATGGTCACCGAGGCAAGAACTAGGGTAACATTAGATGGGGCATTACAGTATCTAAGAGGCATCCAACTCAGAGGAATTTTTTGTGTAGATTATCTTCAAGCCATTTTTGGTAGGGCTTATGTCATATTATATAAACTCTAACCTTTAAGCATCCTCCCATACTGAGTCAAAATATGAGTTTTGAAATGTGGGCTTTGTCAGATGTCATGGGACTTCCTGGCGGTATAGAATGTTGTCTGGTGGATGCATAGTCAAGCTATATGAACCGTCAGACAGAATATCCCAAAAGTAATGTGTTTCGTGGACGGTGTTGATTGGATAACTTTTTCAAAATTATTTTTTTGCAATGAATTTTTAATGCCCATCTTTGCAACATTTGATAATATCCTCCATTTAGCACCCAGATGAGAGTATTAGAGCAAGGTGCACGCATCCATCAAAGTGCATTGGACGGAAATTTTGTTAGATGTTGTGGTTGTAGAAGACACAAAAATGGTCTAACTGGCCTGGCTTATCAAATAATTACGCAAGCGTGTTAGGAAAGAGAGAAGGCAAACTCTTAGACCCTATCGGTATTTTCCCAGTATGTAGCAAGTTGGAATTCATAAGGGGTTGTTTGAAACACATGCAGATCGTGGTGAGAAACCCCTTTGGCTATACTGGTTATCTTGAAGAAACTCTAAACTTTATTTTTTAATCCAGTTCCAACCTGAAGTGGTTTGCTAGATTCATTTCTTGATGTGTGAACTGGTAGGTATTTAGCATATGGACTCTTAAGTTCTCTGATAGACTAGTATGCAAAATGTAGGAGCACAGGGAAGGCACACGAATTTTTTGAGTAAATCATGGGATTTTTTTCATGGAAAGTCCTGATTACAAGATACACATCAACTTAATTTATCTAAAGGTTGTAGATAATGTCAAGCAAATGCAATGGGCAGGGTAAGCGAAGTTTTACAACCTGTGTTGGTGTTCCATGCATGCAGAATTTTAATCTTAGTGAATGGGGGCTTTAAATAAACCCATGCGTAAATATTATGGCCTTTCACCTACAACTGGTCATTATGTGTGCATGGTTTACCTTCTTGTCAAGACAACCATCTTGAATACACCTTCAAATTTATTTGTTTTTAGATGCCAGTTTTATCTATGCTAGTTATGTGGAAATTTTGGATTAGAACCTTTGACCTGTGGTAAATGAGGTGCAAAATAGTGCTATAAGGGACGTTTGTTTTATTATATTTGATTTGGTCACTTACCTTACATTGTTGTTTCATCATATGCAACTTACGTGTATTTTTCAGAAAAGTCCAGTTATGGCATGGAGTTTACTTAATAGGTGACTACCTTGCCACATCACGTGGCCTCTTTGGAATTGGTAGCTTGGTTAGCCGCTTGGTATGTGAGTTGGGGATGATGGCAAGTTGGTGGATGACTTGGCCATTAGTTGGCACTTTTCTTGTAATTTGTCACACTTAAATGTAAACGTGCTTTGGTCAACCTTTAGGTTAAGTGGTGGACTTTTGGTCCCCAAGGTGATTTGGCCTTGAAACTCGGCATCAAATTCCATGAACCACATAATTAAGTAACTCGAATAAGGAAACTAGGTAATAAGTGAGTTGAATAGCTACACCTAGCTAGATCACAAGATCAACTATAATAATCATGACTTTACAAGCTACTTGGAAAGTAATGATAATGTGGAATGAACTATATAGCATGAGGACAGTCTGACGATATTATTGGACGAATGGAAATTGGACACATTTTAATCGTCGATCACTCACTAGTTCAATTAATCAGGCATGGTTTTATCTCTATTCTTACTTGTCTTCACATTTAAAGTTTTTTTCCTTTTCGATGTAGTTAGAAAATTAAAATGAAGAAAAAGTATAACTTTTGTATAAAATTTGGAAATGTGTTGTAGCTCGAAAATGTTGAATATGCTTTATTGCTTCACATTTAAAGGATTTATATTGAATGTTAATCTCACTTGGTAAAACTTACTGTGACAATACAAAACTTAGATAATTGGTTAGGATAATGATAACCTCCCAAATGATAGAAAAAGAATGTGAGACTTCATGATAATTGCTAATTGTACTCTTGCAAAATTTAATAAAACACAAATTTTTTTAGACGCACAAAATACCCCTTCAAATCACGCAATGGGAAATGATGCCTTAAAATTTTTAAGTTATGATGTGGAATTCCACATCGACCACTAGAATGATTGCATATATTTGTTTGAAAAAAATTTTTATCTCTAGTCTAGGACCGCTCTGGTCAATATTGTAGTGTTGGACAACCTGATGCGAGTTAATAATTATGTTTGGTTTCAAGCCTCTTTGTTTTGAGACCGTATCAAGAAACAAAGTTTTATCACCTTATACCTCTATTATCTCTAGAGGAAACTCATAGTCAAATCTTAGTTTTGATAAAATAACCTTGAACCATGTGTCAAAAGGGGTTTTTGTAGGCCTTCGTCTTTTGGTGACAAGATGAACCGACATGATCACGACAAGTAGCTCAAGACAAGTGGCTTCCATTTGAACCTTGTTCTCCAAATCTAAGTTGGTCAACTTATTAGTCCTCCATGTACATAGGAAAATAGAGGAAATGTTACTCTTTTCTTATTTTTAGTTCGAAAAAGGTTTTTGAATCTAGTTTTGGGCCATTTGGGGTAAATTAGACGTTACTTTAATAATTAATGTAATATTAGAAAATGTTGTTGTACCTTCTCCTATCCAAATAACTATTGGAAACTCTGCTAACATTATTACATGACCTATAGAACTCGTTTATGTTCCTTGTTTAGTCAAAATAACTTGTGGGTAATATCTTGTTTCTCTCTTTCTTCTCTATTTTTCTCTCTAGTTTCGAACGAAAAGAAACTCGCTTGTGATTTTCACTCTCTTCTGTTTCATACAAGTGTTTGAATATTTTTTTTAAATTGAAAATCATATATATTTTAAAATGTTTATCATAGGGGAAATCCATGTCAACGTTCTTTTGGTTGACCATGTTTACACTAACTAGCAGATTGCAGTAGTGTAAGCGGGAATAAAATGGATGTTGGAAATCTAATTTTAATGATTATTCGAAAATGTGTAATCAAGACAAAAGTAGAATAGTCTTCTATTTTAGTAATAGTACATGTATTAATATTAAAGAAAGAAGAGTGCATTTCATTGTGTACATGTGTTAAATAAAATGATGGATAAATTTTATTTGGAATCTTACCATTCAATTGTATTGTAGAATATCGTATTTAGTAAATTTTGATGAATCCTCATAATTTTGTATATTGGTATATTAATGATCTAAAACTTGAAAATTATTTCTATCATAAGCATGTAAAGAAGAAGGTTGGTCATTGATAGTATAAATTTTGACAGTTCCTTGAAGCTTAACTACACCCTTTTTTGCCTCGAATAAGAAATCATGTGTTTCAAACATAACATAATTAGTGCACTTATAATCTTTCATAGAATTTTTATAGTAATTGCTAGATAGGAAGGTCAATATTTAATTGATAGATTTTGTAATGATTTTCGATATGTAGTGGTCACATTTGTCTTATAATGCACTCAAATCGTGTTTTGTTTATAAAATAGCTATGGTCAACCCTTCCTCTTCCCAAGGTAAAATATATTGCCTCTAGGTTATTTGGACATCTTGGTTGTACATGAGATGGAAAATTTGTAATAGGGAAATTTTTTATTCCATTGAAGGGTGTTATAACTCCATTTGAATTGTAAGTCTTATTGTTATCTTATTTTCCACTTTTTTTAAAAAAGACATTTCATACCCACCATGGCCATGAACAAATCCCAACCTTCACGAAATAAACCACTTTCAACTCTGGAGAAAGATAGTGGTGGGTTATAGGTGTTGTGAGAAAAAAGTGAATAGTTGTATAAATTTCACCACAAGAAACAATGGGTGAAGAGTTAATCACAAGGGCATTTTTTCTCTTAAAATAATCAATAAAGGACATCTATTAGCTGCCAAAACTTCATGATGTTAGAATACCATTTATACCCTAATTCTTAACAATTGAGGGTCATGATCCTTTTAGATCCAGATGAATTACTCTCAAAGACCTCTTAATAGGATTTCAGTGGATGGAATCTCAATGTATGTTTCCTACCACTTGCAATGGTTCCCTAAGGAACCTTATATCACTATATATGGATTTAATTTCTCTCTGTTAATATGTGTGCTAATACTTGGGTGGAAAAATATTAATGAATTTTTTTATATGGAAATATGCCCTTTGGATCTCCTAAATCTCTAAATGGGAAGATAATGCTTCATCACTTTCTATTCATATTTTAAACAATGTTAAGGGGTGATTTAACTTCCTAATCTAAAGTTAGAAATAATCCAAGTTAAAGAGAAGAACAATGGAAATGTATGGTCTCTTAAAACATAATTAACCCGGATGTTATCTAGTGATTAAAATGCAAACATCAATGTAATACAAATAAAAGTAAATGAAATTACTCTTGATGAGCTAATGCAAAGATGAGGAAACTTGTAAATTGTAAATGACAATGGATGGTTTGATGATTGTTATAAGTGGGACAACATGGTGTGTTAACACAATGAAATCTAATGAAAAATATAAATCTTGAGACTATGTGAATGATTGTTAAGAACTCAATCTTTACTTCTTGTAGCCCTTTTACTTGTAATAGACTATGAATGTATGAGTGATTATCATTGACAAGATCATATCATTCGTGGAACAAATTTGCTCATGAGGCTTTGTTATCATCAACCCTTGTTATTTACCAATGGTTTAGAATAATAAGGTGTTATTCATGTTATAGGTGCATATTTATGGTTGTAATACCTTATCTCACTTCTTTGAGGTTGCACTTATTGCCTTCACTTTAGTTCAAAGAATTTATGAAATGCGTAGGTGCTAGTGGAATATGTTCAAATGAGGAATCAAACTAATGGGTCTAATTGTGACCATACTGGAAAAAAGAGTTCTAGATACTTTATGTGTACCATCCTAAAGGAATTTTTATTCCATAGTTTGGGATGGATCAAAAAAGGTAAATTTTGTAAGGTTGTAAAGAATATTAGATGGAGATGACACCTCAAGGATTAATGGAATAGTACTTGTTGAAATTTCTCACGCATCATCCATGATGTGCGAGGGGTCATATTAAAAAAATTTGTTTCTCGTATTGGAGGGGTTATGTGTTGACCATGTTTGGTTAATCATGGGAAAGGGGTATAAAATATTTTGAGTTACTCATTTTCAGTGGAAGATTGGGTGGCCCACAAGCACTAAGAAACCAGGAAATTCTTTTCTAGAATTTTAATTCCTCACATAGGATGTTATTCCAACATTTTCCTTTGTCATGATCATGTAGAATCCATTCCAATTGTTGCATGGTCATGATAAAAACGAGAAAAGCATCAAACATCATAAATAGAAATCATGAGTAGAAAGCTTTTAGTTTGTACTTTTGAAATTATTAAAGGAAAATATAGTTGTAAAGGTGGTAACTTATTCATTTATCAATTTCAGATCAAGAAAAGGTAAAATTAATTAATTTTATTCCTTTATGATTAAGTGAAATTTCATTAGTGTGTTGAGTTGTTTAGGTTCATATCACATTATGTTATTGAAAATAAATGCAAAAAGAACATACACAACTCATTACACAAAAGCAATTTTCATTTATTCATAAGGAATAATTGTACATTTTCTCACGCAAACCATGAGAAATAACCGAAAATAAAAGAATGCATATAAATGAAAAATTAAAATGAAAGAGAGAGAAGGGACTGTCATTTCTATTGATGGATCCCTCTCGATTAAGACTATTGATCCATCTTGTTTCATTTCTTCCCCATACTTGAAAGAGAGAGAAATGTTTTGATTAGAGCTCAAGATGACCTTAACTCCTTTGTATTTTTAGTTTCTAATATATATGCAAGCTTAAAGTATTCAACAATCAAGTCATAACATTCATTCAAGAAATATGAAGTGCAAAAATGGAAATTTTTTCAAGAGCTAAGCATGATAAACCAAAATTGATTTTCAGATTTCAATAATCATGTTTTATATGAAAGGATAGGTTTCAGATTCAAGTTAAATATTGCAGCCAATGAATTAAAACAAAATGTATACATGTATAGATTGGAAAAAATTTACCATTAACTTCGATTCAAGAGATTTATATTGCCTATTGATGAGGCAAGTGCTAGTACTATAAAAATTGATGCTTTGGGCCTAAAAGTGATTACATGATCACATGGTATATCACTAAGAAAGTACATGAAAATCACTTACAAATGGTTCAAGCTTCAGATTTTCAAGATAGAATGATGTTATTTTCAATCAAATTTAGCAAGTACAAATGCTACATTTTGTTCAAAGATAACAATTCTTTAAGAAGGTACAAATTTTCAGTCTGTGAAATTGCAAGTTCTCCATCAAATCTCCAAATATACATCTAGAAAGTGTTTATAGTATGGATTTACAAGAATAAAGTTTCTTTTTACAAAGTTTGCAAATAATATAAGAGGAGCCAACTATTAAAGACACTTCTCAAGAATGGGCAATGCTCTTAGCATGTGAAAAGAGAAGTACATATATTTCAAGTAATGATCACAAATCTCCCATAATTCACAAGCTAAAGAAGGATATCATTTCCAATAAAGAGAAGTTTCAGTCTTCGAACAAGAATAAGATTTGCATAGGGTATACAAGCTTTCATTTATCCATTTATAGTAATAACGAAGTGTGTAATATGCTCAAATCGATACATTTATGAACTCGGATTTGTTTTGATACATCGAAGGTAAGCATGAAAACATATGGAATGAAATTTTCAGAGTAAATAATAGAAGTTGCAACACCATTTTTAAATCTAATATTTTTAAAAATAAATAGAACACTACATCTTGCAAGACTCAATAAAAAAATTATAGTTTTCAAAATATGAATGCATTTGAGAAGGTGTTTCAAGTTGCAGAAAACAGCCAACAAGAGGTGCACTACAAATTTTAGAACATGTTTTCAAGCATAAATATTCTAGATTCAAGAGCTATAGGAAAAAATTGAAGATGGCATGTTATCCCTTCCTAAAAACAATTTTTCAAGTAGAATAAATACTCATATTTATAATCAACTTTCAAAATGCCAAGACCGGTTACAATCATAAAACTTGAAGCTCAAAGGATGCACAACGAGCATCGACAAACATCCAAATCAATTTTTCTATCAAGTTAACATGGTTTTTAAATATATTCTCCGATCAATGTGAGTTTTAAAATATTCATTAAAAGGTAAGAACCTAGTTGAATGTGTGGTTAATAAGAATAAACAAATTCAAAAATGAACAATTACCAATAATGGGTCCGATGATAGAGATGGGGATCACATTGCACCGCTTGTTTGTTTCTTCAAATGGTTGGAAAATATAAATGCATGGTGATAGTGGATGCAAATGAAGATTGCGTGGGTGATACTACTGAAATGGTTCAAAATTCAATAGGTGTTTACATTGAAGCTATAAAAGAGTAAGAATTTATACTTCTTCGGGATAGTGTTGTCTTGGAATAAAGAGCTTAAGCTTCACTTAAGGATACATTACATATAAAAATGGGATAGTGAAGTGTGATGTAGCACCATAAATCAATTCATATAGGAACAAATAAAATTTAAGAAACCCACACATGGTTTCTTCACAATATAGCGAATCGGGGGTCTTTTTAGGACACTCGAATAAGAAAAATAGAACAAGCATCGAATAGAGATAAAAGAAGAAAAATATAAGGTTAGTAAAACACGGGGGAGCTGTTGGAATTTAACAAGCACAATAAAATATTCCCAGATGAATTTCTTAAGGAATAATGCAAGGTAATTAAAAGCTAGCAACCAAATTTTAGATCTAGAAAGGCCTATATCTAAAATTTGGTAAGCTCTAAAAATTTAAAACATGGAGGAATCTTCAAATTTTCTCACCAAGATTATATTTTTACAGCAACCCACCATATTACTATGTAAATATAAGACTCAACACTATCAAACACTAATCGACATGCTCAAGAATTTAGGATTTTCAAGAAATTGACAAAACTAGCATGTAGAATGTTGAAAAAGTAAGCTCTAAAAATGAAAAGATGGAGAAATCTTTAAATTTTATCATCAAGATCCAATTTTGACAACACTTTTCCTACTTTATACCTACAAAGAAGACTCAACACATGCAAACTCAAAAAAACAAGTTAAGAAAAACAAGTTATGTCAATATATGCAAAAAGAGGGTTAATAACCAAAATTGAAACTTAACTACAAAAACTTGAAATTAAGTGTAAAGGACAATGGAGTAAGTCCCATTGGTGTGCCAAATGTGTACATGGATTAGTTAACTAAGATAGATAAATGAAACTAAAATAATCTACATTAGTTCCAAAGAAAATTAACTAAACATGAACCATCATGATAAGAACTTAAAGACAGTAAATATCAACACTATGCATTAGAACTTTGAATGAAAATCAAACTAACATGCTAAACATTTATTCTCTACTCTTTGAAATATAAAAAAGGGATGGACCTATGTAGATCCTTAGCTATAAAAATGTGATAGTTTGTTTGATCTCAAGAGTTTGAGAATGAAGATCAATCAAGACTTGGCTACAAGACCTTCTTGATCTTCTCCATATGACCCAAAAGCTTGTATGGATGAATGTAAGATGAAGATACCTAGCTCAACACTAATGGAAGATGCTCAAAGATGAAAATGCCTATAGTTTAGGTTATAAGCATGGAAAAGGTGTAGATAGAAAGGCTGGAGGATGATTTCTTTTATAACCAAATGGTTTGAAGAAGCTTGCATCCTATTACATATGGGATAATAGAAAAGCTAGGTTAGTTATGGATAAGCATGGTTTAGGAGTGGTTGAGTTTACTTTAGGAGAGTTTAATTTTTCCTCTAGTGACTCATGGGGATTGAGGGGGTTTATTAATTAACCAAAGTGATTAATTAATAGGTGTGCAAACTTATAGAAGATTTTTAGAGGAATAGTTAGTATGATTTATGTTATGAGAGGATTTTAATCAAATAAATGATGATTTATTGATTAAATAGAAGAAATAATTAATTAATTAATCTAGATAGAAAGGGGTATTAATTAATGGAAGGTCGTTAATTTTCATATGTTGAGTGAAGAGAGAGTTAATTAACTAGCGTAATGTGATTAATTAACAATGATATAAGAAAAAGGTGCAATATTGAGGATTTTCGTAAATTTATTGGAAAGAGTATAATTAGTACAATTTAAGCATTTAAATTTCTTAAACTAGATTATAGGTGTGTACACAAACCTAGGAAATCATTACAAATCCCATAGATATGGAACAGAGTTCAAAAGAAAAGGAATTCGAAAACCTACCAATAATGCACTGTGAGCTCAAAGTAAAGGCCAAACCCAACCCGAGTCTAGCTTACCAATGAATCAAGGGTTTTAAGTTTTAAATTTTGGCATCCAGGTAAAAAGTAAATATAGAGCTCCTAATAAATATCGAGTTACATCTAAACCAAAGACTCAACATGTATAGGGAAAAGTTAAGCAATTTTTTGAATACCTGAAAGGAAGAGATTGCGAGTAAATGATTAAGAATATAGTGATATGAGGGAGTAAAGAATATATCGAGATCCAAAGATGGTAGTTGGGTAACCCTCAAATCAACATCGATCTCAAAGACCACAACAAAACTCTTAATCATAGTAAAAGGTGGCCCAACTATAAAACCGAGATCAAAAAAAATTCATAAATGGCGGCCCGATTCGGAGCTAGTAGAAATGTCGAGCCCAAAACAAAATATGCCTCTCCAGATTATAGAGCACAAACTCATGTATTAGAAATATTTGCATATTTCATTACAAAGACAAAGTCAAAGCCACAACAATGGCACTTTCCTAGATCTAAACTTTAAATAATAAAACTAAAAAAAAGCAACATCTTAAAGCACAAGATGGGCCTATTTTTTATGGAAACAAGTTAGGGATTACCTTCTGCAATAGTAGAGCTTAATTTTTCCACATCAATCTACATTTCAAGTGAGCATCGAGAGACATCAAATCCATGGAGACTTGTTTTGACAACGAAACCCTCCATAACTCGTGCTAAAAAGTATTACGTCACGGGTGAAATGCATATAAAACAAAGATTTGAAGAGTAGGGATATAAAATTTCAATAAGCATGAGATGTGCCTTCCAAAGCAATTAAATCGAGCTCTATATCTCAAAGAATGGCCACTGTGAAAGGAAATTTTGCAAGGGTTTTTCCTTTTCGGAGGAAATTTCAGCAAGTAAGAAAAGAAGCAAATGAAATGAGATTATTTTTAGGTTTCCTTTTCCTAATCCATGCTAACCAAACCATTGTCAAGGGATAATTTTAGTAGACCCCAAGTTTGGGTTTAGGTCAAATCCCTTTAATTATGCCAAGGCCCTCGTAGATGGGAATACATATGATTAATTATTGCATGAAAAAGATAAGGGAACCTTTGAATATTTAATAATCAACGTGTTTCAAAGGAGGAGGCCAAAATTAATTTGCATGATTCTCCAAAAATTATGCATTATGATGCATGTAATCCAAAGATGGAATAATGACAAAACTAGACTTTTGGAGTAAGACAAAAGTGGTACTTTACCTTATATTCCCCAAATTTACCTTAATGTATGTTAAAATTGTTATACACATTCCTTAGCCCTTTCAAAAGTAGAGTTGATTTGAGAGTCAAAATTAGTTTGATAATTCAAAAGGATTTCACATAGGCTAAAATTAGACTTTTTAGTTTATTTTTGACTCATCACCTCATGCATGTCGGGATTGTCTCACTTCTTTTGAAGTTGTATTTCATTACATGCAAATGGAAAGAGCTAGTTTTAGAATCGAAGGTGTTGAGCTTCAACTCCACTTGATTTTTATTATATATTCTAATGCTTTATCAAGCATTAAGGTGAGGAATTTTTGATGTAACAAGGTGTTGTAAGATTTTCTACAAAGCAAGTGCCCAATAATGAGAAGAAATATTTTGCCTTTTTAATTTTTTTAGTGTTGTTCTTTTCAAGGTAGTCATTCTTGTTATTTATTTTCCCTGAATTCATGAAGTTAAATGGTTAAGCTATTTGTCCCATGTTGCAAATAACATGTGTTGTGTTGATTTTAGTGTGCATGCATATTGGAAATTGGTATTGTAAGTCATACCTTCCATTATTTTTCCTTATAATTCACCCAAATCTCTCTAGATTGTGCAATTTCGGTATTTCTTTTTATCAGTTTATAAACATTCCTATATCAGAAAACTCCAACAATATATGGTGTATCACTTCCTTTTATCATTTTTAACTTTCATTATAACCCTTACGCCCACCAACATAGTGTAGCGATACAATGAAAAGGAACTAGCCCTTTAAATCTAGATATTCACCTCACATTCGGGATACCCACATCTCGTGAGGTGTTTCCATTGTCTATCCATAGAATTGAGGAGAGAGAGAAAGAACAAATATTTCATTCCTCACATAGGGTGCACTTCCGCTAGATAATAGTTTTGGCACACCCAAGTGAGACTAGGACTAATATTGAAGAGTTAAAAAAATGAAGATACAAAGAAGAACACATAAGGTGACTCGAAAAGATGATTCGAACCAATACTACATTTTTAAATCCTTTTGGAGGTATTTATTAAAACAAATCTCACTATTTTTCTAGTTCAAATAGCCTTTTTCATTTTCAATAGACCTATTTTTCTATTTTTCCATCTTTTATGAGGTCATGCAATCATGATTCCCCATTTTAAACAACATTATCAGTCAAATCCACCTCCTTTCTACCAATATCCTCTGCCAAATAAGTACCATAACCATAATCAAAATGGATACCCCCATAACCATAATCAAAATGGATACCACCATAACCCAAAACTTGATTATCAAAAAGGTCGTCAGTATATAATCACTATGATGTCTAGGAACACAATTATGCACATGAATATGTAGGTCATGTAGATTATGCAGGTTATACATAGGAGGATATTTCGAAAGAAAGCTTTGTAGAATAGAGAAGACATATCTATCTCTCAAGGAACGATTTGAAAAATTGCAAGCATTAGAGGATGATAGGCATCAAGTTGAAGAACCATGTTAATGGGATGTTTCTACTTACCTTCCCCATAAAAATACAATGCCCATGCCTTGTCAACCAATGCATCCCAAATATCAGATTCCAAGTTTTCTAAATGTTGAAATTTCAACCCCTCCTCCACAATCAGCTTTTGAGCCCAATTTTTAGATTCTAAGCTTCCTTGTTGCATTGGTCCCCCTATATTTTACTCACATATAAATTTTGAACCCCATCTCTTTGTCTAAAAATTACAAAATCGGGTTAAAACCCAGCCCACCCCTCCTCCTTCATCCTCAAGCCTAGAAAAGGAAGGTGACAAGCAAAAATAATTCAAGTGGGGCAGCCCATCCAAGAAAAAACCATCCTAGAATTCATGTAAAATTTGAAGCAATGGGTTTCCAAGTTTGGGATTAGTCATGTTCCATAGTTGGAGAAAGAATGCATGAAACAGTGGAGTTTTCTTTTGGAGAGGAGAAAGCACAAGAGGGAGATGATTAACAATCTCTATGTTCTGAATGTAGTGTGCATGTTGGCACCATATTCACATATGTTGTTGATTCCTACAATCTTGCAAAATCAAAAGAGAAGAAGAAATTAGCTTCAAATGAAGAGAATACAAGGAATTTTATAATCAAAGGGATTGTTGTAGAGCTTAACAAAGGTGAAGAGGGTGATTTCTTATCAGATTTGGAAGATTGCATTGATGAGGAAGAACCTATTTTAAGTCAATAATTTTGTAGTTTCACCATTTATCATCCTTTCCAAAGAGCCTCTTATTACTAATGTCTCCCTTGGACTTGAAAAGGAGAAATAAATTCCATTGGATGCAGATCCTTTCTTTCCCCTTTTCACAAAATCAGATTTGGAGAACATAAAAAAATAGCCCTCTTTGGCGAGATAGAACTCATGAAGATGAAAGAGATGAGTTTGTTCTTGAAACATTTATGTTGAGTGATGAGGAAAAGGAGGAAGATGATGAAAACGTTGCCAAATCAATCACCATGGAAAAGGAACAAGTGTTTGATGAGGAAAAACATAGCACAAATCATCTTGTAAATACCCAAAGAACATCCGAATACACTGCAACATGCCAAGAGAGGAATGTTTTTCTTGAAAAGGACTAATTTGACCTTTTCAAGCTATATGTTAGGATAGAATGAAGATAAAAAGGTTTAAATTATTAATAAATCAACTTTCAAAGAAAAAGAACAATAGTTTCATGAAGCGGATCAGCATTCTTGTTATTTTCTTAACATGGTCAAAGATGGAGAGGAACGGAGTGAAATAGTGAAAAATAGAAATTTCATCTTTTCAGCTATGAAAAGACCATATCCCATCCGATATTTGGCAGATTTTCATTCTATTTCAATTGTACAAGAGTTATGCTTTATTCAAAGCCTAAATATTAGCTTCACATTCTCAAAGGTCAGCCATAGAAAACCTCCCAAAACATATTACAGATCCGATAGAGGTATTCTTCATATTCTTGATTTATCTTTTGAACAATTTAAAGGTAAAAATCTTGTTTCTATCTGTGCCATGTAGTCGATTGTCAAAAGGATCTCATGGCCCCATTTTCTCATAAAAGGAAACTATTTTACTATCCTATGTCGGTCTTTGTTTATCTTCACTTTTCATCTTATTAGAGTAGAGTAGGTAGGATTTCATTTCAATAAAGGGCTTATGCACACTTACAGTAGTTTCATTTTCAATAAGCGCATTACATGGAAAAGATCTAGTTTCTTCCCAGATCATTTGTTGTTTTGTTTTGGTAAAGGAAGAATTCTTATTTAAAGGGAAGAGTTGTTCAGAGATTTGACTCCATGCCCAGTGGATGTATCAAGGCGGTATTTTTGCTAGCAAGTAGTGACCCCATAAAATCACCAAAAATGTTGACATTCTTCTTCGCACATCAACCATGATGTCTGAGGTGTCAACTCAAAATTTTTGTTTCTTAAATTAGAGGGGTTAAGTGCTGACCACATTTGGTTAATCAAGGCTAAAGGGGTACAAAAAATATCAATTTACTAGTTTTCATTAGCAGATTGGGCAACACAAGCAAAGTGAGCGATCAAGAAATGCTTTTCCAAAATTTCTATTACTCACATAGGATGTTATTCTAGTATTTTTCTTTGTCATGATCATGCAACAACCTTTCCAGACTTCTACAGATCGTTACAGAGATAGGAATAACATCGAACATCGAAATAGACATCATGGGTAGAAAGCTTTTAGTTTGGACATTCAGAATTATCAAAGGAAAGTATAGTTACAGACGTTGTAACTTATTCATTTATCAGTTTCAAATCAAGAAAAGGTACAATTAATTCACTCCCCTTTATGATAAGGTTAAATTGCATTAGTTTGTTGAGTTTTTAGGTTCATACCCCTTTATGTTATTGAAAAGAAATGAAAAAGAACATACATATCTCATTAAAGAAAAGGTAATTTTAATTTATTCATGAAGAATAATTGTACATTTTCTCATAGAAATAGTGAGAAATAATCGAGAAAGAAAATAATGCACATAGATGAAAAACTAAAAATGAAAGAGAGTTAAGGGACTCGTCATTACCTGATGATTGGATCCCCTCTCAATTAGATTGTTGATCCATCTTCTTTCACTACTAATCTATACCTGAAAGAGAGAAAAAAATTATTAGATCTCAAGGTGACCTTAACTCCTTTGTATTTTAATTTTCTAATGTATGTGTTGGCAAAATAATTTATCTATTGGGAAAATTAGTGGATTCTCACCAACAGTGTGCGGAATGAGTCCCTCTGCTTGAATGGGGAAAATCAATTTATTGAAAAAAGGAAATGATAAAAATCTAAACTAATTTTTGGGGTTGTCAGAAGACCAGGGATCAAACAAGAATACTTTCCTTAAACTTGTGGCTATTGTTTTCATTCAATACAAGAGAAGAAAATAGTTTAGTGACAGAGAAAGGAGAGAAAACTAAGAAAAGATTTTAATAAACAAATAGCATAACATAATTGTTGAATTAAAACCAAAACATTTCACTTGAAATAAATTAGAAGAAACCATTTGCAAAGAAAGAGGAACAATCAACAAGAAACACAAAGTCTTATTTCATCATGTTGCACAATTTACAATGCTCCTGGAATATAAGTTGAGATGGAGATAGAACAGTAAATGAGGAATATAGGAAATGAATACACTTGCTTCTATAAAGATAGTGAGAGATAGTAAGCAAGTCTTAACCATTCCCCCAAAAGTAGGGAGCCATTCATATTTATAGTGCTACGATTGACTTTTCATCTCCCCCACATGACCTTTCGCCTTCCTTCGTGAAGGTTGACTTTTCATCTTCTAACCTTTGGTGTTCCTTCGCCACTAAGAACTTTTGAATTCTTGAGCTTTGGTGTTCCATTTTTTTAGGTCAACACATTCTTCTTATTCTTGGTTGGCAGCATGTTTTTCTTATTCCGGTCATTAACACATTCTTCATGTTCTCGACTTTCATCAAAATCTTGCTCCTGGAAGTCATCGAGAATCTTCTAGTCCCATTCGGCATCAAAATGCTATTCCCGATCAATAATACATCCATTTTTTTACCATCCGGTAACACTTCTTTATTGTTTTTGGCCGATAACACATGTTGTTGGTGATAACACATTGTTGTCGCAGGACCAAATTTTATTTATTCATTTTAGGGTCAAAACATAATGAAATTTGGTCATATAATATATCAACATTTATGGAAAAGGAAAATGAATATAATGAGGATATTTATAATTCCTGAAAATGAGTTATTCATCTTTTTTTACCAATATTTTCTCTTTTACCTTGAGGTGTGCACCACTAAACTAAGTGATAGGAAGAGTTTATGATCACCTTGAACTAACACATAATATGGGCTACGAAGAGAAGAAAAAAAAATTCATTTGATCTTTAGTGAGGCTCTCAAATATTCATGAGTCTCCTAAGACCTTTCAGACAAGTTACAACTTATACAAGGGCATGTGTGTCGCCTTTGATCGGATAATTTTCCACCTCTCAAAATTACTAAAATATTTCCTTGATGATTCCAACATGAAGTA
This sequence comes from Taxus wallichiana var. yunnanensis, assembly GCA_018340775.1. Taxonomy (NCBI): domain Eukaryota; kingdom Viridiplantae; phylum Streptophyta; class Pinopsida; order Cupressales; family Taxaceae; genus Taxus; species Taxus wallichiana. The sequence continues at coordinate 217,257,895 of CM031241.1, read as the reverse complement.
GGATATTTTATCTCTCCAATTCTTGAGGTAAGAGATTTTAAATCTTTACACGGATCCACGAAACTCTTCAAAAATATGACTAGCATTTTTAAAACATGCATTACCCAATATATTTCTCATAAAGGCCCCGATTTTGTATAACATATTCGTAAACCATAATTTTATTCTATAAATTTCCTAAACTTCCTCAAATGATCACATATCTATGTCATACACTTCTTAGAGGCAAGTTCCAAAAGTATGAAAAATAGGTGTTTTGGGCCTCTGGGAGTAACTCCTTCATGGTGAATCAAAATGAATCTATGAATTTTCTCCTTGAAAACTTACCTGCACATGAAAAAAACTATAAAAATCTATTTAGCACATCCCTCTCAGCCATAATGGGGTTTACATAGTCATATATTGGCCGGAGGAAGGTTTACATTACACGGTTCAGGGATTTTTGAGTGTGGGCTTGATTGTCATGGAAATATTATCAAATTTTTATGCTAGACATTTATCATGACAATAGATGGCTCTAGCTTGGGGAATTTCCTTGGATTGAACAAAGTGAATATGGGGTAAGAAGGAATCCCAGAATCTCAAGACACTAAGGGTACCATTGCCTTATCTATTGGGCTATAGGAGTAATTCCAAAATAAGGGTGGATACAATGAACTTTTTTATTAAACACAACACAAGACAAAAACAAACATACGATAGAAGGGAAATACACACACCTATATTCACCTATGGTACATGTAGGGACAACCCATTTTCAGAGTTTGTATAATTTCAGGTATTTCCCACTACGAGGAAATTCCAAGTGAGTGTTATCCAGATAAGATAGTAGGAAAGTATTTTCTCCACATGTTTCTTGTATCGAAATGGTCTAAGCCATAATGAATCAAACTTTCCATGGATTCCTTTTGGTTCTCTCCTTTTATCCCATAGTAGGACAAGATCACCAATCTGAAAATCTCTTTTCTTTTCCTTCTTATCAAAAATTTCTTTACTTTCAACTAATGGTCCTTTATCCGATCAACCACTAACACTCTATCTTCACATAGTTTCTATAGGTATTAAATTATTTTATACAATGAGTCTTGGAACTCACCATCCTCCATTGCTTTGATCACTTGCAATGTTATAAATCTATGATGATTGAAACCTGCATTTATCCCATATAAGAGTTGGAACAGAGACATACCAATGGCTCTTTTTGGAGTGATCCAATCAGCCCATAATGCATCATATAGCTTCTTGTGCCAATTTCTCGATTATGATCTACGAGCTTGCTCACAATTTTCACAAGATTCTTATTACTAGATTCTACTTGACCATTCCCCTAAGGGTAATAGTTAGATGCGTGAGCTAAGGATATTTTGTATCCACAGTAGAACTCAGTTAATTCCATAGAAGAGAAATAAGTTGCATTATCAACAACTATCTTCTTTGGAATGCCAAAATGGACAATAATATTTTCTTTGATGAAGTTACATACCATTTACGAATTAGATTTCCTGACTGGTATGGCCTCCACCCACTTAGTTAAGTAGTCCATTTCGTGAGCATGAAGATATGACCTACACTAGAATAAATATTAAGAGAACTGATAAATTACGAGACCCCATTATTGGAAAGGATCTTTAATCACCACCGGTCGAGTGGAAGTGCGTGCGAGTTATGGCCTTCTCACTGGCTATTGAAAATGATCACATTTAGATATCCATTTCTAAGAATCTTCAAAGAGAGTAGGCAAGTAGTACCTCCCTAAAAGTATTTTATATGTAGTGACCATGGAAGATAAATTCCCACCACAAACCTGGTCATGATATGATTTCAGCAGTTTGCTCCTATTGCTCTTTATCAACACACTTTAAGAAACATCCATCAAGGGCTCTCTTATACAATACATGATTCCAAATCACATACCTTGTAGCTTTGAGCTTACAATTTCTTCTTTTCTTGTAATCAATATTCTTCTTATAATCACCATACACGAGAAAGTAAGAAATATCATTGTACCACTCATTGGTGGTATTTACAAAGAGTACTTGGGGCAAGTCCTTACTTACGCATCCGTAGTAATGGCATTATTTGTCTTCATATTTATTAATGAGGGACTCATTTTCAGATATCAATCTGCATAACCCATTGCCCCTAATTAGATTATATGGCCTTATTTCTAGGTCATACTCTTGAATATTTGACACCCTGGTTTCCTCTTTTTTCTCCAAGATCTTGTTGAGTCAAGATACAATTTATAGATGATCCAAGAACCATTACAATAGTGTGAGAGTGTAGTATGTAGAATCTGAAGTTTTTGACTTCCTTAACCACTACATAAGAGTGTTTTTCTATGGAGGAGTATTTGAACTCATGACTCTTCAATGATAATCTCATAAAGGAAATATGAGCCTCAATCCATTCCTCATTCTTCTGAACTAAAATAACTGAAATAGTGTGCTCAGATGCATAACAATACACAATGAAATCTTTAGTGAAATCAGGACATACCAAGGTGTCGAGCTTTGGTTATGGCCTTATTGATATCCTCGAAAGCATATTTTCCTTCCTTTTTCCACTTAAATATCTCTTGGGGCTTCATAATCTTTATAATATGCTTGGTCAACTCAGCAAAATAAGGAACAAAGAAATGAAGGAAATTGACCTTACCAAAGAATGAATGGACCCCCTTTTTATTTGTAGGTAAGGATATATTTTGAATGGCTTGTACTCTTTTTGGATCAATCTTTGTTCCCTCCTTGTTCATAAAACGTCCTAAGATCTTTCTTTTTATCACTCTAAAGATTGAATTTTTGGATTCAATGATATGTCATGTTCTCGACACCTTAGAAAAACTTGTTCAAGGTGTATCAAATGTTCCTTTCTCTTTTAGAGAAGACTGTGAGATCATCTAGATAAATGAAAATACATTTTTTCTTCAAATCCTTAAAATCCAAGTCCATTGCTCATTAAAATGTGGCCCCGGCATTGATGAGACCAAATGGCATCCACTTGTAGGAAAAGGTTCCACACGGAGTTGTAAAAGTAGTCTTATATTGATCTTCTTAATCAAATTCAATTTTATTGTAGCTGGAAAATCCATCCGGCATGGAAAGCATTTTGAACCTATGTTTGCTTTTAAAATTTGATCCATGATCGAAGTGGATAATTGTCCTTTAAAGAAGCTTGCTTGATTGTAAAGTCTACAAAAATCCTTATTTCTCCACTTTTCTTCCAGACAGGGACAATATTTGCCACCCATGTAGAGTGATGGATTGGAAAAATGATCCTTGCATTTAGAATTTTCAACACATCCTCTCAGATTGCTCAAGAAATATTTAGATTATATTGTCTTTACTTTTGTTCGAATGGCTTTTCTTTAGACTTGAGTGGTATTTTATGTTTTATCACTTTCGGTTTGAAATATTTCAGTTCATCATAAGAGTATGCCAATACATCTGAATACTTTTTTAATAATGAAACAAAGTTTCTCTTTTCCTTTGGTGAGCAACATTTCCCTATATTCACAAATTGGGTTGTTTCTCTTCTTTAATATTTACCTTCTCAAAATTGGTAGTGCTTCTTGGGAGGTTCCTTATCTTTATCCTTCTCATATCTATCATGTCTATCAAAAAATTCTTCATGCAAGGTAAGGCCCTTAGGAATATTATTACCTTTCAACACGATCACTCCATGATAAAATTCTTCAACTTCACCTTTGTCTTCTTCTAAAGTTGACTCCCTATGTCAGTTCTCCTTCCTTCAAAGAAAGGTTATTGAAACTATCTCTTTGTTCTAAGAAGGTCAAGAGCTAATTTTCATCGTTGAAAAATTGTCAATGATTTACATTATTGGGCACACTAGGTTTGAAAACCATATGTATGGAATATTTCTCTTTATCAAAAGAGGGGTGTGGTACCATCAAAGAACCTGACATGGTAAGAGAATCCACATTTTCATTTTGTTCATGGGTAATAACTTGTATATAGAAATCATCAAAGGATTCAATGTAATCTCATACTCTATTCCTGTAATTTTTAGCCATGAATTCTTCACTTGGTACTGATTCCAAACTTGTTTCACAATTACCTTTGCATATCCTAGGCATATCAATTGTGTGATCCCCATGGACTCAACTATATTCATGCCCAAGAGAAGGGCTTCATATTCGCTAGTTTTTTTGTATTTTGAAATTGGATCTTGAGAGCAAAAGGAAACAACTAACCTAATGGGTAAATCAAAACCACACCAACTTTGAAACCTAAATTGTAATGGCTTCCATCAAACTCCATGTTCCATAGTTTATATTTAAATTTTTGGGAGTTGTGTTTAATGGGTTTGAAGTGGTGTTCTACATGAACTTTATCTTTGGTCCGTGATGCATCTTGTTCATCCTCTCCATTTCTCAACTCTCTCCATTTCAAGTAGTTAGATTTGTGATCAAAAACCTCCTTTTTTGGTGTATCATTGCGTTAGTTTAGGATTTAATTTCATGAAATATCTCTCCCTAGTCCCTTGGAAGGTTAGATTAGGATTAGATAGTTTTCCTATATTAGAGAAGATTGTGGCAAGTATTTTAGGAGCAAGAACTACTTTCTCGGAGGTCTATCTCAAGTAGAAAGTCCCACAACTTGGAGATAGTACCCATGTTATCCGATCATCTTTGTGAGCTCAAGCACACACACTTGTGTAGATATGAGGGTTTTTGATTCGGTGATAACAAGTCTTAACCATTTCCCTGAAATGAGGGCATCATTCATATTTATATTGCTACGACTGACTTTTCATCTCCCCCACATGACCTTTCACCTTCCTTCGTGACTGTTGACTTTTCATCTTCTAACCTTTGGTGTTCTTTGCCACTGTGACCTTTAAAATTCCTAACATTTGGCGTTCCAGTTTTTTACATCAACACATTCTTCTTATTCCCATTTGGTAACACGTTTTTCTTATTCCGGCCATCAACAAATTCTTCATGTTCCCATCCATCATCAAAAACTTGATCCCAGAAGTCATTAGAATCTTCCTAGTCCCGGTCAACATCAAAATATTTTTCGCAGCCAATAACATATCCATTCTTTTACCGGTTGGTAGCACCTCTTTATTTTTCTCGACTGGTAACACATGTTGTCGACCAATAACATATTGGTGTCACAAGACCAAATTTTATTTCTTCGTTTTGGGGTAAAACATTGATGAAATTTGGTCGTATAATATATGAAAAATTATGGAAAATTGAAAATGAATCCAATGAGAATATTTAGAAGTCCTAAAAATTAGTTATTCATTTTACACATATTTCCACTTTTACCTTAAGGTGTGCACCACTAAATTGAGTGATAGGAAGATTTTATGATCACCATGAACTAACACATCATATGGGATATGAACATAACTAAATAAAATTTAATTTGAGCCTTGTTTAGGCTCTCAAATCTTCATGAGTCTCCTAAAACCTTTTGGACAAGTTACAACTTATACAAGGGCATTTATGTCACACTATCACATGATTTCCACCTCTCAAAATTCCTAAAATATTTCCTTGATGATTCCAACATGAAGTAGGATCTTTTATCTCTCTATTTCCTTGGGTAAGAGATTTTTACTCTTTACAACTCTCCTGAAACTCTTCAAACAAGATGACTATATTTTTTAGAACATACATTTCCCAATACCTTGCCCATAAAGGCCCTGATTTTGTATAAGATGTTCCTAAACCTTGATTTTCTTCCTAAAATTTCCTAAAATACCCGGAATGATCACATAAATCTATAATACACTTTTTGTAAGAATTACATCCTCTTGGTACATCCTAGGAGGTTCTTTGCAAGTGCCAAACATCTAAAAATAGGGCTTTTTGGGCCTCTCGGGAGAACCTCCTTCTAGGTGAATCAAAATAAATCTATGAATTGTATCCTTCCAACATACCTACATATGAAACAAACTAGGGCATGATGGGGTTCACATTACCCGTAGGGTCACATTTAGGTCGGGGATTTTTGAGTTTGTGCTTGATTTTCATGGAAAAATTTCAACTTTTAATGCTATAAATTTAGCATAAAAATAATATTCAAGCTTAAAGTATACCTCAATCAATTCATAGCATCCATTCAAGAAATATGAAGTGTAGAAAAGGAAATTTTTCAAGAGTGAGCATGATAAACCAAAATGATTTTTAGATTTCAAATAATCATGTTTTGTATGAAAAGATAGGTTTGATTCAAGTTAAAGATTGAAACCAATGAAGAAAAATAGAATGTATACATGTAAAAATTGGTAAAATTTTACCATTAACTTGAATTTAAGAGAGTTATATTACCTATTGATGAACCAACTACAGGAAGTACTATACAAATTTATGTTGTGGGCCTAAAAGTGATTATAGGATCACATGGCATATCAATAAGATAGTACATTAAAAAAACTTATCGATGGTCAAGGATTCATATTTTCAATATATAATGATGTTATTTTTAATCAAATTCAACAAGTAAAAATGATACATTTATTGAAAGATAATTGTGCTTTAAGAAGGTACTGATTTTCAGTTGTTAAATTGCAAGTTCTCTCATCAAATCTTTGAATATACATCTAGATAGTGTTTTAAGAATGGATTTATAAGAAAAAATATTCTTTTCACAAAGTTTACAAATAGTATAAGAGGATCTAGCTATTAAATATATGTCTCAAGAATGGGCAATTCTCTTAGCATGTGAAAAGAGAAGTATAGATTCTTAGTAATGATCACAAAGCTCCAAGAAATCACAAGCTAAACAAAGGATATCATTTCTAGAAAAGATAATTTTTATTCTACTAAAAATAATAAGCTTTGCATAGGGTTAAAAATATTTCATTTATCCATTAATAGTCATAAAAGTGTGTAATCCACTTAAAAAGGTACATTTCTAAACTTGGATCTGTTTTGATATTGAAGGTAAGCATGAAAGCATATGGAATGAAATTTTCGAGTAAATAATAGAAGTTGTAACACCATTTTCAAATCTAAGATTTCAAAAGTGCATAGAAAACTATAGATTGTAAGATTCAATAAGACAGATTATAGTTTTAAAATATGAATGCATTTGAAAAGGTGTTTTAAGTTGCAAATAACAGCCAAGAACAGGTACACTACAAATTTTCAGAACATGTTTTCAAGCACAAATATTCTAGATTCAAGAGATACATCCACTACTTGAAGGATGCATGTTATCCCTTCCTAAAAAAATAGTTTTTCAAGTAGAGGAAATTTTTAGATTTCGAGTCAACTTTCAAAAATGCCAAGACGGGTTGTGGTCATAAAACTTCAAGCTCAAAGGATACACAATGAGCATGGCCAAACATCCAAAGAATTTTTTTCTATCAGGTTAATATTTTTTTTAAATTTATTGTCCGATCAATGTGAGTTTTAAAATATGCATTCAAAGGTAAGAAGCTACTTGAATGTGTGGTGAATAAGAATAAACAAATTCAATATTGGAGAACTACCAATAATGGGCTCGTTCATAGAGGAGAGAATCACATTGCACCACTTGTTTTTTTCTTCAAATGGTTGGAAAAGATAAATGCATGGTGATAGAGGATTCAAATGAAGATGTCATGGGTGATAATCCTGAAGTGGTTCAAAATTCAGTATGTGTTTTCATTGAATCTATAAAAGAGTAGAAATTTGTACTTCTTCGTAATAGTGTAATCTTGGAATAAATAGCTCAAAATTCACTTAGTGATACATTACATACAAAAATGGGATACTGAAGTGTGATGTAGCACCATAAATCGATTCATAATGGAACCAATAAAATTTAAGCAAGCCATACACAAGCTCTTTACAATACATCGAGTCGGGGTCTTTTTAGGACACTTGGCCAAGCAAAATAGAACAGAAAACACCAAATAGAGCTAGAAGAAGAAAAATAAAATTTTAGTAAAACTCAACATGATGTTTGAATTTAACAAGCACAATAATAAATACCAAGATAATTTTCTCTAGGAATAATGCATGGAAGTTAAAAGCTAGCAACGATTTCATATCTAGAAAGGGCGAGTAATAAGAAATGAGTTGAATTTTAATCAGATAAATAAAAATGGAGGAGATATATCTCAAACCCAGGAATGCAATACAAATCCCATAGATCTGAAATAGTGCTCAAAAGAAAAGGAATTCAAACACCCAACAATAATACACAATGATTTCAAACCAAAGGCAAAACCCAACACATAGCCCAACTCACCAATGAATGCAAGGGTTTCAAATATTAAAATTTGGTAGCTAGGTGAAAAGGTAACATAGGGCTCCCAATAAATCTTGAGTTACATAGAACCGGAAACTCTAAATATGAGCTCAAAAGGGAAGAATTTAGTGGTTTTTTTGAATACCCAAAAGGTATAGAAGTGGCGAGTAAATGACTAAGAATATAGTGAGCTGAGGGAGTAAATAATATATTGAGCTCCAAAGATGTTGGTTGGGTGACCCTAAAAGACACATTGATCTCAAATCCCACAACGGAACTCACAGTCATATTAAAAGGCGGCGCAACTATAAAACCAAATCAAAAAAGCTCACAAATGATGGCCTCGAGTTCGAACTAATAGAAATGTGGTGCCCGAACACAAGATATTCCTCTCCAATTACAAGAGCACAAACTCAAGTATAGATATAGTTTCAAGATCTAGTAAATAAAAATCAGAAACCACAACAAAGGCAATCACTTAGATCCAAGCTTCAAATAAAAAAACTAAAATAGAGCATGATCTTAAAGAACAAGTGGGAGAGTTTTAATGTAAACAACTTGGGCATACCTTTTGCAATAGTAGAGCTCAATTATTCAACATCAATCTATATTTCGGTGAGCACCGAGTGGCATGAAATCCATGGCGAGTTGTTTTGACAATGAAACCCTCAATAACTTGAGCCAAAAATCATGACGTTATAGGAGAAATGTGTGTAAAATAGAGATTTGAAAAGGAGAGCAATAAAATATAAAGAAGCACAAGATGTTCCCACTGCCAATAAAACCATAGCTCTATATCTAAGTAATGGCCGCCTATGAAAGGAATTTTTGCAAGGGTTTTGCCTTGTCGTGGAAGCTTCTAGCAAGCTGCAAAAGAAGCAAATCAAAATAGATGAGTTTTAGGTTTTTCCTTCATCTATAACTACCTTAATGTATGCTAAATTTTTTGGAGGGACTTTACCTTGTATTCCCCAAATTTACCTTAATGTATGCTAAATTTTTTGTACATATTCATTAGCCCTTTCAAAAGAAGAGTTGATTTGAGAGTCAAGATTAGTTTGACAAGTCAACAAGGAGTTCACATAGGCTAAAATTAGGCTAAAATTAGACTTTTTAGTTTATTATTTGACTTGTCACCTCATGCATGTCGGGATTACCTTGCTGCTTTTGAAGATGTATTTAGTTTACATGCAATTGGAGAGAACTAGTGTTGTAACTAAAGGTGTTAAGTTTCAGCTCCTTGATTTTTCATATATATTTCAATGATTTTGCATGTATTAAGGGGAGGAATTTTTGATGTAACAAGGTGCTACATGATTTTCTATAGTAAGTGCCCACTAATGAGAAGAAATATTTTTCTTTTCCAATTATTTTACAAGTGTTATGCTTTTCAAGGTACTCATTCTTGTGATTTATTTTCCCTGAATTTATTAAGTTACATGCTTAACCTATCTCGCCCCGTCCCATTTGCAAAAATAGGTGTTGTGTAAATTTTAGAGTTCATGCATATTGGAAGCTATTAGGATCATGCAATTTTTCATTATTTCATTTTATCACTTTGTGCACATTCCTATATCAAAAACAACCAACAATCCATGGTGTATCACTCCCTTTTATCGTTTTCATCTTTCGTTCTTACCCTTAACCCCACTACCTTAGTTTAGGGATACACTGAAAGGGAAGTAGCCCTTTAAATCTGGAGATTCACCTCACATTCGGGATACTCATAGCCCGTGAGGTGTTTCCATTATCTATTGCGTAGAAGTGAAGAGAGAGAGAGAAACAAAAAAATTGTCATTCCTCACAAAGGGTGCACTTCTTCTAGAAAACAAATTTTGGCACACATGAGGGGATTAGGACTAATATTGATGAGTTCAAAAAATTTAAGATTCAAAGAAGAACACATCTAGTGACTCTTACAAGATGATTTAACACTAGTAGTGCATTTTCAAAGCCTTTTGGAGGTATTTATCCAAACTAATTGATTATTTTTCTAGTTCAAACAACCTTTGTCATTTTCAATGAGACTGTTTTTCCAATTTTCCATATTTTATGAGGTCATGCAATCATGATTCCCCATTTTCAGCAGCATTATCACTCAAATCCACCCACTTTCTACTAATATCCTCCACCAAATCAATACCATAACCTTTATCAAAATGGATACCCCATAAAAGAAACCTTACTTATTAATATGGTCATCAATATAATCATTATGTTGTCCAGGAACAAGGTTATGCACAGAATATGCAGGTCGTGTATATTATGTAGGTTATACAAATGAGGAAGAGTTCAAAAGCAAGATTCATAGAATAAAGCATACATATCTAGCTCTCAAGGAACAAGTTGAACAATTGCAATCATTAGAGGATGATAGGCATCAGGTTGAGGAACCCTATCAATGGGATGTTCCCACTTACCTTCCCTATCAAAATCCAATGCCCATTGCATCAACCAATGCATCTAATTATCGATTTCAAGTTTTATAAATGTTGCAATTTCTCCCGTCCCCCTCCTCCATAATCAGATTCTAAGCCAAACTTTTAGATTACAATATTTCTTATGCGGTGGTCCCACTCCATTTGACTCACATGAATATTTTGAACCCCATCCCTTTGTCCAAAAATTACAAAATCAGGTTGAAACCCACCCACCCCTCTTCCTTCATCCTAAATCCCAGAAAAGGAAGCTGAGAAGCAAAAAATCATTCAATAAGGGAAACCCATTCAAGAAACAATCATGCTATAATTCATGCAAAATTTATAACAATGGCTCTCCAAATTTGGGATTAGTCATGTTCCAATATTGGAGAAATTATCCAAGCAAGAGGTGGAGTTTTCTTTTGTAGAGGAGCAAGCATAAGAGGGAAATGATCAACAATCTCTATGTTCTAAGTGTAGTGTGCATGTCGGCACCATATTCATAGAAGTTGATGATTCATCCTAGCTTGAAAAATCAAAAGAAAAGAAGGAATTAGCTATAGATGAATAACAACACAAGGAAGTTGATACCCAAAGGGAATGTGCTACAAAGCTTAATAGGAAGTGGCGGATTTCTTATCAGATTTGGAAGATTGTATTAGTCGGTGACAACCTGTTGAAGTCACTAATTTTGTAGTTTCATCATTTATCTTCCATTCTAAATATCCTCTTGTTGCTAAGGTATCGCTTGGACTTGAAAATGAGAAAGAAATTCCATTGGATATAGATTCTTTCTTTCCCCTTTTCACAAAATTAGCTTTGGAGGAGAACATAGTAGAGTAACCTACTAACCAAATCAGACCTCATGAAGAAGAAAGAGATGAGTTTGATCTTGTAAAATTCATGTTGATTGATGATGAAAATAAGGAAAATGATGACAATGCTGCCAAATCATTCATCATGGAAGAGAAAGAGGTTTTTAATAGAAAAACAGAGCATAAATTATCTTACAAATACGCAAGGAACATCAAAATACATTACAACATACCAAGAGAGGTAAATTTTATTTTGAAAAGGACCAATTAGACCTTTCCAGTTATATGTTGAGATAGAATGAAGAATAAGAGGTTAGCATTATTACTAAAATTAGCTTTAAAATAAAAGGAACATAAAGTATCACGAAGCATATCAGTTTTGTATGAGTTTAGAAATGTGTTGAAAGATGGACAGGAAGGCAGTGAAATAATGCAAAATAGAAAATTCATCTTTCCATACATGAAAAGATCATGTCCCATTCAATATTTGGCATAATTTAAGTTTGTTTCAGTAGTACCAACAATTATTCTTTATTCAGAGCATAAAGATAAGCTTCACATTCTCAAAGGTCATCCCCAAAACCTCCCAAAATAGATTACAAATCTGATATAAGTATTCTTCATATTCTTGAGAGATATTTTGAGCAATTTAAAGGTAAAAATATTATTTCCAGCTGTGTCATGTATTCCTATTGTCAAAATGATTATGTGGCCTCGTTTTTCTTAGAAAAGGAAGCTATTTTTCTCAACCTGTGTTTGGCTTTGTTTAGCTTCAATTTTCAGCTGGTTATAGTAGCGTAGGTAGGATTTGCTTTCAATAAAGTTCTTATGCATGCTTGCAGCAGTTTCATTTTTGATAAGTGCATTTCATGCACAAGATCTGGTTTCTTCCAAGATCTTTCCTTTTTTGTTGTTCGAGAAAGGAAGAATTGTTCTTTCAATGCAAGAGTTTTTCTAGGTTTTTGAATCCATGCCCAATGGACGTATCAAGGAACTGGTATTTTCATCTAGCAGGTAGCTGACCCAAAAAAATTACCATAAATGTTGAAATTTTTCACATATCACCCATGATGTGTGAGGGGTCAACTCAAAACTTTTTGATTCTCAGATTGGAGGGGTTAAGTGTTGACCATATTTGGTTAATCAAGGTAGAAAGCAATTTTTAAAGAGCATCCTTTCAATAAATATGAAGTGTAGAAAATGAAATTTTTTCAAGAGCTAAGCATGATAAACCAAAATGATTTTGAAATTTCAATAATCATATTTTGTATGAAAGGATATGTTACAGATTCAAGTTAAAGATTGCTGCCAATGAATCAAAACAAAATTTATACGGGTACGGATTGGCAAAAACTTATTATTAACTTCAATTCAAGAGATTTATATTTCCTTTTGATGAACCAGGTGCAGGAAGTCCTATAAAAATTGATATTTTGGGCCTAAAAGTGATTACAGGATCACATGGTATATCACTAAGAAATTACATGAAAATCACTTACAACTGGTTCAAGCTTCAGATTTTCAAGGTAGAATGATGTTATTTTCAATCAAATTTAGCAAGTACAAATGATACATTTTGTTCAAAGATAACAATTATTTAAGAAGGTACACATTTTCAGTCGTGAAATTGCAAGTTCTCCATCAAATCTCCAAATATACATCCAGATAATGTTTATGTTATGGATTTACAAGAATAAAGTTTCTTTTCACAAATTTTGCAAATAGTATAAGAGGATCCAACTGTTAAAGATACATCTCAAGAATGGGAAATCCTCTTAGCATGTGAAAAGACAAGTACATATTTTTAGTAATGATCACAAATCTCCAAAAATTCACAAGCTAAAAGAAGGATATCATTTCCAAGAAAGAGAATTTTTGTCTTCTGAACGAGAATAAGCTTTGAAAGGATCTAAAAGTTTCCATTTATCCATTTATAGTCATAACAATGTGTAAGTTGCTCAAAGAGATAATTTTTTAACTCTGGATTTGTTTTGATACCGAAGGTAAGCATAAAAGCATATGGAATGAAATTTTCCAGAGTAAATAATAGAATTCACAGCACCATTTTCAATTCTAAGATTTTTAAAATGCATAGAATACTATAGATTGCAAGATTCGATAAGAAAAAATTACATTTTTCAAAATATGAATGCATTTTAGAAGGTGTTTTAAGATGCAGAAAATAGCCAAAAAGAGGCACACTACAAATTTTCAGAACATGTTTTCAAGCACAAATCTTCTAGATTCAAGAGCTACATCCACAACTTGAAGGATTCATGTTATCGCTTCCTAAGACAAACATTTTGTCAAGAAGAGGAAATACGCATATTTTGAATCAACTTTTAGAATGCTAAGACAGGTTGCAATCAGAAAATTTAAGCTCAAAAGATGCACAACGAGCCTGGCCAAACAACCAAAGCAATTTTTTCTATCAGGTTAACATAGTTTTTTTAGGATATTTTCCTATCAATGTGAGCTTCAAAATATACATTCAAAGGTAACAAGCTAGTTGAACACGTTGTGAATAAGAATAGACATATTCAATAATGGAAAATTATGGATAATGGGCCCGATGATAGAGATTGGGATCACATTACACGACTTATTTATTTCTTCAAATGGTTGGAAAAGATAACGGCATGGTGATAGTGGATGAAAATGAAGATGTCATGGGTGATACTACTGAAATGCTTCAGAATTCAGTAGGTGTTTCAATTGAAGTTATAACTGTGGGTGAATTTATAGTTCTTCATATTAGCGTTGTCTTGGAATAAAGAGCTTAAGCTTCACTTAGTTATACAGTACATCCAAAAAGGATATATTCAAGTGTGATGCAGTACCGTAAATTGATTCATAAAGTAACCAATAAAATTTAAGTGAGCCACACACGAGCTCTTCACAATATAGTGATTCAGGGTCTTTTCATGAAACTCGCCAAGCAAAATAGAACAACAAACACCGAATAAATCTAGAAGCAGAAAAAAAAAGGTTAAAAAAACACAATGAGCTGTTGGAATTTTAAAAGCACAATAATAAACACACAAATAAGTTTCACTAGGAATAATTCAGGGCAGTTAAAAGATAGCAATTAGATTTCAGATCTAGATAGGGTGAGAAATAAGAAATGCGTTGAATTTTATTCAGGTAAATACACATTATAAGAGATGTAGCTCAAACCTAGGAAAGCGATACAAAGCCCATAGATCTAACACATAATTCAAAAGCAAAGGAATCCGAACACCCAACAATAATGCACAATGAGCTCAAACTAAAGGAAAACCCGACACATAGCCCAACTCACCAATGAATGTAAGGGTTTTAAATTATAGATTTTCATAGCCAGGTGAAAAGTAAATACAGAAATATCAATAATTTCAAGTTACCTCAGAACTAGAAACTCTAAATATGAGCTGAAAAGGGAAGATTTTAGCATTTTTTAATACCCAGAAGGTAGAGAAGTGGAAGAGTAAATGATTAAGAATATAGCGAGCTGGGGAGTAAAGAATATACCAAGCTCCAAAGATGTTGGCTGGGTAACCCTCAAATCCACATCGATCTCAAATCCCACAACAGAACTCCCAGTCATATTAAAAGGCATCCCAACTATAAAAACAGATCAAGAAAATCTCATAAATGATGGCCCTAGTTCAGAACTAGTAGAAATTCCAAGCCCAAATGTAAAATATGCCTCTCTTGATTACAGAGCACAAACTCAAGTATCAAAAATAGTTTCATATTTGGTAAAGATTTAAAAATGTTGATATCAGACCAGTAACACCTTTTTAAATCCTTTTGGAGGTATTTATAAAAACAAATCTGATTATTTTGTTGGTTCAAACAACCTTTTTCATTTTAAGCAGACCAGTTGTTCCATTTTTCCATCTTTTATGAGGTCATGCAATCATGATTCCCCATTTTTAGTAACATTATCAGTCAAATCCACCTCCTTTCTACCAATATCATCTGTCAAATCAGTACTATAACCCTTATCAAAATGGATATCCCCATGACCTAAACCTTGATTATCAATATGGTCATCAATACAATCATTATGTTGTCCAAGAACAAGGTTATGTACAGGAATATGCAAGTCACGCAGATTATGCAAGTTTTACACGTGAGGAAGATTTGAAAGAAAGCTTCATAAAATAGATTAGACATATCTGGATATCAAGGAATGATTTGAACAATTGCAATAAATAGAGGATGATATACATTAGGTTAAGGATCCCTATCAATGGGATGTTCCCACTTACCTTCCCCATCAAAATCCAATTCCCATGCCTTATCAACCAATGCATCCCAATTATCAGATTCCATATTTTCTAAATGTCACAATATCTACCCCCTCTTCCATAATCAGATTATGAGGCCATTTTTATGTTCCAAGCTTCCTCTTTATGGTGGTCCCCACTCCATTTTTGCTCACATGCAGATTTTGAACCCCATCCCTTTGTCCAAAAATTACAAAATCAGGTTGAAACTGAGCCCGCCCCTCCTCCTTTATCCTCAAGCCCAAAAAAGTAAGGTGGCAAGCAAAAATCAGTCAAGAGGGGAAACCCATCCAAGAAATTAGCAGGATGAAATTCATGCAAAATTCAAAGCCATGGGTCTCCAAGTTTAGGATTATTCATGTTCCACAGTTGGATAAATAATAAATGTAAGAGGTGGAGTTTTTTGTTTGCAGAGGATCAAGCACATGAGGGAGATGATCAACAATCTCTATGTTCTAAGTGCAAGTGTGCATGTCGGCACCATATTCACATAATTTTTGATTCATCCCAACTTGCAAAATCAAAAGATAAGAAGGAATTAACTTCATATGAATAGAACCAAAAGGAATTTGAGACCCAAAGGGAGTGTGTTGCAGCAGAGTTAACAGTGAAGAGGTTGATTTCTTATAAGATTGGAAGATTGCATTGGTGAGGAAGAACCTGTTGAAGTCACTACTTCTAAAGTTTCACCATTTTTCTTCCATTCTAAAGATCATCATGTTACTAAGGTCTCCCTTGGACTTGAAAAGGAGAATAAATTCTCTTTACCCTTTTCATAAAATCAGCTTTAGGGGAAAACATAGCAGAACAACTCATGAAGAAGAAAGATATGAGTTTGATCTTGCAAACTTCATGTTTGGTAATGAGGAAAAGGAGGAAGATGATGACAATGGTGCAAAGTCATTCATCATGGAAGATAAATATGTGTTTGAAGAGGAAAAATAGAGCACATATCATCTTACAAATACCAAAGGAACATCAAAAAACACTGCAACATACAAAGAGAGGAAACAAGTTTTTAAGAAGGACCAATTTGACCTTTCTATATGTATGTTTGGACAAAATGAATAATAAGAGGTTGAACTTATTACTAAACCAACTTTCAAAGAAAAGAAACAGTAGTTTCATGAAGCATATCAATATTCTTGTCAATTTCCAAACGTGCTTCAAAGATGGAGAGGAAGACAGTGAAACAATGTAAAATAAAAAATTCAGCTTTTAGTTGTGAAAAGACCATGTCCCATCCTATATTTGGTATATTTTTAGTCTGTTTCAGCTCTACCAACAATTATGCTTGATTCAGAGAAAAAATATGACCTTCACATTCTCAAATATCATCCCCAAAACCTCCCAAAATGGATTACAAATATGATAAAGGTATTCTTCATATTTTGGACTGATATTTTAATCAATTTAAAGGTACAAATTTTATTTGGGGTTATGCCATGTAGTCGATTGTCAAAAGGATCTCGTGGCCTCATTTTGGCAGAAAATAAAATATTTTTCTCAGCATGTGTCACGATTTGTTTAGCTTCACTTTCAGCTGGTTATAGTAGGGTAGGTAGGATTTCATTTCAATAAATTGTTTATGCACACTTGCAGCAATTTCACTTTCAATAAGTGCAGTTCATGCACAAGATATGGTTTCTTCTCGATATTTTCTTTTTTTTTTGGGAAAGGAAGAATTGTAATTTCAAGGAAAGATTTGTTCTAGGATTTGACTCCATTCCCAATGGACGTATCAAGGCATTGGTATTTTTAGGTAGCAAGCAATCGACCCCATAAAATTGTTGACATTTCTTGCACATCACCCATCATTTGTGAGGGGTCAACTTGAAATTTGTTTTCTCATATTGGAAGGGTTAAGTGTTGACCATGTTTGGTTAATCAAGGTGGAAAAAGGTACAAAAAAATTCAGGTTACTCATTTTCACCGGTAGATTGGATGGCACACAAGTAGTAAGCATTGGAAACACTTTTCAAGAATGTTTATTCCTCAAAGAAGATGTTATTCCAGCATTTTTCTTCGTCTTGATCATGCAGCAGCCTTTCCAGACTACTGCAGGGTCATGATAGAGATAGGAATAACATCAAACATCATAAATAGACATCATGGGAAGAAAGCTTTCAGTTTGCACATTCGAGAATTATCAAAAGGAAAGTATAGTTGTATAGGTGGTAACTTTGTTCATTTATCATTTTCAGATCAAGAAAATGTACAATTAATTAATTTTATTCCATTATGATAAAGTGAAATTGTATTAGTGTGTTGAGTTATTTATTTTCATACCACATTATTTTCCGAAAATAAATGTAAAAAGAACATACACAACTCATTAAAGAAAGGAAATTTTTATTTAATCATAAGGAATAATTGTAAATTTTCTCACACAAGCCATGAGAAATAACCGAAAGAAAAGAATGAATATAGATAAAAAACTTAAAATTAAAGAGAGAGAAGGGACTGACATTACTTGATGACTGGATCCCCTCTCATTAAGATTGTTGATCCATCTTCTTTCGATGTTGCTCCATACCGAAAGAGAGAGAAAAGTTTTGATTAGAGCTCAAGGTAACCTTACATCCTTTGTATTTTAAGTTTTTAATGTATATGCAAGCTTAAAGGATTCAACAATCAATTAATAACATCGATTCAAGAAATATAAAGTGCATAAAAGGAATTTTTTTCAAGAGCTAAGCATGATAAACCAAAATGATTTTAAGATATCAATAATCATGTTTTGTATGAAAGGATAGGTTTTAGATTTAAGTTAAAGATTACAACCAATGGAGAAAAACAAAATGTATATAGGTATAGATTGGAAAATGTTTACCATTAACTTAAATTCAAGATAGTTATATTTCCTATTAATGAACCAAGTGTAGGAAGTACTATAAAAATTGATGTTTAGGGCCTAAAAGTGATTAAAGGATCACATGGTATATAACTAAGACAATACATGCTTTGGGCCTAAAAGTTATTAAAGTGATTAAAGGATACGATGGTAGTTTCGATGCGGTGATGGTTGTGCGTGTGACCGATGATGTGGAGTTGGGGTTTCACCTAGGGGTCCTGTGGACTTTAGCTCTATGGATTTCATTGGTATTTTTCTCCTTTCCCCGACTCGTCTAGTGGTTGCACCGCCCTGTTGCGGAGAGGGTTTGGTAATGTTCTCTTTGGTAGGGGTGATTACGGGGTTGGTTAAGGTAGTAAATATTCTCCCTTTGATGAGGATAATTTCAAATCCATCGGATATTTTGGGGGTGGGTTCTAGTTGGGTGGCGATCTTTCCTTGCTATGGCTAAGGCCGGTGGTCGCCCCATCCCCAAACCTATGGTCTCTACTAAAATGGCACCAATGGTCTCTTTTGGGGAGGATTTTATTGAAATTGTTGATTTTTTCCACATCAAGGGTCTTATTTGAAGGTTTAATGGTTGTTTCCTTGGCCTTCCTGCCTTGCACAATTAGATTTCAGAGCATTGGTGCCCACTCATTGAAGGTAAGGTGAACATATACCCCTCTACCCGTGGAATTCTTTTAGCAATATTTGATATTTCCTTGGATAAGGAGGTTATTTTAGGGAAAGTTTGGGATTTCTAGTCACATATTATTCTTATGAAGCCCCAGTTTCCCCACTTTAATCCTTTGATCGAAACATTTAATATTAGACCTATGTGGGTAACCTTTACCTACTTTCCTTTGCATTTTTAGATGTTGAATGTTTTAAAGCTATGGGTGATGCTTTCGGTAAATGTTTAGCAATAGATCCCAGACTAAATCTTATGATCATACCACTTTTTCTCGAATTCTAGTGGACATGGATATGTCTGTTGACTTCCCAGCTATAATGGATCTTAAAGTTAAGGATATAGTATGGACACAAAACTTGGATTATGAAGGATTTCCATTTAGATGCAGAACTTTTTTGCTCTTGGACATCTAGCCTCTAATCGCCCCATCACTAAGAAATAGATCAAAGGACGTATCTCGTGGTGTAAGGACTTTAAGCTAGAGAAATTAGTTGTATTTTTCTTGATAATAGTGATAGAGATGTCAATTCAGCTAGTCTTATGGATAATCGCGATGTGAAGAAGGGTGAGACTATTTCCTCAGCTTCTCCACTATTTATTGTTCCAAAGAAGGATGCATGAAAGGGGATGCCTCTTTGGTGCATCCTGTTGGATCTATCAGATTCATAGTCCTAAAAAATTAAATAAAGAGGCTCTTGATATCTTCTCCTTGTCCACCCGGATGAGAATGTGGATCCTAATGGGGGTGATAGATGGAAGTTTGTGATCAACAAGAAGAAAAGTAAAACTATAAATTATCCTCGAAGATGAGCCTTAGATCCCATCGGGAAAAGATCATGATAATTAAGGCTTCCTAGGGGGTCGATGGTCAAGTTGTTTTGTGGTTTTCTTTGTGGGGTCCTTTCTCTTTTTTCATTTTTTCCCGTGTACAGTTTCTTTAGGATTTTTGGTTGTTTCTCTTTAGGCCCCTATGGTAGTTTTCCTTAATGTATCTCCTTTGTGATTCAATTTTTTATTCTTCATTTGTACTGAGGTTCCCAATCACTTCAACATTTGTTTTACCTTATCTAAAAAAAATAACTAAGACATTACATGAAAATCACTTACGATTGGTTCAAGATTAAGATTTTCTAGATAGAATGATGGTATTTTCAATCAAATTCAGCTAGTACAAATGATACATTTTGTTTAAATATAATAGTGCTTTAAGAAGGTACAAATTTTTGGTCGTGAAATTGCAATTTCTCTATCAAATCTTCAAATATACATCCAGACATTGTTTCAAGTATGGATTTAAAATAATTAAGTTTCTTTTCACAACATTTACAAATAGTATAAGAGGATCCAAATATTACAGATAATTCTCAAGAATGGGAAATCCTATTAGTATGTGAAAAGATAAGTACAAATTCTCAATAATGATCACAAATCTCCCATAATTCACATGCTAAACGAAGGATATCATTTCTAGAAAAGAGAATTTTTAGTCTTCTGAACAAGAATAAGATTTGGAAGGGTCTACAAGCTTCCATTTATCCATTTATACTCATAAGAGTGTGTAAGCTGCTCAAAGAGCTACATTTATGAACTCGGATTTGTTTTGATATTGAAGGTAAGCATGAAAGCATATGGAATGAAATTTTCCAAAGTAAATAATAGAAGTTGCAGTACCATTTTAAAATATAAGATTTCAAAAATGCATAGAACACTAAAAATTTCAAGACTCAAGAAGAACAAATTATAGTTTTCAAAATATTAATGCATTTCAGAAGGTGTTTTAAGTTCCAGAAAACAGCCAACAAGAGGCACACTCCAATTTTTTAGAACATGTTTTCAAGAACAAATATTCTAGATTCAAGAGATACATCCATAACTTGAAGGAGGCATGTTATCCCTTTCTATAACAAATAGTTTTCAAGCAGAAGAAATACTCATATTTTGAATCAACTTTCGAAATGTTAAGACAGGTTGCAGTCATAAAACATCAATCTCAAAGGATGCACAACAAGCATGGCCAAACATCCAAAGAATTTTTTCTATGAGGTTGACATGGTTTTTAAATCTATTGTCTGATCAATGTGAGTTTTAAAATATGCATTCAAAGGTAAGAATCCAGTTGAACGCATGGTGAATAAGAATAAACAGATTCAACAATGAACAATTATCAATAATGGGCTCGATGACAGAGATGCGGATCACATTGCACCACTTGTTTGTTTCTTCAAATGGTTGGAAAAGATAAAGGCATGGTGATAGTGGATGAAAATGAAGATGTCATGGGTGATACTATTGAAATGGTTTAGAATTCATTAGGTGTTTCAATTGAAGCTATAAAAGAGAAGGAATTTATACTTCTTAAGAATAGGGTTGTGTTTGAATAAAGAGATTAAGATTCACTTAGTGATACATTACATAAAAAAATGGGATATTGAAGTGTGATGCAGCACCATAAATCGATTCATAAAGGCACCAATAAAATTTAAGCGAGCCACACACGAAATCTTCACAATACAACAAGTCGGGGTCTTTTCGGGAAATTGGTCCAAGCAAAAATGAGAACATCATTATAGGTTTAGCTATGCTAGATTTTGGTTTAGCTATGTTAAAACTATCATACACATTCCTTAGCCCTTTCAAAAGAGGAGTTGATTTGAGAGTCAACATTAGTTTGAGAAGTTAACAAGGAGTTTACATAGGCTAAAATTATAACTTTTTAGTTTATTTTTTGACTCATCACCTCATGCATGTCAAGATTGGGTTGTTGCTTTTTAAGTTTTATTTAATTACATGTAATTGGAGAGAACTGGTGTTGTAACTAAAGGTGTTGAGATTTATCTCCACCTAATGTTTCTTATATATTACAATGCTTTTAGAAAGCATTATGGGGAGGAATTTTTGATGTAAGACAGTGCTGCAGGATTTTCTACAGCAAGTGCCCACTAATGAGAAGAATTTTTCTTCCTTTCCAATTATTTTTTAAGTGTTGTGATTTTCAAGGTAGTCTTTCTTGTGATTTATTTTCCTTGAATTCATTAATTTACATTCTTAAGCTATCTGCCCCATTGTAAAAATAAGTGTTGTGTTAATTTTAGTGTGCATGTGTATTGGAAACTGGTATTGTGAGTCATCCCTTCACAACTTCCATTATTTTTCCTTGGAATTCACCCAAATCCCTATGGATCATGAAATTTAATTATTTATTTTTATCTGTTTGTCCACATTCCTATATAGAAACCTCCAAAATCTATGGTGTATCACTCCCTTTTATCATTTTCTTATTATGTTCTAATTGTTACCCTTCGCCAACTTAGTTTAGGGATATAATGAAAGGGAATCATCCATTTAAATATAGAGATTCACCTCACATTCGGGATACCCACATCTTGTGAGGTGTTTCCATTGTCTATCTACAGAAGTGAGGAGAGAGAGAAAGAACAAATCTGTCATTCCTCAGATAGGGTGAACTTCTTCTAGATAACAGTATTTTCATACTCATAAGAAGGGAGTTAGGCCTTCTTCTCAACATCTTGTGGAATAAATGTCCTTTAAATTTTATATGAATCATGTTGTCACACACCTCAAACAATTAAGATGTGTGAATATGTTATTACATGAGTTTTTATTTGTTAATTACATTGTGGAATGACTTAGAAATTTTGTGAGAAAGGTAACGTAAACCAAGTTTGGTCTTACCCCGAGATGATTTCTATATGAATCCTTGTGGTACATAAGTTATCATCTCTTCAACCTTTTCACTTGTGTTAGGATTGTGTGAAAAATCTCATACGGAGGAATTTTTTGGTTTCTTTGTGGCATTGGTGGACTTTTTCCTACTTAGTGTAGGTATAGTGTACATTCTGGGTCAGTTTAGATTGGATTATAGACTTGGACCCAACCCTTTTGTTGTGAATTGAATTTGAATTTCTTGTTTGAAAGGAGTAACACAAAAATATTTTGGAATGTAATATAGGATCAAACCCTATAGTTAAATGAACCTCCCTTGTTGTGCTATATTGAGAGCCATGATAGTCAGAATTGTGTTTCTACAAGGATGTTAATCTGAACTAATAACATGTGATACATATAAAAATATGATGATATACTTTAAGTACAATTGTTTCTTGCAAAGTAAAGTGTTAGTGTTATTTATGTCTAGTGAGTTGGGATAGTGTCTTTAGTGTTGCATTTTTAAAAGAAAAATACAATTTTTTTGTTACTTTTTATGTGGTAAAATAGTGGGAATCACGGTTGGTATCGAGAGCGTAGGCTCAAACAATTGAACCTATGGGATAAATTTTTAATGAGTTTCATGTACTTATTGTTTACTTCACATAGCATGAGTGTCATGTCAGGTCTAGTTGGTGTGTCACGTGAAGTTATTTAGATGTTCTTTGGTCCATTTTTTGTACAAGGTATGTGATTCCTAACGAGCATGTTGTGTAATGGGTCCCTAAATTATTTTATATGGATTGTTATTATTTTAGATCCTAAAGCAATTTATAGATTTAATCGCAATGAAGTAGTTTTGTACCTTTATGGATAGTAATACTATTTGGGAACATTTCTATATAGATTTGTAGTTAACGGGAGATTGGTTTATTGTTATTGATTTCTACATCATCAATAGTTTTGACATGTGGAAATAGACCGGTATTTATCATGAGATTGGTTTATTACTCTTGAGTTCTATATCATTAATGGTTGTGGAATTTTTTATGACATTTGATAGTGTCGATAGATATTGGTAGTTTATGGTGATATGAAGATGTATTTCCACCTAGGAGAGAAGATATCATGACATATATATTATTGGATCCATATTATTTATATATATCGAGATGTGCACTCGATTATTAGGACCCCTAGGTGGCCCTCAAAAGGCTTTGTAGTAATTGTGATGTGGATTTCTCATATGTTTTAATTCTCAAACTTTCCTTTTCTTTTCAGGACCAACATTTTTATTTAGTTTGTTTATAAAAAAGCATTGAGGATATTATTATTTTTGGATTTATTGTGAGATTTTCGTGGTTTTAATGTGGCTACTTACCCATTTATTTTGAGTTTACGAGATTCCATGTATTTTATCTCTATTTTTTGGTGAATCCAAGCTTTATTATTTTTTAGGCCACTTGGCAAAGATTTCGTTAATAATGTTATGTGGTTTTTCGTGTATGTTCGTGATCTGGTCCTATTTTGTTGTGTTGTGTTCTCTTTTCATTTGGGGGTATGCCCAAGGTGTCATGACTGCATACTTGAGGCTGTAGGACATGCCCTTGGTTGTGGAGGTGACGGGGCTCTATGCTTCTAAGACCATGGAGTGACCTAGCCTCACTTTGATACTGGACACTCAGTCCTCCTTTGGTGGAGTGACACTAGTGATATTTGGTCCTCCTTTGGTGGAGAGACATACTTGATTTTGAGTCCTCTTTGGTTGAGAGACTCCTATGATTTCTTCGGTCCTCTTTGGTTGAGCAACCCTCGTGATTATCTATTATCTTCAGTGGATTTGAGTTTATGTTATGCATCATGGATCATAAAATGTTCTTTTATGCTATATAATATGGATCAGTGGAATGGCTTTTATGCTATGCAGTATGATCAGGGGATTGTGTGGTGATTTGTGCTTCTAATTCCTTTCTATGATGATATTCTTCACCATTGAGATGGATATGGTAATCAATTCAAGCTTTACAGATTATGTGTGGGAAAGTTCACTCTTACATAGTTATGGGTAGTGTACTTTCGGGTATGCAGGGAATACACCGATAGACATTCAGATGGGATCTCTGATAGTTTTACTTGGTTCTATTAGCTCCCTTGAGTAGAGGTTGATATACTGGAGTAAAGAATGTTGACATATATTACTATACTTAGATTCAGTGGGCACTATATCTAGAGAGATTTTTACCACAAGTCTTGTGGACCCCACTACGGATAGGTTTTTATTATACCCCACTATGGATATGTTTTTTTATACCCCACTATGGATATATTATGGATGTGTTTTTTGTTATGTCATGCCATGGATGTTATTATTTCATACCCTATTGCTATGTGTTGCATTTATCCCTTTACAAACCTATTTTTTGGGATGTTGTGTTATAGTGACTATGTTTGGATGATCTGTTACATTCCCTTTTAGTTATGTGGGTATTCCCCTTAGTGAGGAAATCTGGTGTTATGGT
This sequence comes from Taxus wallichiana var. yunnanensis, assembly GCA_018340775.1. NCBI lineage: Eukaryota > Viridiplantae > Streptophyta > Pinopsida > Cupressales > Taxaceae > Taxus > Taxus wallichiana. Next base: position 217,232,455 of record CM031241.1, on the reverse strand, counting down.
AATTTAAGTGGGTCTTGATAGAATTACATTTGGCTAATAAGATTTCATCTCTTTGGTATGGTGATATTTATGTGTATACCCTTTTCTATTGTGTGTGTCGTAATATGATCATTGTGTCAAACATGAAAATGTGATAAATATTAAGTGGCTTGTGATATGGTTATAGATCTTGGAAGACATTGTGATGTATTACATCATTTTAACCCCTGTAAAAATAGTGCAGTTCTCTTGTGAAACAATAGAAGCAAGGACATGGAATTAGTAAATGAAAATGAAAATGATTATGAAACATTGAACAAACCCACTTTTTTCTCATGAGAAACTAATAACTAGAAATACATCTATGATAAAACACTATTAAATAAGTTTGGATATGCTTACAAAATATAGTATGAATATATTAGGGTAAGGAGAACTACCACTCCATACATAACATAGACAATTGACAAAAATTACGAGAATTTTTGTTCACTTTTGATCACATTTTAGTGATAGGGTCAAGGCAGTAAACAACATTGTCATTGTTGACCTCTTTCTTCTATTTTATCCTTCCAACTAATCTTGGTGTTATGTTGCATCGAGAACAATACTATTATAAGGGGAGGAGATGTAATTCCCCTTTATTTTAGTCCTTGATCCATTCAGTGATGAACTGAATAAAATAAAATAAATTAAAGATTCCTCAACCTGGGAAAAACTATCTAGGAGGCATGAAGTGAGAGGGGGCATTTTTTATGTTTAACTTTTTTTTAGATTATCGTCGAGTTGCTTTTAGCAGGGCCTATGTCAGATTATATAAACTCCAACCTTGTACACATCCTCCCATCATGAGTCCAAATATAAGTTTTGAAATGTGGGATTTTTCAGATGTCATGGGACTTCCTGGTGGAATAGAATGTTGTATGGTGGTCACATAGTCAAGCCACATAAACTGTCAGACAGAATATCCCAAAAGAAATGTGTTTCGTGGATGGTGTTGATTGCATAACTTTTTCAAAATTATTTTGTTGCTAGGAATTTTTAATGCCTAGCTTTGCAAGATCTGATAACATCCTCTAACCAGAACTTGAATGGGAGTATTAAAGCAGGGTGCACACATCCATCAAAGCGCAGGGGAAATTTTTGTTTATCAAATTTTGTGGTTGCAGTAGACACAAAATATGGTCTAATTGGATTGGGATTTCAAATATTTAAGCAAACGTGTTAGGAAAGATTCAATGAAAAATATTCAACCCTGTCGGTATTCTCCCAGCATATATCAAGTTTGGATTCCTAAGGGGTTGTTTGAAACATATGCAGATCATGATGGGCGACCCCACCTTGTCTGTACAAGCTATCTTGAATAAACTCTAAATTTTATTTTTTTATTCCAGTTCAAACCTGTGGCGCTTTGGTAGATTCATTTCTTGATGTGTGGACTACTGAGCATTTAGTAGCTGTTGTCTTAAGTTCCCTGAAAAGACTAGTATGGAAAATGTGGGAGCACATGAACTGTTTGACTGAGTAAATAAAGGGATGTTTTTCATGGATATTCATGATTGCAGGCTATGCATAAATTAGATTTGTCAAAAATGTGTAGATAATGTCAAGTAAATTCAATGGGTAGGGTGAGCCAAGCTTTTCCACCTGTGTTGGTGTTCTATGTGCATAACCTTGCAATCTTAGCGGATGGGGAGGCTGTAAATAAACCCATTCGTAAATATTATGGATTTTCACCTACAGCCGATGATTATGTGTGCATGGTTTACCTTCTTATCTAGATGGCTATCTTGAAGACACCTTAAACTTTAATTAATTTTAGATGTCAGTTGTACCTGTGCTGGTTATGCAGAAATTTTAGCTTGGTGCCTTTGACCTGTGATAAAAGGTACAACACAGTGGTATAAGGGATGTTTTTTTATTATTTTTGATGTGGTCGCTTACCTTACATTTTTGTTTCATCATATACCACTTGACGTGTATGTTTGACCAGTCCAGTTATGGCATGGAATTTACTTGATAGGTGACTACCTTGCCACATCACGTGTCCTCTTTGGAATTGGTAGAATGGTCAGCCGCTTGGTAGGTGAGTTAGGGATGATGGAAATTTAGTGGATGACTTTCCCATTTGTTGGCACTTTTCGTGTAATTTGTGGCACTTAAATGTAAAATGCATTTAGGCCATCCTTTGGGTTCAGTGTTGGATGTTTTGTCGACCTGCTGACTTGGCCATGAAACTCAGCATCAAATTCCATGAACCAGAGAATTAAATAACTCGGCCTTGGAAACTAGTTAGTAAGAGACTTGAATAGCTGCACCTAGCTAGATCACGAGCTCGGCTATCTCTATCATGACTTGATAAGTTATTTGGAAAGTAACGACAATGTGGAATGAACTATATACCGTGAGTACGGTTTAACGATATTCTTGGACAAATGCAAACCAGACATTTTTTTATCGTTGATCACTCAACAGTTTGAATAATTAAGCATGATTTTCTCTCTATTCTAACATGTATTCACATTTATAGTTTTTTACTTTTCAGTATAGCTATAAAATTATAATGAATAAAAATATAGCTTTTGTATAAAAATGGAAATGTGTTGTATCTTGAAAACGTTGAATATGCTTTCTTGTCTCACATTTAAAAGATTTATATCAAATGGTAATATCTCTTGGTAAATCTTAATATGAAAATAAAAAAGTTAGATAATGGGTAAGGATAACGACAACCTCCTAAAAGATGAAAAAAATAACTTGAGACTTCATGATAATTGTTGATTGTACTCTTGCAAAATTTAATGAAACACAATTATTCTTAGATGCACAAAATATCCCTCCAAATCCCACAATAGGAAATGATGCATTAAAAATGTTAATTTATGATGAGGGATACCACATTAACCACTAGAATGATTGCATATAGTTATTTGACAAATTTTTGTCACTAGTTTAGGACGCGCTAGCCAATATTGTAGTATTGGAAAACTACTGCGAGTTAATAATTTCGTTTAGTTTTGGATCTCTGTTTCTACACCGCATCATCGTAGTGCCCACACTTTACACACACAAATACAACAGTAAAATACCAGGAATTTTTTTTTTTTACATTGCTCACTACACACAACACAACATGGGCTTCAAGTACAACATTTGTCACCAAAAATCATCGACTCACATACCTCTACACTTTTTAGAAGGTTCTAGTAGAGACCCAACCACAGAACATGGCTTTAGTAACCCACAAACATCCTTAAATGTATTTTTGGTTAAAGTTAACATTCAGGTCATTATGAGCTAGGATAAATTTTCTCGTGTGTCCACCCACATTTTCTTAAGTATATTGATGAAAATTTACCTTCTCAAGTGGGCTTCTTATACTTTATATAAATTTCCATAACTAACATACATATTTGGCATAAATCAAATTGCATACAAAATACTTAATCATCTTCTATTATGTAAAAAAATATTCTTCTCCAACGTTTATTTGATGTCTAGCTACAACTCAAGCGAAAGAGACTTGATGTCCAAAAGCAATCAAGGATTTGATGGAGATATTAGATACTGTGGCAGCTTTTGAACCAAAATGTTTTCAATTCACTGAATATCTACCATTGTTATTATAATTTGTCTATAAGATTTTTATATATCTATATATACATATTGGGCCAAGGTAACTTATATTCTTTCGTAACACATGATTATGTTTAAGTTTTAAGGACTTATGAGTGAATCCTAATCTCAAATCGCTTCATCTAGGATAGCTTATACATCGAATGGTCATTGTAATCGGGAGTTAAGAAGTAGATTTACCATTCAAGGGGTATTGGGAAGAATTGTAAACCATACACGAACCACAAGTGACACCTCCTAATCAGCTGAGGTTTGGTTTCTTCCATTATGCACTCAATGATCTACGCCTCAACTATATAAGAGTTTAAGGCAGGTGGACAAAATTATACTAAACCACATTCAAGGCAAGGTGTTATTTTGATAGAATCCGGTGGTTCATGATGCTTATTCGAACAAGGACTCATAAGGTGACTTTAAGGCGATCTTCAACACTCACCTGGTGTTGGACCCGAAGAGAGGATACAAAATTAGGAAACCACATACTCTGGATAAGGTTGACCAATTCTATGGGTTAGCCAAAACCTAATGACTATGATTCTACCTAACTAGGGGTTTTATTACTAACCTAGGAGGCCTCATCAACTCGCAAAGTTTAAGGTCGTTTCACGGTTTTGTTTTCTTATATGGTAAAAAGGGATCACACATACGTGCAACTATACACGAATAATTTATTAGTAGTTGAGTGTTCCCATTATTACTCTTTATTGTGTTTGCAAGGTAAGAAGGTAATCCAAAATTAATTTAATGATTTTCGAGAAAGTGCTACAATATATTAACTTCAATTTCAATTTACTATATATAAATCAAATCCCTTTTTTTGTTTACACAATAAGAATCTCAATCAGTGATTAGATGTACATTTCTAAGTTATCCCTAAAACTAAGATCTCCTACATATTAACAAATTCAATTATAACTTTTCCGTAACAAGAAACTACAAGTGCTTATTCATTTTAAAAGAATTCAATAATAATAATTAAATTTCACATCTTTGTCTTCATTCATCCGTCTCTGCAAAACCCACATGAGCATGATATCGCGATAATTTGGCATGGTATCCACCCTCATCAATCATAATGTTTTCCCATTTACATCGAAGGAAAATAATTACAATTTGCCAATCGAAATAAAAAGTCTAGAAACATGTATTCATGATTTTATTTTGCTACATTTTAAAAGGAAGAGAGAGAAAACATCATTTTGTCAAAATACACACAACAAGTTTCATTATAGTTTTTAAATAATATCTACGTGTGTTAAAAGTTTCCAAGGTGATTTGGCAACCCTGAGGGTCCGCAGCTTTCTACTTTTACATTTTCTCACTAGTACCAAACGGACTCCGGAGGAAAGCGCTTCCAAAGGTGATCTTCCTATGAGCAACGTTAGGATTAATTTCTACGTGTCCCCGGATATACCAAGAATTCATGTGTTAAATAAAGTGAACAAGAGTGAACGGTTTTTTGGCTGTTAATTCTTTGGGCCACCGGTCGTATTCACCCGATTATAAAATTCCAAAAGTCAACTCGAGGGCCTAGAAACCCACGTCCATATCGACGTTTGAAGGGGAAGCACGCAACGAGACATCTCTTACTAGTTCCCCTACATAAGGAGAGTTCATCTTGAGTCGACAGGATCGATAACTAGTAAACCATTTTCAAATTACAAGTGTTTTGTGTACGAAACTAGACCCCTTGACCTCACAAACTTGAGGTCCACAAAATGGCTTCGCCAAATATCCCAAAAAGTTATCTTTTATTATTTGTTATAATCGCTTAGAGGTTTGTGAAGATGGGAAGTGATTATCTTTCCGGGTTTCAATTCGCGATCCAAAACGAAAGCCAACTTTCTAGTTTTAACAACTTTTCTATTGTGTAAACCAATTATAACATATCTGAAGAGTGTCAAAATGATGTCATATGATTGTTTGTGTCAAACCAAAAATCAAGGCGACTCCTCGTATACCAAGGTACCCGAATGAAACCATCTCATTTCCAGAGCATAAGGGTACTTAGTGAGTCTCGAAAATTGTGAAATTTAACTATTTTAAGCAGAAGAAGGTCAACTTAATCAATGGAGAGTCAAATTTGTCTGGTCGATATGATATTGAAGCGATCAAAAGAGTAAGAGTTTTCTAGATCATGTCGAAGCGAGGTGGTAGATCATGGTTTAAAGTAGGTGAGTTATAAAGGCTTCAAGAGTCATGACTTATTTATTGTTTTCAATGAGTTGAAGAGACATTTAGCTAAATTAAAAATCTAGTAACTTAATATTCTATTTAGTTGACTAGAATTATGAGAGGGAAGGGAAGAAAGACCATGCCCGGAGAACGAAGTAGGTCGAAACCGTGGCTTAGTTCTTTCACTTGTCAATAGACCACGAGCATCCCCAGCTCCACCATTTAACATACATGTCTTCTGGATTCGACCCACCACTTGTTGAGCATGATCAAAGGGTTTCTTATTGTTGTTGTTTGGATAGGATGATATCTTCCTCCTTTTGTGCGTAGCCTCAAATCTTGCAACCATTAGACCAAGATCTTTGAAGGCGTTTAGTCAAACACTTCACATGCCTTAAGCATGCCTCCACATTTTGCACATTCTCATGTGCTCATCAAAACCAGCAACATAATGATTAATTTTCGGCATGATTCTACAAGAGGCACTCATGCCATGAAGTATTTTTGCACCGAACACACATGGTTTAAACAAAAAAATGAAGCTTACATGGTCAGGGTAAGTTCTAGAAGACCACATCTTTTGAGGCATTCTGCCAAACACCTCTCAGTCCCTTTGCTACACATTCATTTTCATATGGTCATGGCATTGATTAACATTTCTTTGAGGCATTTTATCAAACAGTTCAATGCCTTCTTAATAGACCCATTTTTTTGTTTATCCTGCTATCACTGTAGCCCAGGAGGCCACATATCTTTCAGGTATTTTGTCAAACAGTTCACCTGGGTTGTGTATGCCTTCACATTTTGTATATGTGCTAAACTGGGCACTAAATGCATTTGTTTGGAAAGGTTCCAAATGCAGTTTCAACAAAACCATTTTGTGCAAAACCGAAATCATTGCAGTCCATGGAACTGCATTTCTGCCACGCATTTAGTCGAACAGGTCGCATGCATACACGTTTTACATACGCCTCTACTATGGCACTTGCAACTGCAACATCTGACAAGGTTCCAAGGTGTTTTTGACCTTGAAGAGAGCCCACGCAGGCCTGGGCGCGGGTTGGAAGAGTGTTGGCCGCATTGCAAAAAGAACAGACACAAACCCCTTCATTTTTACATTTATTTCCCACTTGAGTCAGTGGCACGGCCTAGAAGGAAGCTGGAAACAGTTGTGGAGTCTGGCTTGCATGGATCGTTGCATTTGCATGGAAGTTTCCAAGGCCGTTTCAACAAACTCATTTTTTTTTTTTTGTGTGTGCGAGTCCCGCGCCCCCAATATATGCGACTCCAAAGACAGTCAAAACCCTCTCTCCAATGTGGCGGCGCTTGGCTTTACTCAGCCAGAGACAAAACAACAAAAAAAACAAAATGAACCCCCTTGCCTACCGCCCAAGAAATTCACGGGCTTTTATTTATTTATTTATTTATTTTTAAAGAAAGACGGAGGCATTAAAGATCGAGAAACAAAGTTGTGTCACCCTATACCTCTATTTGTCTAGAGGAAAATAGTAGTCAAACCTTATTTTTTATTAAATCACCTTAGAATCCTATTTGGAAGGGTGTTTTATAGGCCTTCGATTATTGCAACAAGTGAAATGACACGATCACGACGAGTAGCTCCAAAAAGGTAGCAGCCATTTGAACCTTGTTCACTATATCTAAGTATCTTATCAACTTATTCAGCCACCCCGTAGATAGAAGAATAGAGGAAATGTTAGTCTCGGTGAGCTGGAGTTTGAAAAAATGGTTTTTTTGAATATCGTTTTCTGGGCCATTTGGACTAAATTGGGCGTTACTTTAAAAATTGATACAATATTATAAATTTTTTTGTTGGACCTTCTCCTAGCCAAATAACTATTGGAAATTCTACCAACACTATTACATGACCCTATAGAACTCATTTATGTTTCTTTTTTGGTCAAAATAGCTTGTGGGTAATATAGTTCTTCTTTATGTATTCCCATATTTTCTCTCTAGTTTGAGAACGAAAAGAAATCGCTTCTTTAATTTTTACTCTCTTTTGTTTCATACAAGTGTTTGAATTTCTTTGTAAATTGAAAATCATATATATGTGAAAATTTTAGTCATAGAGGAAATCTTTATCAACGTTCTCTTTGTTGACCATGTTTACACTAACTTAGCATGTTTTTCGTACCATAAGAAGGATTAAAATGGTTGTTGAAAATCTAAGTTTAATGATTATTACTAAAAATGTGTATTCAAGATGGATATAGAATAGTATTCAATTGTAGTGATAGTACTCGTAGTATTAAAGAAAGAAGAGCTCATTTCATTGCGTACTTGTGTTAAATAAAGTGATGGTGAAGTTTTACTTATAACCTTACCATTCAACCGTATTGTTAGAGTAGGTATTTATCTTAGCTCATGTTCACCTAGGTACTTTATTTACCTTTATTGTATTTATCCTCACCCACTTACGTGTGTGGATATTTCGATTTATTTATTTAAATATTAAGGGATATTATCTAGTTGTTAGGTATAGTTCTTTTCTTGATTATGGTATTGACTAGTTCTTTCCTTGATCTATGTAGACTAGATCCTTAATGTCTAGTTCTTTCCTTGATTTATGGATTGATACGACCTTAACTCGTTCTTAGACTATTATATTCCTTTCCTATATAAAAGGTCCATTCTCATTATATTTCATTGAGTTCCATAATAATATAGATATTAAATACTCTTTGCAAAGATAAAAGTTTTATTAAAGTTATTCTAGTGAATTACATTTATCACATTGATCATGGTGTTTGATTAGCATCTGAGTTCTTGGATTGGTACGATCTTGTTATCGTTCCTTTTATGTATTTAGTTAAGTTTGTTGAATCCTCATAATTTTGTATATTGGTATGGTAGTGAGCTAAAACTTGAAAATTATTTCTATGTAAGCATGTAAAGAAAAATGTTGGTCATTGATACTATAATTTTTAATGGTTCTTTCAAACCTTTCTACACCCTTTTTCTCCTTCTAAGAAATCATGTGTTTCAAACATAACGTAGTTAGTGCACTTATCATCTTGCATAACATTTTTAATAGTAATTGGTAGATAGGAAGGATAATATTTAATTGATATATGTTGCAATGACTTTCGATATGTAGTTGTCATGATTGTCTTATAAAGGACTCCAATCATGTTTTCTTGATAAAATTACTAGGGTAAAACTTTCCTCTTCCCGAATAAAATATGTTTCCTCTAGGCTAATTAGACATCTTGGTTGTACACTAGATGAAAAATTTGCAATAGGGAAAGTGGTTATTCCATTGAAGGTTTATATAAATCCATTTAAATTGTAAGTGTGTTTGGTTATCTTATTTTCAAATTAAAAAAAAAAGGAAATTCCATACCCACCATGGTCATGAACAAATCCCAACCTTCACGAAATTAAATTTTTCTAACTCTAGAGAAAGATACGGTGGGTTATATTGTTTTGAGAAAAAAGTGAATAGTCATATAAATTTTTAAAGAAACAATGGGTGAAGAGTTAAAGCCTATTGTTTTTAAAATAATCATTAAAGGACATCCATTATGTATAAAACTTACATGCGTCCAAAATATATAATATCCCTTTCCCATTCAAGACGTTTGGCCTATTTTGTCAGTGACGGCCAAAGGAAAAATATAAGGGTGACTTAAGTTATATTTAATTATTATAAATGCCATTAATAAAAATATATATATATAGAACACTTATAATAATTTATATGACTTAATAATTATTAAATCTAGGATGGAAAAGGCTCAAATATAAATTGTTATCCATCCTAGGTGAAAAAGCGACTATTGCCTTAGAAAGGGAATGGGAATATAGAAACTATAAATGCCCATTTTACTATGTATTTCCTCTAGAAAAATGTGATTTGCATTAGGAGGGAAAATGTTGTTGGGAAAAACATTTAATATGGGAAAATATTAAATGCTTGCATAGGAAAATCCTTGTGAACTAATTGGATATCAGAGAGGTTGTTTTGGGTCTCTTCTTCCTTTATAAGGAGAATTCGACTTGAGGGGAAGATATTGCATAACCATTTGATATTTTCTTATTTGTGTCTTAAGCTTGTAGCTTTTGATATACACTTGGATTTTCTTTAGCTTGTGGAGTAAGATCCACAGGACCCTAGCTTTGTGGTGAGAGATCCATTCCTAGCTAGTAGGGCACTCTTCGGTGGTGAAATATCCACCCTAGTTTTTCATTATTGAATTGATTCAAGGTTGATTTGTTTGGGAATCAAAGTAGCTTGTTTTCTTAATTTTGGAGTGATATGATGCCCTAAATGTGTTGGGCACCAATTTTTAGGGAAAATTAGGGTTTTGTGTTTGTTGTGCAAAAACTAATTTTGGAATATTATTCTTCATATTTTTGTGGCCCAAGATCCAAAGTTTCAGCTCATTTGGACTTCTCTAGCAAAAGATATGAATTTTTGAAGTTATGTTGCAAACAGGGTTTTTAAATAATTTATTGCAGCCTTGTTTACATCTGAAATCTACAATTTTATACATATTTGGGCTTTATAAATTAGTGGTACTAGATTTGAGTGGAAAGATATAAATTTAGAGGTTGATTGGTGTGGGTTTTCCACTTAACCCAAGTCGCATTTCCTTTATAAATTCAGATCTGCGTGATACTTGTTTGGTATTTTGTCTACAAGTTGCATTTAAAGTTGGGATTGCCTAAAATCCATTTAGGGGTAAAATAATGTCCATTGGGGACATTACAAATGGTATCAGAGTTGTTGTTCCTCCAGCCTGTGTGGGTTAAATATGGTAGTTTGGAAAGATCTCAATGTGGGTTTTATGAAGGAAATGTTCACCAATATGGTGAAACAACAGGAAGCCACTAACCTTTATTTGAGCCGGATAAGGAAAATGGTGTGAACAGTGATAAAGGGTGGCCAATAGAGGTGATTGATGAGGATTCTTGTTGGAGGAAATACCAATATTTGAGTAAGGGTTTCAGAGATAATATGCCATTTCTAGATTATTGCATGATGAAGATGGTAGAAAGCCCAAGCAAAATGTTCGTCATATGCCGGTAAAAATTTTGAATTCAAAAGAACTCATTTGAAGAAGAAGCTTCTAGAGAAAAGGTATGATTTCATTGAGAAAATAATTGCATTAGTGAAACTTTGCTTATGGAGAAACTATTCCATCTCAGGAGAAGAAATTCAAGACCTTTGGCCTATTTTGTTAAACGGCCAAAGGAAAAATATAAGGGTGACTTAAGTTATATTTAATTATTATAAAATGCCATTAATAAAAGAAAAATATATATAGAGCACTTATAATAATTTATATGACTTAATAATTATTAAATCTAGGATGGAAAAGGCTCAAATATAAATTGTTATCCATCCTAGGTGAAAAAGCGACTTGCCTTAAAGAGGAATGGGAACATAGAAACGATAAATGCCCATTTTACTATGTATTTCCTCTAGAAAAATGCGATTTGCATTAGGAGGGAAAAATTGGTTGGGAAAAGCATTTAATACTCTTGTGAACTAATTGGATATTATAGAGGTTGTTTTGGGTCTCTTCTTCCTTTTAAGGAGAAATCGACTTGAGGGAAGATATTGCATAACCATTTGATAATTTGTGTCTTAAGCTTGTAGTTTTCATATACGCTTGGATTTTCTTTATCTTGTGGAGTAAGATCTGAGACCCTAGCTTTGGTGGTGAGAGATCCATCCCAAGCTAGTAGAGCATTCTTCGATGGTGAAAGATCCACCCTAGTTTGTCATTATTGGAATTGATTCAATGATTTGTTTGGGAATCAAAGTAGCTTGTTTTCTTAATTTTTGGAGTTGATTTGAGCCCTAAATTTTTGGGAGACCTAATTTTTAGAGAAAAATTAGGGTTTTGTGTTTGTTGTGTGAAAAATAATTTTGGAATATTATTCTTCATATTTTTGTGGCCAAATATCCAAAGTTTTGGCTCATTTGGACTTCTCTAAAAGCAAAAGATATGAATTTTTGAAGTTATGTTGCAAACAAGGTTTTTAAATAATTTAGTACTTACATCCTGAAATCTACAATTTATACATATTTGGGATTTATAAATTAGTGGTACTAGATTTGAGTGGAAAGATATAAATTTAGAGGTTGATTGGTGTGGGTTTTCCACTTAACTTAAGTCGCATTTCCTTTATAAATTCATATCTGTGATACTTGTTTGGTATTTTGTTCGCAAGTTGCATTTAAAGTTGGGATTGCCTAAAATCCTTTAGGGGTAAAATAATGTCCATGGGGACATTACACATGCGTCCAAAATACCATTTATTCCCTCACCGCTTACCCATGAGGGTCATGTTATTTTTGGATCTAGATGAATTAGTATCAAATGCCTCTTAATAGGATTTTAGTGGATGAAACCTTGATGTATATTTCCTACCGCTTGGAATGGTTCCTCAGTGGAAACCCTAGATCGATATATCTAGATTTTATTTTCTCTTTTACCATGTCTCCTAATACTTTGGTTGAAAAATATTAACGAAACAATTTTTTATGTGGGACTATGCCCTTTGGAGCTCCTAAATATCTAAACGAGAAACTAAAGCTTCATCACTTTACATTTGTATTTTAAACAATGTTAATGGGTGACTTAACTACACAATGTAAAGGTAGAAAGAATACAAGTTAAAGAGAAGAACCTTGAAATGTATGGTCTCTTAGAACATAAGCACCCCGACTATTATCTAGTGAATAAAATTCAACATGATTGTAATATAAATAAAAGTAAAGGAAATTACTCTTGATGAGCTAACACAAAGATGAGGAAACTTGTAAATTGTAAATGATAATGGATGGTTTGATGATTGTTATAAGTGGGACAACATGGTGTGTTAACAAAATGAAATCTAATGAAAAAATATAAATCTTGAGACTATATAAATGATTGTTAAGAACTAATTATTTACCTTTTCAGATATTTTTACTTGTATTAGATTATTCTTGTATGAGTGATTGTGGTTTATAAGGTCATCTCATTCGTGGAACGAATTTTCTCATGAGGCTTGGTTATCATCAACCCCTATTATTTACCAATGGATTAGAATAATAAAATGATATTCATGTTATAGGTGCATAGTTGTGGTTGGAATACCTTATCTCCCTTGTTTGAGGTTGTTTTATTGTCTTCACTTTAATTCAAAGAATATATGAAATGCGTAAGTAAAGTGGAAACTATTCAAATGGGGAATCTATAAAATGGGTTTAATTGTGACGGAAAATGGTTATAGATTCCTGATATTTTTACCATCCTAAGGGAATTGTTATACCACAATTTGGGAGGGATAAAACAAGGTAAATTTTGTAAGGTTGCAAATACTATTAGGTGACAATGACACCTCAATGATTAAGGGAATAATAGTTTCATACTCCTAAGTAGGAGTTAATCTTTTTATCAATAGCTTATGGAATAAATCTCCTTTAAAATTATGTGAATCATGTTTTCATATACCTCTAACAATTGAGACATGTGTGTAATGCTCATTAGCGTTACTTTTTTCATAATTTTTGACCAAAATAAGCTCACACTTATTTTTGGGTCAACTAACACCATTTTCCCTGTTTTTGTGCTTTAATCTTATTTTCAATACATTATAAATACTTAAGGATTCTTCAAAGCATCTTAATCAGATAGGAAATTTCTTCCCTTCCGAAAATACAAAGAAGTCCTTCTAACTCTTCATATTTCAGTTAAAGTTATGGGCCGGAGAAGGATTTTTTTTGCCAAATGTGGGTATGCGGGCTTGTGTAAGACTTTTCGCCAAAGTGAACTTCAGACCGACGAGGTGGTGGGAGATATTTTTACATTTTGTAATTTTCACAAAAATCACAAGTTATAATATGGGCCCAAGGCCGGGAAGGATTTCTTTTGCTAAGTGGAAAATGCGGTCTTGCGGCCCCGGAGAAGTCTTTTTCGCTAAAGGTGAAGTTTGCAGGCCGTGGACCCGAGGAAAGATTTTGCACTTTGGCCTTTTGCACAAATGGAAATTTTTTTAATTTTTCACCCATGAGCCCGAGGAGGAGTTTTACCAAATGTAAAGTTGTGGGGCTGCGGGAGTTTTTTTGCATTTTTGGCAACTTTCATAAAAGTGTAGTTTGCAAGTGTGGGCCGGAAAGCCGAGGAGGTTTGTTTTCCAAATGGAAAATGTTAAGGTTACGGGCTTGCGGGCTTGAGGAAGACTTTCACACTTTTGTATTTTTGTGCAAAAGGTGCAATTTTACAATTTTGCCCTCAGGGCTCGATGAGCTTTTTTTTCACCAATCGTAAAGCTATGAAGTTGAGGCTTTCGTGCCCGAGGGAGACATTTGCACTTATACAATTTCTGTGCAAAAAGTAATTTCAATTTCAATTTCTGTGAATTTTGGGCCTGTGGGAGGTTTTTATAATTTTGCATTTTTTCACAAAAAGCGCAAGTTTTAATTTCGGGCCCGTTGATCCGTTATGCAAAAAAACATTTTGCGCCATTTTTGTACGGATTCGATTCAAATATTCAAATGGGCATAACTTTCAATCAGTGCTCGAAATTCGACAAATTTGATACCGTTGGAAAGATCTCAACCTCCTTTACACCATGGAAGCATAAAATATTATTTTCAGTAGGATTTGATGGGTGAGGATATGGAAAACGTCTTTCACGCCATTAATATGAGATCTGATTACTTTACCATATCAAATTTTATTCGATCCACCTTTCTTCCTTCTCCAACACGCCAAACAAGACATGGAGAACTAGACTTGGTAGATTATAGGCGGATTTACAAGGCATTGATGGTTGGTGGTTGAAGACCTATCAACTTTAATTGCTTTAATGAGTGACACCCCCACCCATTACTCCACCCTGCTAGCCGAATGCTTCCATTTATTTGGATTTATTGACTCCTTGGCCTGCGTGTTGGTGGAGTTTTTTCCTGGCATGTTTTGTGGGACGCTTTGGGGGAAAGAACTCTGAATTTTCATGTTGGCCACTTACTTTATGGGAGCCCTTTTTTTAATTTTCTCTCTGACTAGTAGGGTGCGCCATGTCTAGCCGTGTGAGCTGCTTCGGGGGGAAGTGTTTTGGAGGGTTGTTGTTTAGGTGTGCACATCCAGGAAAGTGCGTGGGGCAAGAGCAAGGCCATCCACCACAACTTGCAACCACATTCTTCCCCTTCCTATGCCAAGTGTGACTATGTTTGGAGTATGGATCTTTTGCTAGCAGATAAAAGGAGATGATTCCTATCATAAAGCAAGCTCATGGCTCTGCCGTGGGGGTGTGACTTGGGGAAAAGAATACTTTTCAGGCATGTTAAGCCTAAACTCTACAATTTTTTGCTACCATTTCTATAATCCCATGAAATGTATGTTTCTCTTCCGAATGGCATCTTGGAGTGGTTTGGTTTGTTGTTAGTTATTGATTTCTCTGAGTATACTAGTTTCCCCTCTGTATCTCCTTCTAAATCATTGGTTTTGGCATGGATTCTTTATCCCATCTATTGTGTTACTATGAGATACTAAATATCAAACGGTTTTTACTTCTCTAGCTATTTTTTTTCTGATTTATTATGGATTAAAGGAAAGCAAATATGGTTAGAATAGAAATTTGTGGTATTAGGGATGCGACTCACTTTTACTTGATGTAGAGGCCATTTTGATTTATCTTTATTATTTTTAGCCCGAAGGGTGCGTGGGGTCGAGTATGAGAATAGGATAATCTAAATTTTTGCCTAAAATTTTATCCAGAGTAGAAGACCCTCTATAATATATATCTATCTATAAAATGGGTTATATCGGGATGTCGGTTGAGTGTTTGTGCAGGCTTATCCATTTCATTAGACCCAATATTCTGGGTATAGACGAGATGACATATACTTCATGCGTTGCACGTTCTCTATAAAAATATATTAGCAATAGTTATAGTTTTCTAAGACCCTTTGTTTAATCAATGAAGAGCCCATTAAGCTCGCTAATGAAGTGAACTGAGTATACTGCTACTATAAGTTGAGAAGGGTAAATTTTTCTATCGGGTTTGTTTTAAAACTATTGGTAAATTTTGATAAAATATGTGTTGGAGTTTGGATTAAACCTTTCTCTTCCCTGTTGTTCCATTATGAATTGATGTGTAGTAATTTGATTTAAATTTCTTTGTTATTTATGTGATATCTGGTAAGGAGTTTAATAAATGAAATATGGGTACTTGCGTAATTGATTATTTCTGTGGTTGTGTGGAATACTGGTAAACACTGTATTTTGTGATTTTGTGAGGGTATTCCATGGCTCGTATTATATGTAAAACCCAGTAGCTTTGGGATTCTATATCATGGGGAAACTTTCTGGATTGAAATAAGTGTCGTTAGAATGTTGGGTATTATGTTGCCTTTGTTACACCATTTAGGGGTATGCATTTTTGGGTCTTGTGAAAGAGGGATGACATTCCCTGGCCTTTTCTTCCCTTTGTTATGGTTAAACTAAGTTTTGTTTTCTCGACCTTTTGAGGTCAACATGAAGTATCTGGATCTATATCTATCTCAAAAACTTCTTACGGTCTTATGTTATTTTGATTATTTCATTCCAAGTCAAGTTTCGAGTTGCTTCGAGTTGGAAACCAAAACCATGTATGCATATTCTTTTTCTATTAACGTAAGGATGACATATTTGTTATTGTTAATGAGTTATGGAATGGATGTAAGGATCTCGAATGGGTGCTTTCTTTAGAAATTCATGTACTCCCCAAGCTATTGGAAACTCAGAGCAATCCTGTAAGATGATTTTTTGAATCGGTTTACCTTTTGGGCTTAAAGCATTGTAGATATATTCTATGACCATTTCTCCTTATCTATTGAATGCACACCTAAAGATACGGTCTTGCATTTGTTTCCTTTCGTGATGGATGGTATTAGTATTAGATTTCAATCACATAATCCATAGGATTACATGATTGAAATCTCAATACTCCTGACCTTTTTTTCTTAACCTATAAGGTCTTACCTTGTTTATTTGTGATATCGTTCTTACTAGAATATTTTTTGTCTTCTTGTTGTCTGGTGGGAATTTTATTTTTATCTCGTGTGAATAATTTTGATAAGTGGTTTGTGCTTTGATCCATTCTTGAAATAGAGCATTCCTTTCATGATATTGTTAAATGTTAGCTTACTGTTGCAATGGGTAGTCTTAGCATGCTCAGTTCTCGTGAACTGACTCAAGTTAATACTTGTGCAGATGGATTATGCGAGTAGATAAAAGGAAAGAGTTGTAAAGGTTTCATCGGGTTGATTTATGAAGTTTCTTGTACAAATGTCAAATGTGTTGTAATCTTGTAATGGTGCTTGTAAAGGAGTTTGGAAGGCCTCTTGCCTTGGATTATCGGTATTTGTGAAATAAAGTTGTCTTGTCCTTTTGAGGAAAATGTAATTATAAAAAACTTGATCATCTCCTTGTTCGTGTACTTTCTTTTGATTTTATTTCAGTCATAACAATGTTGTAGCATGGCTGACCAAATTGTTACCTTCTTGTTCTTAGCTAAAGTTCTATTGAATCTTGTGACACCTTTGGTTTGTGTGCCATGTTGAATAGAAATGTTATAACCGTGTTTATCCCTCTCGTTTAGCAATGGTGGTTTCTTCTCTCGTTTCATAAAACTTTCATGTTTAATAACTTCCCCCCATGGTCTTGGCACTAGTGCAATTCTTTTTATATTTTAGTGAGTGGCAATCCTTCTTCTAAAGTTAAACAAAAAGAAAATAAAATGAATTCATAGATGAATCAATAAATAAAATAACAATGAAATTTGGGTTTCTCGTTGATAAATTTAAGAATCTTAAATTAGAAAGAAATGAGTTTTGTACCAGTGTAAAGAAACCTACCCTCATTATCCTTAACTATGGATTAAACTTTATCCTCTTTGTCGTGAAATGTTTATTATTTCTAAAAGTTTTTTTTTCCTGTTGGCTTTTGGGGATGTAGTCAGATCTTAGTTAGTAGGGGAGTTTGATTAAGGACACTCTAAGACTTATGCTCTTCTTTGGGGACCCCATGTGTTTCCTTTTCGTACTTAATCAAGAGATTGCTAAATGAAGCTTTTACCCAAATCCAGTTGAACTCTTAAGTCTCATTAAAAGGCCGGTTAATAACTAAATAGATCATAATGAAATAAATTTACCTTCTCTCTCTAACCATTGCCTTAGTGCTTTGTAACCCTTTTATTAAGCAATGATAAAATTTTGATCCTTTCTCAAAGGGGTTTGTCATTCCGAACCTAAAACGGTACCTCCATCAATTGGAGCTTACACTCATCTCTTTTTGCAAGAAAGTTGAAAAAGGATTCTGTAGCTTGTGGTTGTTTAGATAACCTTGTGGGATTTGTTTCACCCCACCCCTTGTAGCGTTAATCTAATAACTAATTAAACAAACATTTGTCAAAGTAAAGATGATCCTCTTTCGGTAATTTTTATCTAAGCCTTATGTCTCTAGTATAAAAGAAAGGAATCTAACCTTTTAAGAAGGATTATACGGTTCATAACCTGAATCTCCTGGAACGTAAGTTCAAGTTTGAAGGGTGTATTTTTAGTAAAATAAATAACCTTAAGAATATTTTCATAGTGGGATGTCCTGAGTTGTAACTATGTATTGTGGTTGGTCTTTTATGTTGTGCCTCGTCGAAGAGAAAAGTGAACTGTCCTTGATGGGTGTTGAATGTTTCCTTGTTGTCCAATGGGTCATCGTTGTGTCAAGATGTTTGAAGAGTTAGTTGTAGCCATTGTGACCACCTGTTGTGTCATTTGTACTTCGAACAAGTCAAAAAAATTATCTTGTACCTTGCTATGTTGGATTGTGTGTCTGAAATAGTAGGTGTTAGAACGTGCATATGTTATTACATGATTTTTAATTTGTTAATTGCGTTCTGGAATGACTTAGAACTTTTGTGAGAAAGGTAACTTAAAACAAGTTTAGTCTTACCTCGAGAGGACTTCTGATATGAATCCTTGTGGTACATAAGTGATCCTCTCTTCAACCTTTACATATGTGTCGGTCTTGTGTGAAGGATATCTTACGGAGGATTATGTTTCTTTCTTCGTGGAATTGGTGGAATTATTCCTACTTAGTGGTACAGTGTATATTTTGGGTCACGTCAGATTGGCTTATAGACTTGGACCTAACCCTTGTATTTTGAATAAAATTTTAACTTTAATGATTTGAAAGGAGTACAAAAAAAAATAGAATGTATTATAGGATCAAACCCTAGAGTAAAATGAACCTCCTTTGTTGTATGGTATTGAGATCCATGATGGTTGTAATTGTGTTTCTGCAAGGATATTAATCTTGAACTAATAACATGTGATGCATACAAAAATATGATGGTAAACCTTAGGTACATTTATTTATTGTAAAGGAATGTGTTTAGTGTTATTTATTTATTGTGTGTTTGGCTAGTATCTTTACTGTAGTATTTGTTAAAAGAAAAAACTACCTATTTTTTGGTTACTTTTTGTGTGCTAAAATAGTGGGCATTACAGTACATGGTATTGTTAATTGGTTGATATGGTTATGCCAATTCTGAGGAGGAATATAATTTTATCATACTCACAACGCATTTTCATGAGTTTATCTTGTGTACATATCAGTTTCTTTTCAATTCAATGATCTTTGCTTCAATACAAGGTGCTTCAATCTCACACTTGCTTCATACACCATATTTTTTATGCATCCTTTCTTTCACTATGATAAAAACCTAACAAGTTACAACACATTTAGAGTCTATGAATTACTACAAAAATTCATAGTAAAATTACATGATAGATCCTGAGTCTATCCACGTTAAAATATGGATGTGAACGGATACTATTTAATGTATTTATGATTTAATAAATATTGGTTCATTATTTAGGATGAAGGATGTAGACTTGAAGCATTTTGATAATACTACTTGTTCCAAACACTTTATGCACCATTACAATCTTGTGTGGGTCCTCTACCAGAAATTAAAGAGCCAAAGAGGATCTTATGAACATTTCTTGCATTAAAAGAAACCATAAGAAACTTTGGACATGAAAACAAAAGGAAAAAAGTTATTTCTATTTCCTATTTTTAGAGGTCTACGATGTGGACAAATGAGATCATGTTGTACTATCAAATTTCTCACAAAATGAATCGAGCCATCCACTCTTTGTCCTTTTCGAGACAGGGTAAGCCTCAATTAAATTTTAGGAATGCCTTTAGTGTAACAATCATAAAATTTACAATTTTTACCACCATCATATTTGAACCCTCCATCGGGCATTTTTACACATGGTCCTTTAATGAGACATTTTTTTATAGAAAGTGATTAAAAATATTTTAAACACTTGGAAATGAATTTTATCTCACTTAAGTAATGTTAGGACATATGAAAAGAGTGGCAATAGAAGGTAAGAAGTGAAGGACGAGAGCCATAGGAGGATGAGAGATAGATATTAAATGAAGACAAGAGTATGCTAAAGCTTACAAAAATCAAATCTGAGATTGGTGAGTCACCTTTGGATGAGATCTCTTTATTTACCAAAGGCATAAGAAGGAATATTAGCTCTACATTCAAATAGCCTACAAGTGAGGTAGGTAATTTGTTCTCAATATGGATACAAGTGAGATGAAAATGATTCACGTGTAAAATGTGGGCCATGAGATATTACAATGATTGCCAAAGCATTAAAGCCATGCTCTCTTAAAGAGCCATGAAAATTAAATGTAAGTACCTCTAATCTAGATTGAACTCAAAGAGGGAACATGCAAGTTAGGAAAAATATAGTAGTCATTCAAGTACAAGATTGAATTGAGAAGATTTCCCAAATATTGATCACCCAAGAGATCGAGTCAAGAGCTAGCGGAAAAAAAGGACAAAAATATATAATGTTTAATTGTCCTAGATATGAGAAAATTAGAGTTGACCACTAAATATTGTTCAATAAAATAGAAATACTATTTAAGATAACTCAAAAGGTGAATTCTTGATTAACTAAAATTAGCTATATGGAAGGCAATAGTAATGATAGATAATCTAATAGAGGAGAACTAAAATGTTTTAAATGACTATACTAAAGAAGTATAAACAACCAAATAATTAAATATAATAGAATAAAACCCTGATTGTGTAAATATGTGAAAGGAAGTGACTAAGCTATTTGCATGAGACTATCGCAGGGTCTAACTGTGAATTCCAGGAGGAGTAGGAACGATCACTCATAAGTCTCAAAAAGGCTAGATCTGGAAGATCTAAGTAGATTCGAGGCTCCCCGGGAGGTTATCGGGACAACCCAGGGCACCCTAGTCTAAGAAATAGGTGCCATGGTCTCTGTAAATGATCAAAAACTAGTTTCGTTAGGGTCACAAGACAAGCCGCAACCCTCTCTCTGTCTGTCACACTTTGGATTTCCCGAGCTACGCTAAATGTGTTGAATAATGATGTAATGACCTATAAGGAAGAAATAAGTATCAAACCCTAGGAAAAATTAAATATGTAGAATGAATGGGTCATTGACCTCAAATGCCAAACTAGTGGTCTTATCACTGAGCGTTGTACTATATTTTAGACCCGTATGTATTTCTAGTGCATGTTTGCATGTTGTGCCCTAGGTTCTCTTGTACCAATCACACTTTGTGAAGTAGTGAATAATAATAAATATAGAAAAATTAATAGCATGTGTGCATGGAATAGATTAGAATCCCTCCCCTATGTTGTGTGTGTTGATGTAGATCTCATATCCTTAATTCATGGCACTAATGGATGCAAGTGATGCAATGGATGAAACTATAAATGGAATGATATTAGTGTGTGACATTAGGACCCTCATTATGGTCTCATAAATTTATATTTATAGGGTTATCTTTCTCTAATTTTGTAATTAATCCCAACATGGCTGACTAGGAGAAATTTAAAGACCAAAAGTGGCTAAAATGAGTCCAAAAAGAGGCGAGAAACTTGATAAAGGATCGGGGCACCCCGAGTGGGACCGAGGCACCCAAGTATAGGCTTGGGAACCTTAGTTTAGGTGAAAATGAGAGAAAGTTTTGAAATAGTTGGGCATACATGTAAAAATATGCGAGAATGACAAAACAAAAAGATAAAATAATATGGCCAAAAGGTGGGATTAATTAGTAATTTATTCACTTAAAAATCCTCTAAATAGTAGTATGAAATTCAAGGCTAAATAATGCCTAATGTGCAAGATTTTGTTATTACAATTCCTAAAAATAAGAAAAAGTAGAAATTATAAACATTTGAAGCCTAAAAGAGTAAATCCATTATTTGTGACACCTTTGGCTCTGGTATGGGTTATTCCGCATCCTGATAGTACATATCGCATGATTATATACTCTACCTTATCTTTTAGGTCACATCCCTTAGGTACTTAACCCACCCTTTTAAGAAGCGGTCTCCTTATATAATGGCCTCATAATTATTTGTGGCAACTATTATTCCTAAAATGGTGATTATGGATCAAAGCATGCAAGGAAATTCATTCTAAAATTTTACAATAATGTAATTTCCTATAACCCTTTCTAATGTTGTTATAGTTGCAAATTTTATTGATCGTGTGGTTAAGTATTATTAGAACAATTGTCTAATAGGATATTGTTTTGGTTGTATCCCCTACAAATCCTTCCTTTAAGGACAGATCAAGAACCATTAAGAGTCTAGAAGTATCTAGGTCACTGGTATCCACAACCTCATCAAGATATTTTAATTATTTTCATTCTATGATCCTTCTCTTGTCCAAGCTTTATTTTCATGCCTTTCGCATGTTGGTACTTAGGTATCGCCTTGTGCTTTCACGTTGGACACCTGATTTTAACCCCTCCAGTTAGGTGTTTCTTTGGATACATATCATGGTGGTGCTTCCTGGTCTTTCCATGAAGCTTTTGTATTTTTGAATGAGGTAGTATGACCCATTAACAAAATTATTTGTCAAAATATTCCACATTTCTTCCTCTCACCCTCATAAGTGGGTTTGTGTTGAGATTGATCTTTCTAAGGAATTGTGGGACCATATCAACATCCATGTTGGGTCCAAAAAAAAATTTGCATTTTAACCATCCTAACACCCTTTTAGGTGTTAATATCCTCATCATTGCATTCTTGACTATCCTCTTATTTGCGTGTGAGAAAAAAATCCAACTCCCTTGGCCCTACACCTAAATATCATACTACGACTAACACTTAGACTATCATTGGTAGTAAGAAGGTGTGTGGGTAAAAATCCAACTCTTGTAATGACCTCGTCTTCTACCAACCCATAACCAACACTAATTAATAATCCCGAGATGTATCGAATCTAAGAAACCCCAACACAACCTGTATCTCAACCCGCAAAGATTCATATTTTCTCCTTACAAAAAAATAAGGGAAATGGGACTATTGAGTCAACCTATTTTTCTCAGTCCATGCCCCTAGTCCACCTCGTGGGGTGTCTATTGGGGCGTAAGGTGAAAATAGGGCTAAACGCCACTCCATTCATGTTGAGAAACAAAATTCAGACCAGTTCTTTACGCTTTCTAATAGTTTTAGTTTTCTTGATTCTAGGGATGATTTTCAAGACAACCAAGGGGCTTACTATGACTGATTTCTCATGGAATGTGCAAGGTCTCATGCGTTTGAAATAAAATACTCTATGAAAAAATCTTGTCAAATTATTGGTAACATAGATATTGTTTATTTACAAGAAGTTAAGGTTACTAGTTTTATGCTTCAAACCACTTTAATGTGTATTGCTCTTGATTATAAGCATGTTTATTCTTCACATATGGAAGGAAGAGGTGGTGTTTCTATTTCTGTCTCTCCTAGATTTTTCTGCTTTGATTTCTTCCAGGGCATGATCCTCAAAATCGTGTCATGTGGATTATTTTGGAAATTAATGGTTATTCTTTTGGCATTCTCAATATTTATGCTTCTAATGATGGCATGGAAAGGATGATATTATTAAAAGAAATGATAACCGGATCGCACCAAGCCACAAATAACTAGATGCTAATTAAACACCATGCTCAATAATTTGAAATCATTTCACTAGAATAACTTTACAAAAACCTTTGCAAACAAATGAGCAACAATATCATATATTATTATGGAACTCACTGAAATAAAATGAGAATGGGCCTTGCTTATATAGGTAAGGAAGAAAATCTAAAAACAAGTCAAGGTCATAGATCAAGCCATAAATCAAGGAAAGAACTAGTCATCAAAGAACTAGTCAAGACCATAGATTTAGAAAAGAACTAGTCATCAAATATATATTCAATACCATAGATCAAGGAAAGAACTATACCTAACAACTAGATAATATCTTCCTAATATCTAAATAAGATAAAATAAATATCCACACACATAAGTGGATGATGATGAATACAATAAAGGTAAATAAAGTACCTATGTGAACATGAGCTAAGATAAATATGTACTCTAACACTCCCCCTCAAGTGAAGCTAGGGTCCTAACATAAAAGTGGCATATCCATAGTATGAGTCCCAACAACTGGGCATGATCAGGTACTCATGTAAAATATATCCATAAATAAATATTGAACCAAAAGTAGGAAATAATCCTACTAAAAGGAAAGAGAAAGAAGGAGGAGGAGGAAAATACTATCACTAACACCCCCAAAGAAAAAATTATGAAACCCCAAGCATGCCATGCAATTCGAGGTAGCGAGGTGATGTAAAAATCTTCGTAAAGATGTCCACAACCTTCTACTGAGTCGGAATGTACTCCGATAAAATAAATCCATCCTGAATGTATTGAATATTGAAGTGTATGTGTATCTCAATATGCTTGGTCCATTAGTGCTAAATAGGGTTGTGAGAAATGTGAATTGTAATTTGGTTTTCACACCAAAGTACAGTCGATGAATCCTGTGGGAATCCAAACTCTATTAAAAATTGTCTAAGCTAAATAATTTGTTGACTCACTGTAACTGGTGCCTTGTACTCTACCTCTGAGGATGAATGTACAATATCTTGTTTATTTTGCATGTCCAAGTAACTGTAGAAGAATAAAGATAAAAAATAAATCCTAGAAGTGGAACATCTTTCATCAATAAAACCTGCCCAATATGAATCTCTATATCTAACCAACTGAGTAGAACCCCTAGTGTAGTGTAGTATAAAGTGGGAAGTTCCCTACAAATAGCACAAAATCCATTTAGTAACCTTCTAGTGACTACTATCAGGAGAATGTGCAAACCGAGATACAAGCCCTACTATAAATGAAATATCAAGGAAAGTATGGGTCAAGTACATGAGACTTCCAAAAACTACCTATACAATGTAGGATCACAAAGTGGAGTGGTACATGTGGAAGTAAGAGTAACCCCAAACTAAAAAGGAGATGGACTTGGCTTGCAATCAGCCATATCAAAATGTTGAAGAAGATCATGGGTGTAATTTTGCTAACTCAAATGAATCACTGAATCTATTTAAGAAATATGATAACCAAGGAAATAATGAAATAACCCAAGATTGGTCATGTCAAGCTGTGTAGAAAGAGCCCTTTGAATAGTATGAAGGTTGGGAGAAGAGCTCCTAAGCAAGTAACGAGATCATCAACATACAAAGACAATCATCATAATATCCTCACCAACATGTTGGAGATATATTGTAGGATCGGAGTGACAATGAAGAAAACTAGTAGATAGAAGAAAATAATCCATATTCTCATACTAAGCCCTAGGCGCTTGTTTGATATTATAGAGAGACCTTCTTGAGTCTACAAAAAAAAATGAAGAATCCTAAACAAATATAATAGGTTGCTCCATGTATATTTCCTCTTGTAAATATCCATGTAAGAAAGCACTCCTCATTTCCATCTAGTATACGGGCCTCCACCGTGATGCATCAATATCAAGTACAAGGCATACAAAATATATCTTGTCAACTAGTGTAAAATTATTAGAGTAATCAATACCTTGAACTTGTGAAAAACCCTTTGCAACAAGACGATCCTTATACTTTTCAATAAACCCATCAGTTACATATTTGGTTCGGTATACCCACTTACACCTAACCATCTTATTTCCTTTAGGAAGAGATGCCAAATCCCAAGTATGATTCTTCATTAAAGAAGAATACTCAGCTATCATCACATCATCCCACTCATGTATCCCATGAACTCCGTGAAAAATATTGTAGATCCTCAAAAATTCCTAACCCAAAAGTCCGAACCTATAGAATGTGTGTGATGATTCCTAGTGGGTGGAATATCTTGTTTGAAATATGTTTCCTCATAAACTTTTGTACAAGCCCACTTAGGCATAGTGACAATATCGGTGGGAATAGGATCCTCATCAACATCTATAACCTCCTCATCAACCTCCTCAAAGAAAGGATCCTCAAGATGAGATAAATAATAAGAAGTAGGCATGGAAGAATAATAATAATCATGAGGTGTGAATCACTCATCAAATTGAACATGTGTTCAAAAAAGAACCTCATGAGTATTAGGATATAGAATTTGATAATCTCTCATCTCCTCACAATAACCTACAAAGATCAAGGGTTTATTCTTCTTATCCAAGGATTTCATTTTATTCTTTAGCAAAAATTCCCAAGCATGGCTCCCAAAGACTAGAAAAATGAGACATCGGGCTTAGTGTTGGACCAAGCTTCCTCTAGAGTCAAATGCTCAAGTGTTATGTGTGGTGTGTTATTTTGAATGTAGTTAGCACAATTAACTGCTTTTACCCAGTATATAGGAGGTAAATCTCTAGAATGCATCATATAGTTAGCCATTTCCTTCAAAGTTTGATTCTTCCGTTCTGCTAAGCCATTATATTGTATATTATGAGGAATAAAATATTATGAATAATGTCATATGCCAATGAAAAGGCTGAAGTACTTATTATTAGTATGAAGGTTATTTATGAAACTAGAAGATTTTTTCTCAACCAAAACCTTGAAGAATTTGAAGTGTGAAAAACATCACTTTTGTACTTGAGAAAATAAACCCACGGGAGGTTCATTAGCTAGGAAATATCCTAACACGTGAGTTCATATTGAGGTAATTAAAATTAATAAAAGTAAAGGCAATATACCGGTAGACAAGAGGGGTGAAAGGGTTTAATTTATTAATATTTTGAATAGGTATTGGGGGTAGGTTAGAGAGGTGGGCCAAAGGAAATGGAGGTTTAATTTTAATATAAAACTAAAACATTTGAACTCTAGTTTTTAAAACTAAATACCTTAAAAGTGCAATTTAAGGAGTGTGGTCATAAAGTTAAATTATAATCTCTTTTTGAATAAAGAAATCTCAATTAAGAGATTCTTAACCAAGAAATAATAAGATGGTAGAAAACTAGGATTGAGTATGCTTTTTAACACAAGTGATATTATTTCACCATCTTAATTATTTGAAGAACTATTGATAAATGTTTACAACTTACAATGTATAAGGTAATTGGTAATAGGTCTTGAATGGATTCAAACTATCTTTTGAGAGAAAATGCATATTGAAAACAATTCAGTGAGAAATATGATACATTTTTTGTTTAACATGATATATTTTTGTTTAATATATTAGGGTAGAAATAAAAAGGGGTAAAGAAAAGTGTCATGGAAAAATGGGTAACCAAGGTACATGGAAAAAATAGGGGGTATTTTCATTTAAATAATATAATCGGAGGGGGTATTATAAATTGAATAATTAGAGGTAAAAACTAGAATTAAGGGTATTCTTTAATACCCTTCAAATGAACGTGTTATACCATACTTTTACTAAGTGAACCCCGTGAATAAACCCAAAGTACACCTTGATAAATTATCAATAAAGGTAAGTGCATACTTAGCTCTATTGAAATAGGGGTAGGAAAAACCATCAACTCACTATGCACAAGCTCAAGTGGTGAAGAAGATCTCTTGGACAAATTCTAAGGAAGTGGATTTTGGTGTTGTTTCCTAATGCACAGATAGGGTAAACTCCCTCATGATAAGAAACATTAGGAAGACCATCAACCATACCATGAGTTCTCAACTCCTTCAAATATTTGTAATTGAGATGTCCAAATATTTCATGCAAAATCTTACTCTCTGAATCTGCATGAGAAACCAATCATGTCCCTATAGAGGAAGTGTCATCAAAACCCTCAAAGTTATATAGTATAGAACTATGATCAACAATACCTTAGAGCAACATGTGAATGATGCTCCAACAAAGTTTGTACTTCTTCCCATGTGGTTTAAAAGTCACTATTTTTCCTTGACCAGAATGACAAATTTGATATACAGAAAGAAAATTTGTAGTGGTGTTAGGAACATATATTTTATCTTGAATACTACCACAATCAAGGTGTTTGTCACCTTTTCCTTTAACAAAAAGAAAGGAATAATCTCCAACCTCAATTTTGGAAGTATAACTCAAACCTAGAGATATAAAAGACTCCTTGGAATAATTCATGTGATGAGAAGCACCAAAATATATAACCCAACTATCTACATGTGGTGACTGATATCTCCCAACAAAATTAAGTTATTTTCCATTCTTATCGAGAAGGAGGTGGAGAGGAGATACAATTTGTGTGTTTCTTTACTGCATCCTCTAAGGATTGCATTCACTTATAACACCTATGTTCTTCATGACCGATACCCCCACAAAAAGAGCATGCAAGGCTAGACTTATTCTTGGATTTAGAAGACTCCTTGGGTTTAGAATTGTTTTCTTTTAGTTTTGGAGAACTTTGAGATGGAGAAGGGGTGGATTTGGTTTTACTTTTTGGTTTTCCTTTCCCGTAGGATTAGATACAAATAATTCCTTTTGAGAGGTGGAAGACTCAAGGTTAGGCAATTAACACCCATTAAAACTCCCACTTGAGATCCAAGAACAACCTAGGTTTAGTTAGAAAAATTATGGAATAATTTTTTTAAGTGCAAGCCCTGATACAGAATTAGAAACTATATTTATCACAACAAGTTCCAAAGAAAATTAAATTTAACAAATAAAATTTTCCTTTTTGAACAAGTAATAAAATCACACCTAGCTCAAAATCTCCTTAGGTATCAATTTAATCATTAATTAAATTAACACTACAGTTAAATATTCCTTAAAAACACTTTTAGGGAGTTAGAAGAGTCAAAACAATTAAATACCCAAGGTATTTAATTCCACAAGGTTTAAACAATTAACAAGGTCCAATTATAAGGGGTAAAACATACATCCAAAATTAAAAGGTTAAATTCTCACTAACCCACTCTCAAACTGACTCAAAAGATTCAACTTTATTTTTCTCATATTAAAATTACTTAAAACTTCCTAAAAACATTTCCATTAGATAGGAAATTTCTCACCTTTCCATTGATATAAAGAAGTCCTCCTAACTCCTCATATTTCTCAAGTTATGGGCGGCGGGCTTGGGGTGAAAATTTTCCCATTTGGCGGGCCTGCGGGCCTTAGGGAGAAAATTTTCCCATTTGGCGGGCCTATGGGCCTCGGGAGAAAATTTTCCCTTTTTGGTGGGCCTGTGGGCCTTGGGAAGAAAATTTTCCCAAACAGCGGGCCGGTGGGGTTCGGGAAGGAAATTTTCCCAAAGGGTGGGCCTGCGGGCCACCGGAGGAACTTAAGATTTTAAGCCCTCTTTTCCTCTTGAAAAAGTGTAAGGTTTCAAATTTACCCGTGCCTCCACCGGCACCCGTGATGGCCACGTGTCGATCCAACAAGGTGTCTCACGGAAAAGTGGACCTTCGAGGAAACTTTAAATATTAAGATTTTTGAAGAAAAAGTTTAAGGATTTAAAACGCTCCACGCCTCCGCCGACGCCAAAAGAGCAAGATTATATGGCCACGTGTCAAACTCTCATTGGTTGCGGGTCGGTGGGCCATCGGCGTGACTTAGAAAATTTGGATTTTTAAAGAAAAAGGGTTTAGGGGTTTAAAACGCTCCACGTCTCCACCGAAACCTAAAAAGGCCATGTGTCCACCAACTATTGTGGTTGTGGGGGGGGGGCAGAGATACTTTAAAATTTTCACCCAAAATTTCTAAAAACATTAAGGTTGAAAAATCAACCGCTCCTCCGCCGTCACCTCGTGAAGCCACGTGTCAGCCAACCATTTCTCATGTGAGGTGGTGGGGAGGCAGAGAAAATTAAGAAAAATTTCAAAAGAACTTTTGAAGCGCTAAGTTTTTAAGGCAATCTGCTCCTCCGCTGATGCCTTGAAAAGCCACGTGGCAGATCCTCATTGGTTGTGGGCTAGTGGGGCCATGGAGAAAACTTAGACATTTTTCCAAATAAAAAAATTTTGAACTTAGATTTTTTGAAGCCAGAATGAAGTGAAAACTTTAGAAGGCCATAACTTTTGATTGAGAGCTCGATTTTTAAAAACGAGACATTTTTGGAAAGGTCTCGTCATCCTCTTTGCATTGCGAGCTTAATATTTTGATTTTGATAAAGTTTTAAGGGTCAATTTTGAGAAAACGTCTTTCTAGATTTTAAAATGAAAACTAGGCTTTTTAACTTATGAATTTTGTTCCAATCCGCCATGAATTCTTTCTCAACATGCCAAACTGACATGGAGGATTGCAATTGGAAGAATTTATGATAGATTGTAAGAGTTAATTTGTTTGATTGATTAGCAATACAAATTTACCAATTTTTTTATACAACAAGGTGTCTGCAATTTTTCTTTTCCTGATTTGAAAGGTTCTATAAAAATTTCTTAAGTATTTTAGTTGGTTTGTGGTAATTTTGATCTAACAAGTCCAATTGGATATTTAATTTTTCCTTTCAAAGTTGTTAGGGTTCATTTTGTTTAACATTTTTCAACATGAAAATTATCTAACAATCTCAAATTCGAATAGATTTATTTCACTTGCCATACTATAGAACATTGAATTCATTCCATGCTAGTTTAAAATAGTTATCTTTCCTTCAATCAAAAGTAGAACCAAGAATGCAGTTTCTATTTTTCAAATCATACATTTCAACAAAGTAGAGTAATGTATTTCTTCATACATATTCACTTTTCAACTTTCCAAACAGATATTTCAAAATACATTCAACAATCAGATTTCAATACCTAATAATGCCATTTGAGAAAAGTAATACAATATTTTATTGATTCAAAAAGATATCTTTACAACTTCTTTCTTTCATTCCTCGAATACAACATACAGACTACAATTTCTTTCACATTCTTTCAAAAATAGAAAACAAAGTATATTTCTTTCATATTTCGAATTACACTTTCATAGCCAATATAGAACATCTTTCCATCACAAAATGTATTACATTTTCATCCACTTCAAGTGGGAAAAAGGTTTACAAAATAATTTTTCACAAGGGAATATCAAAACTTTGTCTTCTTCCTCAATTTCAGAAAACAACATGAAGTCCCTCCATTTTCTTTATTTTAATTTGATCACAATAGTATAGGGGGAAAGGCAATGCTCTCATCCAACCAAGACATCCAATGAAGAGGAGAAGCCATCCTTCTTCATTGGCCCCAAACCCCAACCATAATTCAATAAGAGATGTGTTTTCAACTCATGACAACAATATGTTTCCACAAAACACATGCAAATTCCACATTTAAAACATAGTCAAAATAGAATGCAGTTTGGAATCACATGAAACACAATAAAAAAACTAAGGCTTCATCATGCAAGCCAAAGGAGAAAGAAACTATGGGGGATGCTTGCTTATGCCTCCAAAAGGGGAAATGGGTATCACCACTTGATTTCAAACTGCCAAAATATAGTATATCAAAACCCTGACATTCCTTATGCCTCCCCAAGTACCCCTTATTCCTCACATTTCATTTTACCTCCCCAACCTCTTATGGCACCCCATAACGAGTAAAGAAATGCAAGCTATTTCTTTGTAAGGTGGAACCCAAATCCCAACTCCCTCCACACTTATACCTCCCCAAAATCCCTTATGCCTCCCACAAAATAAACCCCATAGTCTTCTCCTACACCATTCCTAGGCCATCTACCCAACAACCCACAAACATGCCAAAACATTCACAAAAAAACAACATTTGCATAAACAAAAGAGAGCATTTCAAGAGCCAAGCTCCTACCTCTCCATGATGGAGTTGTTCCAAGTTCCAAACAACAGTTGTTTCCAATGCAAGCAATCCAAAAATCAACTAAGCACAAGTATTCAACAATCTTTCAAACCACTCCCAAAGTAAGAGCTCCAAAACAACCAAAGAATTTACCCAAGATCAAGTATGCAAAAGTGAAGCAACCCAAAACAAGACAAGGAATTCAAATTTTATAGAAGAGGGAAGAGAAAAGGATGAGGTGGATCCATGTAGGATGCCACATCACACATCCTCAACTCCAACACAAAATTCAACTTCATTCTCCAATGCACAATAAAGAGGTGGGTGAATAATATGACAATTTTACTTACACACTCAAATCCAACCCACACCCCAAAGGACTGAAATTAAACCATGTAAGGAAAGTGCAATTAAAACTTACAATTTGTCTTCCCAAAATGCATTATAAAAGTCTAATTTTAACTTCCAAACCATAGGTATGGTTGGTAAATGAATTTAAGAGGTATGGGACAAGTTTAACTTGTCCCACAAGCCTCCAAAATCAGCCTCCAAGGACAAATTGAATTTCAAAAAGTGAGTGTTTCACATCAAAAGTGTTTCATACTCCAAAATCTAACTTACACAACTCTTACACATTCTTACAACACTTAAACCAAGAGCCAACAACTCTATTAATTACATTCTTATGACATATTTTAATTAATTAACTTAACAACATGATTACTCACAATAATTTATACAACATTTAATAATTAAAGAAAGGGGTAAATGCACCACAAAATAAACACATGCAAACAATAACAAAGGGACCAAATAAAAAATACATAAAACCCCTTGGTCACATTCAAAGGTAATCCCCCCCATGGGAATCCCTAACAAAATACAAACACACACAAACACTACATGTTGTCATGGTGACCTTGTTGAATTCATCTAGAATTCCAATGTGGTTGGTCTCCAATCCCCGATGTTTGTTGTGATATTTTAACCTATAAAACACAAATACCTCCTTCGGCCTCATGGCCACATCAGAACATCCAATATAATATAATTATAATTCTAACATCATATATATATATATATATATATATATATATATATATATATATCACAACAACATCACATCAATCAACAATATCATTTACAATTTTTATCAGCAATTATATCATCATCAATTAAATTCCATTTCTAGATCTACTCACAATATCCAAATATCACATGTCCAAACAACATCCATAATATATCCATGTCAAACAATATATCATCATCCACATATGAAATGTCTCTAATAATCATCATGCATCATAACTGAATCAAGATCAACAATAATCCATGGTCTAACATCTAACATCATACTAAATCAAAACCATAATAATGTCCATAATATAATCAATAGTATCAAGATCAGTATCAAAGGTGTCAAAGGGAAGTGGGCACTACATCCCCCTCCCCTTAGACTCGACTTCCTCCTAGAATTCACTGGAAAAAATGTGGAAACTGAACTCGTAATAATGTAGCATCCTCCCATGTAGCTGCAGTCTCATCATATTTGTCCCACTGCACCCGGACCTGATCAATCTCTCTACCTCGAAGGCCCAGGGTCCTGCGATCTATAATAATGTGAATGGGCTCCACCATCACCTTCCCCTGATCCTGCACCTGCAATGAGGTCCAATCCAGCACATGAGAAGGATCTGTAATATATCTCCTAAGAACTGAAACATGAAACACATCATGTACGTGAGACAAGCTAGGTGGCAATGCTAGACGGTAAGCCAAAGGGCCGATACGCTCCAAGATCTCAAAAGGACCAATGAATCTAGGAGCTAACTTAGAACCTTTTCCATAATAGATAGGGATCTTATGTGGCCTAAACGAAGGAACACCTTCATGCCCACATCAAAACTACGGTCGGTCCTATGCTGATCTGCGTACTTCTTTTTCATATCATGTGCCTCTTGTAGTCTCTGCCTGATCATCACCACCTGCTGCTCCATGTTCTGTAGAAGGGCTGGTCCAAGAGATACCCTATCTCCAACTGTCCCAGCTAAGAGGTGTCCTGCACTCTCTACCATACAAAGCCTGAAAAGGAGCCATGCCTATAGAACTCTGGAAACTATTATTGTAGGAAAACTCCACCAAGTACAGGTACTCCTCCCATCTCACCTGATGATCCATCACATACATCTCGAAGCATGTCCTCAAGAATCGATTCACCCACTCGGTCTGTCCATCTGTCTCGGGGTGATAAGTTGTGCTGAAATTAATCCTCATCCCAAGGGCATGCTGCATGGTAGTCTAGAAATGGGAAGTATATAAAGGATCGCGGTCACAAATAATCTTTGTGGAATCCCTGTGTAACCTAAAAATCTCATCCAAATATACCCGTGCCACTGCACTAGTTGTATAAGTGGTCTTCACCGGAGAAAAGTGAGCCACTTTTGTCAATTTATCAACCATGACCATGATGGCATCGTGGTGATATCTCGACATCTGTAGCCCAACGATAAATTCCATGGAAATGGTGTCCCACTTCCACTCCGGTATAGCATGAGGAAAGAGAAGGCTAAACTGGATGCTGATGTTCGGCCTTCACTTTCTGGAACTCTAAATAGTGTGACAAAACTGAGCCACGTCTCTATGAAGTCCTCTCCAAAGTGATACAACTATCTCAAGGTAGTGTGCATCTTCTTCACCCTAGGA
This sequence comes from Taxus wallichiana var. yunnanensis, assembly GCA_018340775.1. NCBI lineage: Eukaryota > Viridiplantae > Streptophyta > Pinopsida > Cupressales > Taxaceae > Taxus > Taxus wallichiana. The sequence continues at coordinate 217,197,947 of CM031241.1, read as the reverse complement.
TGGGTTGAATAGGGTGCACGATGTGCCTCTGTCAAGATGTCCTGCCTCAAGCCTCATATATGGGAACATAAATCTGACCTCTGTGCCTGAGAATGCCATCTGACTCTAGTGAGAAACCATCAAACTTCCCCTCAAGGGGTCTCTGGGACTTGATCTCTGCTCTCACTGCAATGTAGAAACTTTCAAGAGGAAGTTGTTGAAGAATCCTGCTCCACAAATCTGTTCCCACTGAAGTGGCCATAACCAAATGTCTCCATCTACTCAGAGCATCTACAACCACATTCTCCTTCCCCTTCACATGCTCTATCTCCATGTCATACTCATAAAGAAACTCCATCCAACACCGCTGATGAGCATTGAGATTGGGCTGCGTGAAGAGGTGGCGAAGACTCAAGTGATTTGTCCTGAGTGTGAATCTCTACCAAGAAGAAAGTTCCTCCATCGAACCAAGGCATGCACAACTGCCACAAGCTCAAGATCATGAGTCGGATAGTTAAGCTCATAATCTTTGAGTTTGTGAGACTCAAAAGCCACTACTTTTCCCTCCTGCATCAGCACACCTCCAAGGCCTACCAAAGAAGCATCCGTGCATACAAAGAACTCACCATGTGGATCCGACACTGCAAGAATAGGTGCTGTAGTGAGACATTCCTTTAGTGTCCTGAAGGCCTGCTCACATCTATCCGACCAAACAAACTTCTTCCCTTTCCGCTGAAGGGAAGTGATGGGGTGCGTAATCCGAGAGAAGTCCTGAACAAATCTCCTGTAGTAACTGCTAAACCCATGAAGCTTGCGCACCTCTGTCATAGTAGTGGGTGTTGGCCAATCCATAATGGCTCTAATCTTGGAAGGATCAACTGTGATACCTTCCCTAGAAATGATATGACCCAAGTATTGTACCTCTGACTAAAAGAAAGCACACTTCTCCAAGTTCCCATAAATTTTTTGCTCATGAAGACACTGAAGAACCTGGCGAAGGTGCCCCTCATGCTCCTCACATATACGTGAGTAAATCAAAATTTCATCAAGGAAGATGAGCAAAGTGATCTAAGAAGGTCTTGAATACCCCATTCATCAAACTCATAAACACTACGGGGGCATTAGTCAAACCAAAAGGAACCACTGTGAACTCATAGTGCCCATATCTCATACGAAAAGTGGTCTTATGAATATTCACTTTCGTAATCCTCAGATGATGATAGTTTGACTTAAGATCAATCTTTAGAGAAAATGGTGGCTCCCTTCATTCTGATCAAACAAATCATTTATGCGTGGAAGGGGATAACGATTCTTGATCGTTACTTTATTCAATGGTGGTAATCAATACACAACCGCAAGGATCCATCCTTCTTCTTCACAAAAATCACCAGTGCACCCCAAGGGGATACACTAGGATGGATAAGGCCTTTCTCCAGAGGCCCTCAACTGTAACTTGAGCTCGCAAAGCTCGGGGTGGTCATCCGATAAGGTGCTCATGAGATAGGCTTTCTCCGGAACAAGATCTATATGAAAATCAATCTCTCACGGGGGTGTAAACCCGGTAGCTCCCCTGGAAAGACATCTGCAAACTCTCTCAAAATGGGATGGTCATCTAGCGATGGTCCACTAGACCCATCCTCTGATCGGTCACTAACTGTAACCGCATACATCTGACAACCCCATCACACACACCGCTTAAGCTGCATAGCGGAGATGGTGCGAATGGAAACGGGTCTCCTGACCCTAGAAATCACTGACTCAACTCCAAGATCATCTGCACAAGATATAGTCTTATGGTAACAATCCATCCTAGCCCTGTGTGTAGATAACCAATCCATACCAGGATGACTCCATAAGAACCCAATGGAAGGATACGAAGATCCGAGGTAGTGTGAAAGGTCCCAAATCCACTACACACTCCTTAACTAAGGAGTCTACAGAGATCTTGGCTCCCAAAGCCATCTCAACATCCCAACTATGACCCTGCCTAACTACCACCAGCCTGCATCACTCTACTAAAGATGGTGTAATAAAAGAATCAGAAGAACCAGAATCAAACAATATGGAGGTAGGAATACCACCAATGCTACCTGTAGTCTCAATAACTGTGCTCTGGTGCTCGGCCTGGTGGTTCTCAACCACTACATAAATCCTATGACTACGCCCCATGTCTCCAACAGTAGGCTCGAGATCTGTGTCTTACCCTTGTTATTAGGTTTATGTGGGCAGTCTCTCTAAAAATGTCCAAGTAACACCACAACCAAAACAACCGCCTGATCCTCTCCCCTATGTAGCAGGTCCAGCCGGTACTCTCGAAGTCTATGGTGTGGATCCTGATGATCCAAATGTGTCTCATTGGTCTCTCTGGCGAGCTCCTGCTGAATGAGCTCTAGGTCCACCCTGTGTCCTGATGGGACCCCTAGGAGGAGGTCCCATACTCCGACCCCTCTGTGCATCAAATCTCTGTGGAGGTCTATAAGGTGGGTGGGATGCTGCTACTGGCTACTTGTGGTCTAAAAGATGACTGTGTTGAACCCTATCCACCACAAGGAGGAGGTACTAACCCCCTCGATCTCGTTGTCTGCATCTGCTATATGCGGAGTCGGACTCGGTCTCTATCCTACTGGGTCTTTCCCGAGTCTCCTCTGCTATGTAGGCCTTCTCAATGGCCTCAACAAGTGTCTGTGGACAATGGATCCACACTGCACCTCCAATGTCTAGATTCAGGCCCCGGATGAACCTTGTCGATCCGCACCTGCTCATCTACGCATGTACTCAACATCTTTGGAGTAGATCCAGAAATCTACTCTCATACTCAACCACTATAAGAGATTCTTTCGGAGATCATGAAACTCATCGATCCCTCTCGATGTATGAATCTCTCATGATAAATATTGCTCTGAAACACTCCTCAAAGAGCTCCCAAGTGACTATCTCAGAATCAACATGGAGCTTCTGCTCCTCTATCCTCCACCATACGCCTGCTCCATCCTTCAGTATATGGATCACAACATGAGCTTTCGTGTTGCTAGAACAAGGCAGAGCTCTTGAAGCAACCCGCTCAAGCTCACTAACCAGCCTCTACCTAAAATCCCACCTATGTCACTAAAGTAATGGGATGGTCCATAGCTTTAGGATCTCCCGATGTGATCTGCACTGTGGTCCGATGGCCTCTAGGCCTCTCTCGCATGCTCATCCCTAAGCCTAGGGCTCGAGACCTCTCTCTGTGTCCGAAACTTGGTCACCCCTGTCCCCTCTATGGTGACTCTACTCTGGCTGACTCCGCATGGAAGTTCTCTCCTCCATGCTCCTCATGGGTCGAGGAGATACATGACCCTCAAATGGATGTGACTCTATCATCATTCCATGGCCTAGATGCCCTCCTACGATCCTCCGCGTAACGTGGCATTAACCTCCCAAGGGTCTCAAAATTGTGGTAGGATGGCTACCACAACATGATCCGGTGGTGGAAAATCTAAGTCTATGTGAAAATTCCCTCTCTCGGTCTCCACGCTCCCTACACATACCAAGGCAAGAGTTAGTTATTCAATATTCTAGGTTTCATTTAGTCTTCCATGTTTACTAAGATATACAATTTCCAAACAGTTCTGTTTTCTAAATTTAAAATGTGTGTGCTAGGTTTAAAGTTCATGTCTCAAGTTTTCTAGTGTGCCCAAGGGTCCAAGATTTTGAACCACTAGGCTCTGATACCAAGTGTAATGCCCATTAAATTCAACCACATGAGACCCAAGAACAACCTAGGATTAGTTAGGAAAATTATGGAATAATTTTTTTTTTTTTTAAAGAATCTACAACCAAAGGTTACAAGACAACAGATGCCACAACAAGGTTCAAGATCAATTCTAATTACTAGCTTATATTTTTCCCACATCAACAATTATTAAAGATCACAAGGTCAAAACTTAGGGTTAGAAAGTTCAATTAGGTTGAGAGGGTAATCTCTCACCATACCCACTCTCTAACTGGCTTAAAATATTCAACTTGATTTTTCTCAAAATTAACACATTCAAAACTTCCTAAATCATTCCCATTAGATAGGAAAATTCCTCACCTTTCCAATGATATAAAGAAGTCCTCCTAACTCCTCATATTTCTCAAGTTATGGGCCGGCAGACCTTGGGAGGAAAATTTTCCCAAGGGCGAGCCTACGGGCCTAGGGAAGAAAATTTTCCCATGCGTGGGCCGGCGGAGTGGGGAAGAGTTTTGGCACATTTTCCATTTTTAGGGAAAAAGCATGATTTTCCTCCCGCACCCTATGAGCCCGAAGAGGACACGTGTCGGCTTTAAAAGCTCTGGCGGAAAGTCGGGCCGTCGGAGAATTTTAAGACATTAAGTCTTTTGACCAAAAAGTGCTAAGGGATCAAAATGATCTGCGCCTCCACCGACGCCCAAGGCACCACGTGTCAAGATCTCTGAATGGTTTGGGAAAAATGGACTTGTGGGGAAACTTTAGAATTTTTTCCAAGAAGGTTTAAAGTTTTAAAGTCAATAAAATCTCCGCTCCTCCACCATCGCCTGGTGAAGCCACGTGTCAACCATTCATTGTCTTGGGTGGTCAATTTCGGCGGAGAGATTTAGAAAATTTTCCCAAAAATTTTTTCTAAAAACAAAAAAGGAAAAAAGGAACCCACTCCTCCGCCGATGCCTCGTGATGCCACATGGCAGCACCTGATTGGCTACGGGCCGGCAGGGAGGTGGAGGAAACTTGAAAATTTTCCCAAAAAATTTTCGAAAACGCAAAAGGCAAAAAGGAACCCGCTCCTCCATTGACACCTCGTGATGCCACGTGGTAGCGTCTCGATTGGTTGTATGGGCTGGCGGGAGGCGGAGGAAAATTGGAAATTTTTCCCAATTTTTTTAAAAGGTTAAGTTTGATTTTACGGGCCCGCATGAAAGATGATAAAAAAAAGGCAAAAAGCGGGCGGTGGGGTCCGTGGGGAAAAATTTTTTCCAAAATTTCTTTTTTGGACTTAGGTGATTTTGACAAAAAGTAAGGCCTGCGGGTTAGCAGAGTGGGGGAATTCATTCCTTTGGATTTTTTGTCCAAAAAGTGCTAAGGGAAAATTCGGGCCCGCGGGTCCACCAAGGAAATTTTTCCCAATTTGTTTTTTTGACAGTTAGAATTATTTTTGACGCCAAATGAAGAAAAACTTCAAAAGGCCATAACTTTTGATTGGGAGATCGGTTTTGGGAAAATGAGGACTTTTGGGAAAATCTCGACATCCTCTTCACACAAGAAACATTAAGTTTTAATTTTGATAAAGTTTAAGGGTTCAATTTTGTGAAAGAGTTTGTGCAGGTTTTTTACAAAGTGCAAACTGGTAAATTTTAACCTATAAGGTTTGTTCAATTTGGTCTTCTTCCTCTCTCAACATGTCAAATAGACATGGGGAGTTGTTCTTAGATGGAATTAAGAAGGGTTTCAAGATTCAATTGGTTTTATTGAGTTGTAATTGAAATTTTACATCTCTTTGAAAAAAAGCGACTGTGAAAATTTGAACTTGATTTTGCAGGTTTTGAAAGATTTTCTTTAAGTGTTTTGTTGTCTAATTTAATTCATTTAGGACACACTACTTCAATTTAATCATTTAATTTATTATTTCATTCATTTTTAGAGTTTGGTCTATTATTCATGAATTTTGGGTAAAGTATTTGCATAGTTTAAATGGAAAAAAAAATAGAAGACAAAAAGTTTGGAAGGGTCTATTTATTATTTTTCATCATCCAAGCATGGAAATTCCTTCCAATTCAAATCTAATACATTTAGTTGATGCAATTCAAACTATTCCAAAACAAAATGCAATTTGATTTCCAATTTTATACATTTCAAAAGACAGAGTTATGTATTTTCCTAACACGCATTTCTTCCTTTCAAACAGAGATTTCAAATCACAATTAGATGTTCAAATTTAAAACAACAATGAAAATTGAGAAAGGTATTAATAATCTTTTATTGATTTCAAAAGACAACTTTACAACTTTTCTTTCATTCCTCGAATACAATTTCTTTCACATTCTTTCAAAACAAAAAAGAGTTTATCTCTTTTACATTTCACTTTACAACTTTCATAATCAACACAACATATTTCTATTACAAAACATTTACAAGTTCATCCACTTCAAGTGGGAAAGGTTACAATAAAATTTATCTCAACAAGGGACTATCCAAACTGTCTTTTTTCCTTGCTCCAAAACAACAACATGTAGATTTCTCCTTCTTCCAATTTGATCACAACAAGAGTAGGGGAAAGGCAACGCTCTCCACCCAACCAAGAAATCCAATGAAAAGGAGAATCCATCCTTCTTCATTGGCCCTCGAGCCCCAACCATAATGCAATAAAAGATGTGATTCAACTCATGGCAACAAAGGCTTCCACAACACACACAAGCAACATTTTGTTTCACATATAAAACACAATCCAAAAAGTAGAATGTAGTTTGCAACTACATTAAATACATCACAATCAAAACTAAGGCTTCATCAAGCAAGCCAAAGGAGCAAGAAACTATGGGGGATGCTTCTTATGCCTCCCAAAGGGGAAATGGGTATCACACCACGATTTCAAACTTCCAAAATATAGTATATCAAAACCCTGACATTCCTTATGCCTCCCCAAGTACCCCTTATTCCTCACATTTCCTTTTACCTCCCCAACCTCTTATGGCACCCCATAATGAGTAAAGAAATGCAAGCTATTTCTTTGTAAGGTGGAACCCAAATCCTAACTCCCACCACACTTATACCTCCCAAAATCCTTATGCCTCCCAAAAATTAAACCCCATAGTCTTCTCCTACACCATTCCTAGGCCATCTACCCAACAACCCACAAACATGCCAAACATTCACAACAAAACATTTACATAAAAAAGAGAGCATTTCAAGAGCCAAGCTCCTACCTCTCCATGATGGAGTTGTTCCAAGTTCCAAAACAAAGTTGTTTCCAATGCAAGCAATCCAAAAATCAACCAAGCACAAGTATTCAGCAATCTTTCAAACCACTCCCAAGCAAGAGCTCCAAAACAGCCAAATAATTCACCCAAGATCAAGTATGCAAAAGTGAAGCAACCCAAAACAAGACAAGGAATTCAAATTTTATAGAAGAGGGAAGAGAAGAGGATGAGGTGGATCCATGTAGGATGCCACATCACACATCCTCAACTCCAACACAAAATTCAACTTCATTCTCCAATGCACAATAAAGAGGTGGGTGAATAATATGACAATTTTACTTACACACTTAAATCCAACCCACACCCCAAAGGACTGAAATTAAACCATGTAAGGAAAGTGCAATTAAAACTTACAATTTGTCTTCCCAAAATGCATTATAAAATTCTAATTTTAACTTCCAAACCATAGGTATGGTTGGTAAATGAAATTAAGAGGTATGGACAAGTTTAACTTGTCCCACAAGCCTCCAAAATCAGCCTCCAAGGAGAAATTCGAATTTCAAAGCAGGATGAAGTGTTTCATACTCCAAAAGTTAACTACACTTACACAACTCTTACACATTCTTACAACACTTAAACCAAGAGCCAACAACTCTATTAATTACATTCTTATGACATCTTTTAATTAATTAACTTAACAACATGATTACTCACAATAATTTATACAACATTTAATAATTAAAGAAAGGGGTAAATGCACCAAAAAATAATCACATACAAAAACAATAAAAAGGGACCAAATAAAAAAAAATACATAAAACCCTTGGTCACATTCAAAGGTAATCCCCCATGGGAATCCCTAACAAAATACAACACACACACAAACACTACATGTCACAACAACATGGTGACCTTACAATTTTTTGAATTCATCTAGAATTCCAATTTGATCTACTCCAATCCAAAAATCACATCGAACAACATCCATAATATGTTTGTTGTGATATTTTAACCTGCATCAAAACTGAACAAATACCTCCTTCATATAACATCCTCGTGTCCATACACATCAGTGGGTTTCATTTGGTCCATCTCCATTTCTACAAATTTACATATACATTTCAACAATGGATTGGGCGATCGGAACATTCCCAAGACTATTTTATTTGATTTAACATGGAAGAATTATGCTCAATTGAGGGAAGTACATTTGTGGGAGTCCATGAGGTCATTTTTGTAAATATAAAAAGTGTAGTATTTACGAAGGGTTGAGTGATAGTAGTCTTGCTTCCTCCTTTCTTATTGGTGCGCCCAAATTAAAATGTTTGAGCTCTTGCTTTAATTGATCTAAGTTAGGTGTGTCCCTGACTTGTGGATAGTTAATGTGCCATTTTATGTAGAGATTACCTCTCAAAATAGGGGTATAAAAATATGTACGGGTTGGAGAGTTCCTAGTCTTCAATAAAGGTAAATTGGGTTGAATTTCGTATGTTCTGAGCATTTACGAGGCATGTGTCAACCCATAAATTTTCTAGAATGAAACTTGTGTCAGATTTCTTGGTCCATCCTACCTATTACTTTCAGCAATGTTCCTTGGGGAGTTGGTGTGCCCCGAGTTAAGAAACATCCAAACTAGTGAAAAAATGACAAAACATACTTTCTTTCTTTTTCCTTCCACTCTTTTCTGCAAAGGTATTGCATGAAAATATATATAAATTCTCCTAACATGATAATAAATAATACACAACAATGAAATGGGCAAAGCCAGAAATAAAAATTAAGCTACCATCACCAACGCCATTAGTGCGTCCAAGTTTGTAGATCTCGTACCCAACATCTTGGAATTGCTGTTCGTACATGTCCACAAGCTCCTCATTTCGAATCCAGAACTCCTAAGTATGAAGAGAAATGAACTAATATCAGCCCTAGAGAGCAAGATGAAAATCTTGTCTTGGAAACATCCCTTCAATTGAGCTAATTATTGTGTGCTTGCTAGGACTTTTTATAAGAAATAGGTCTATGGATGAAAAGCTAAATAAAATTTCCTTTAGATGAAGCTTGCTACTTATTTAATTTCTAAAAAATTCATAGAAGAGAATCAACAAGTTACATTCGTCTCAATGAGGATTCCATTAAACATGGATGAACAGAACATACTTTTCCACAGCAAATTGGGATGAATAAAGATTGGTGTTTGTCTTCATTAACCAGCCATTCTATCTAGTGAAAACAAATATTTTACTCATTGTAATTTAGATCTCAGCCTTTTCCGTCTACATCATATTAATGGATTACCTAAAGGTATCTCATCACAGGACTTAATCTATCGGTTATCATGTACTCACTACTTCACCAATTGGCACCTCATATGAGGGTTCTGAAAAGAACATTTGGGCATTAACATCAAAATACTATCAAATATTTGGCGTATTTATATCACTTTCAAGATTTCTTAACAAAAATTAAACCAGTAAAATGGCCTGAAACCAATGAGGATTAACGAGTAAAAGGATATTCCCTTTTATCATTTGGTGAACACTGGTGTAATAAGAACATGAATACTTAAATACAAACAAGAATTAGACAAAACAATGGCATATACAGTTTCACAGATGCCAAGATTAGTTTGAAACGAGATTACAATATAGAAGAAAATAAATGAGTAATGGACTATTAGCCTATGACAAAAGACGGAAGATCTAAACAATCTCCCTTAGGTGCCATGACTGACCCCAAATGTGGTTTTGTGATGGGATATGGTAGATGAGATGGTAAAACATCAGTGTGGAATATACAACTGCTTCTGAATCCATTCATACTACACTCTCAAAGGAGTGTGTATCAGCCATGACATTTCTTCCTTTCTTTTCAAACTTCATACTGTTTGAGACTGGTGCCTATGTAAAAACAAAAAACTGGCAAGAAATTATCACAAGAAGATACAAATGAAAAGACCCATGCCAAAGAAGGAATGGTCATGCATCCACTCTAGATTTACTCAGTTTTGATTTGTATCCATTCTTTGTGAACTACTTCCAAAACATAATAATATGCTAGGCATACCAATTGAGGCGGTCCTCAATCAATATTATGCGACCCAGATGTGGCAAACCCATATGAACTTTGTCAAGGTCAAAAGGCATACATCCCACAGGCTACATCACGAACACAGAAGCTTGACTCTTGTGATTTGGGATGAAACCAAACAAACAATATAAATTGAAGTTGCTCTTAAAACTGATAACTCCTAGTGTTAACCAATTTCTGTTATCGGCATAGCCTATGATCTATCAACATTTTACAGAATTATTTCCCCTTTTTTAGAGTTATGGTAAACCTCAAAAAAGCATTTCTAGGAACTTGAAAACATGGTTAATGACTATAATCAAAATTACGATCCTTCTTTTCAGAGACATACCTGCAAACATATGATGGAGGATCTTTTCACGAGCAACATATCAAGTATACTCTTGTTTCGGCTCAACCAGTATTCCCTATACCGACTTTCAAGGATTCCCTGGAAAATAAAATTCAAATGCCCAAACTTGAATCCAACAGATACAAAAACAATCATTTTTTGAAAACTACTATTTATCAAATATGCAGAGAAAGATAAGCTCGTGTCCACATAGAAAACTGCAATGTCAAGCAAGCATAGAAATGAAAATATAGTGAAGCTTATTCACATCATATAAAATTTCTCCAAGGCCTGCTAATCACGTGGGTTATATTAGAAGGGCAAGTCTTAATTGCCTCTCTTTCAACAAGAATATTAATAGTTCAATTCCGGGCCCCGTGTGGTAGAAGCTGGAAATACAAACATGGAAAGCAAATGAACACCATATATAACAAGCTACTCAAGAATGGCATACAGATTGGGTAATGAATAAAAATGAAAAAGGGAAACCATGTCCAGCATAAATGATTTCTCTAGCATTTTTAAGCAATGCCAATTATTTAAAGGAAATGCAAATGGATTGTTTTATCAAACACATATGTTAACCAAAATTTAAATTCATGTATAGTAATTTTAAAAAAAAAAGGTCCTCGTCACTCATAGCATATCCTGTCCATGAACTCCGTCACAAGAAGAGTACAAAAGGGAATATTAAATGGCTAGATCAGTGGGTATAGAAGAGATCTCCTTCACACCAGAAATAAAAATTAAAAAAAAACAGAGAGACACTATGGGAAGAGAAAATTTTAAAACGTAATGCAATCTACAATAAAGAGAAGACTCCAGATACTCCTATACTGATTTACTTATGAATTTAAGGTGGTGACGTTTAGGGATTAAATGTCATCTCACAGTGCCCACTTATTAGGCACTCAATTCAAATCATGTTTTGAGGGTGGGGATGCACGATCCATTGAAGCAATGATTCTAATGAACCAAGGATTTCACCAAATCACGAGAGGAGTCGGCACTGTACAACCTCTACGGCATTGCCAACAACCATGTGTGCAACAAGTATAAGATAGATAAGGGAAATGCCACTCTTCGACAAAACCACAATGTATAATGATCAAAATTCAGAGAAAAACTTACTAAATTGTCAGAAGGGTAGTCATTCTGCATTCTGTGGGAGACCAAGAATGTAAACCTTAGAGCTTTGTATTACAATATTTTGGTTTCTTTTTTTTTGTCAATTTTGTGTCGTTGTAGGGAAAATGCTAGTCAATACTTATTGAGATGTAAGACCAATCCAAACAGATTAGAGTTTTGTAACACCCGCTAAAACTCCCACTTGAGACCCAAGAACAACCTAGGTTTAGTTAGAAAAATTATGGAATAATTTTTTTTAAAAGTGTAAGTACTGAGCAAGTTCACAACAAGTTTCAAGGACAATAAAATTTAACAAACAATATTTTCCTTTAAAACAAGTATTACATCCACACTATAAAGCAATAAGCATAATAAATCCACACCTAGCTCAAATTCTCCTTAGGTATTAATTTAATAACTAGTTAAATTAACACCATAGTTAAATATTCCTTAATTAAACTTTAGAGGGTTAAAAGAGCCAAAACAATTAAATACCCAAGGTATTTAATTCCACAAGGTTTAAACAATTAACAAGGTCTAATTATAAGGGGTAGAACATACATCTAAAAGAAAAGGTTAATTTCTCACTAACCCACTCTCAAACTGACTCATAAGATTCAACTTAATTTTTATCATATTTAATGCACTTAAAACTTCCTGAAAACATTCACATTAGATACGAAATTTCCTCCCATTTCCATTGATATAAAGAAGTCCTCTTAATTCCTCATATTTCTCAAGTTATGGGCCGGCGGGCCTTGGGATGAAAATTTTCCCCAAAAGCGGGCCTACGGGCCTGGGGAAGAAAATTTTCCTAACGTGGGCTTACGGGCCTCGGGAAATTTTTTTCCCAAGGCGGTCTGCGGCCGCGGAAAGAAATTTCTCCTAGAGAAGGAATACAAAATGGCGGAGCGAGGAAGAAAACTTTTCCCAAAATGCAGGCCGGCATAGGAGGGAAGAAACGGCACTTTTTCCCTTTTGGACAAAAAGCGCATTTACCTTCCACGCGGCCGTGAGCCCGTGGTGGGGCTTTCGCGAAAAGAAAACATTCAAACCCTAGGGTTTGAAGGGACGCGTGTCCAAAAATTTTCTAATAAAAGGGAAGGCAGAGTCGCGGAGGAATTTAAGATCTTTAGCTTTTTTTTTTTAAAAGAGCATTAAGGGATTCAATAGATCCAAGCCCTCGACGCCAACGAGCATGATGCCACGTGTCAATCCCGAGGGACGAGTGGGAAAAACATCGATTGGGAAAATTAGAAAATTTAGACATTTTGGATGAAAACGATAAGGGTTAAAATACTTTTCGCCTCCGCCGACACCTCGTGAAGCCACGTGTCGGACAACCATTGGGTCATGGTCGACCGACTAGGTGGGGAAACTAAAAAAATTGCCAATTTTTTTTTAAGCATTAAGGTTAAAACGCAATTGCGCCTCGCCAATGCCTAGCATAGCCACGTGTTAGATCCACATTGGCTGCGAGGCGGCGGGATCGGAGGAAACTAGGAATTTTCACCAAATTTAACAAAAGGTTAACTTTGAAAGCACGGGCCCGCGCACCCGTAGAAATACTTTTCCAAAATGAAGGCGGGGATGCGGGGCCATGGAGAAAAAGATAAATTTTTGCAAAAAAATTAAAAAGGTTAAGTTAAGGGTTGCGTGCCCACGCACTGTGGGAAAGCTTTTCAAAAGTAAAGGGGCAGGTCAGGCCGTGGGAAAATTTCGATAAAATTCTTTTTTGAACTTAGATTATTTTTAAACAAAAATAAAGGTTTCGGTTCAAGCGGAGTGGCGGGGAACTTCATGCCTTTATCGTTTTTTGGAAAAAAGCGCAAAAGGAAAAATTTATTGGCAGTCCTGCGGTGAATATTTTTGAAGCCAAAATGAAGTGAAAACTTCAGAAGGCCATAACTTTTGATTGGGAACTCGATTTTTTGAAAATGATGACTTTTTAGAAAGGTCTTGTGTCCTCTTTGCATTGAGCTTAAAATTTAATTTTTATAAAGTTTGAAGGATCAATTTTATGAAAACATCCTTCTGACATTTAAAAAGTGAACTGGTCTTTTTAACATATAAATTTTGTTCCAATCCACCATGAATTCTTTCTCAACATGCCAAATATACATGGAGGATTTCACTTGGAAGAGTTTAGGATGGATTGCAAGGGTTAAGTTGTTTGATTGATTATCATTTTGAAAATTTCTCAAATTGACAACACACGACAAAGAAACTGTTTGAGTTCAATTTTGAAAAATTATATGAAAATTTCTTAAGTATTTCAGTTTGTTTGGGGTCATTTTGATCTTTCTTAGATTTTATTAATGTTTCAAATGTCTTTCATAGTTTGTAGGGTAGTTCTCGACATTTTTCGATTAATATTTTTGGTTTTATAAAACATCTATGAGATCGATTCGAATAGATATTCTTTTATTTATCATGCCATAAAAACATTTGAATACATTCCATGCTAATTTAAAATATTTAATTTTCCTTCAATCAAATGTAGAACAAGAATGCAATTTTAATTTCTTTTCAAACACGTACTTTTCAAAACACATAGGATGTAATAATTAGAATACATTTTCCAAATTCGAAGAGAGTTGCACAACAATTTAAAAGTAGATTTCAAACAATAATAACTTCATTTTGTAAAGGTAAAACAACATCTATTCATTTCGCAATGATTTCTTTTTACAACTTCTCTTTTATAATGATCAAATAAAACTTACAAGCATATAAATATTTCTCTTTACATTCCTTTTCACTTGTACATAATACGTGAGTATATCTCTTTCACATTCAAATGGAATTTCATTTCCAAAATAGAGTAACTCTTCAACACAAAATATATTACATCGTCATCCACTTGAAGTGGGAAAAAGGTTTACAAAATAAGTCACACAAAGGAATGCCAAATTTTGTCTTCTTTCTCAGCTCCAGAACAACAACAAGAAGATCCACCATTTCCAATTTGATCACAACAAAAGTAGGGGAAAGGAAATACTCTCCACCCAACCAAGACATCCAATGAAAAGGAGAAGTCGCCTCTTCATTTGCCCCCAAGCCCCAACCCCAATGCAATAAGAGATGTTTTTCAACACATGGCAACAAAAATATTCCACACAAAACAATATTTCACCTTCAACACATAGTCAAAAAAAAACCGTAGTTTTGCAACTACATGAAAACAACAACAATACTCGGGCTTCATCATGCAAGCCAAAGGAGCAAAAGAAACTATGGGGGAAGATACTTATGCCTCCCAAAGGGAAAATGGGTATCACCACCGAGAAAGAAAACTACCAAAATATATCATTTCAAATCCCCGATATGCCCTTATGCCTCTCCCAAGTACCCCTTATTCTTCACATTTCCTTATGCCTCCCAACCTCTTATGGCACCCCATAACGAGTAAAGAAATGCAAGCTATTTCTTTTTACAAGGTGGAACCCAAATCCCAACTCCCTCCATACTTATACCTTCCCAAACCACTTATGTCTCCCCATAAGAATTCCCCTAGTCTTCTTCTACACCATTCATAGGCCATCTACCCAAACAGCCCATAGTAAACCAACACATTCAACCATTCAACTATTCACATATGTATAAAAATGAAATAAGAGCATTTCAAGAGCCAAGCTCCTACCTTTCCATGATGGAGTTTGTTCTAAGGTTCCAAAAAACAGCAAGCTTTCCAATGCAAAATAGTCCAAGATCAACAAAGCACAAGCATTCAACAATCTCCAACTTTATCCAATTTGCAAGAGCTCAAACACCAAAAGAAGTTGCCCAAAAATGAAGTAACAAAAGTGAAGTAACCCAAAAACAAGCTAAGGAATTCAAATATATAGAAGAGGGAAAAATGAGGATGAGGTGGATCCGGGTAGAATGCCACATCACAAATCCTAACTCTAACTCATAAGTCAACTTCAATCTCAAAGCATAATAAATAGGTGGGTAAATAATATGACAGTTTACTTACACACTCAATCAAGCCCACACCCCATAAGAACTGAAATTAAAAACATGTAAGGAAGTGCAATTAAAACATACAACTTGACTTACAAAAATGCATAATGAAATTCTAAATTTAACTCCTCAACCATAGGTAAGGTGGTATACAAATTTAAGAGGTGTGGGACAAGTTTGACTTATCCCACAAGCCTCCAAAATCAGCCACGAAAGGAAAAATTTAAATTTCAAAGAAAGTGGAGTGTTTCATACTCCAAATTTTCTAATAAAAGGGAAGGCAGGTCGTCGGAGGAATTTAAGATCTTTAGCTTTTTTTTTTTAAAAAGAGTGTTAAGGGATTAAATAGATCCACGCCTCCATCGATGCCCAACGATGCCATGTGTCAATCCCAAGGGACGAGTGGGAAAAATGCACTGTGGGGAAAATTAGAAAATTTAGACTTTTTGGATGAAAAACGATAAGGGTTAAAATATTTTTTCCTCCGCCAACGCCTCGTGAAGCCACGTGTCGACAACCATTAGCTGCGGGTCGGCCGGCCAATGGGGAAACTTAAAAATTTTTGCCAAATTATTTTTGAAGCGTTAAGGTTAAAGCGCAATTTGCGCCTCTGCCAACACCTTAGCATAGCCACATGTTAGATCCACATTGGCTGCGAGGTGGCGGGGTCGTGAAGGAAACTAGGAATTTTCACAAAATTTAACAAAAGGTTAACTTTGAAAGCGCGGGCCCGCGCTTTGCAAAATGTATTTCCAAAATGAAGGGCGGGGATGCGGGGCCGTGGAGCAAAAGATAAATTTTGCCAAAATATTTAAAAAGGTTAAGTTAAGGGTTACGTGCCCACGCGCCCATAGGAAAGCTTTTAAAAAAGCAAAGGGTAGGGCGCGGGAAAATTTCTCATAAAATTCTTTTTCGAACTTAGATTATTTCTAGACAAAAAATGAAGGTTTCGGTTCACGAAGTGGCGGGAGCTTCATGCCTTTAGCATTTTTTGGAAAAAAGCGCAAAAGGAAATATTTAGCCCAGCGGGTCCACAATGAATATTTTGAAGCCAAAATGAAGTGAAAACTTCAGAAGGCCATAACTTTTGATTGGGAACTCGGTTTTTTGAAAACGATGACTTTTTGGAAAGGTCTTGTCATCCTCTTTGCATTGCGAGCTTAAAAATTTAATTTTTATAAAGTTTGAAGGATCAATTTTATGAAAATGTCCTTATGACATTTAAAAAGTGAACTGGTCTTTTTAACATATAAATTTTGTTCCAATCCACCATGAATTCTTTCTCAACATGCCAAATATACATGGAGGATTTCACTTGGAAGAGTTTAGGATGGATTGCAAGGGTTAAGTTGTTTGATTGATTATCATTTTGAAAATTTCTCAAATTGACAAAAACGACATAAAGAAATTGTTTGAGTCCGATTTTGAAAAATTATATGAAAATTTCTTAAGTATTTTAGTTTGTTTGGGATCATTTTGATCTTTCTTAGATTTTATTAATGTTTCAAATGTTTTTATACTTTGTAGGGTAGTTCTCGACATTTTTCGATTAATATTTTTGGTTTTATAAAACATCTAATGAGAGATCGATTCGAATAGATATTCTTTTATTTATCATGCCATAAAAACATTTGAATTCATTCCATGCTAGTTTAAAATATTTATCTTTCCTTCAATCAAATGTAGAACAAGAATGCAGTTTCAATTTCTTTTCAAACACGTACTTTTCAAAACACAGAGGATGCAATAATTGAATACATTTTCCACATTCAAACAGAGAGTTGCACAACATTTTCAAAGCAGATTTCAAACAATAATAACTTCATTTTGTAAAGGTAAAACAACATCTATTCATTTGAAATGATTTCTTTTACAACTTCTCTTTTACAATGATCAAATACAACTTACAAGGATATAAATATTTCTCTTTACATTCCTTTTTACAAGTACAAAATACAGAGTATATCTCTTTCACATTCAAATGGAATTTCATTTCCAAAATAGAGTAACTCTTCATCACAAAATATATTACATTGTCATCCACTTGAAGTGGGAAAAAGGTTTAAAAAAGAAGTCACACAAAGGACTGCCAAATTTTGTCTTCTTTCTCACTCCAGAACAACAAGAAGAAGATCCACCATTTCCAATTTGATCACAACAAAAGTAGGGAAAGGAAATTCTCTCCACCCAACCAAGACATCCAATGAAAAGGAGAAGTCACCCTCTTCATTGCCCCCAAGCCCCAACCCCAATGCAATAAGATGTTTTTCAACACATGGCAACAAAAGGATTCCACAACACAAAAACAATATTTCACCTTCAACAAGCAATTAAAACAAAACCGCGATTTGCACTACATGAAAACAACAACAATACTCGAAGCTTCATCATGCAAGCCAAAGGAGAAAGAAACTATGGGGGAAGCTACTTATGCCTCCCAAAGGGGAAATGGGTATCACCACCTGAGAAAAAACTGCCAAAATATATCATTTCAAATCCCTGACATGCCCTTATGCCTCCCCCAAGTACCCCTTATTCCTCACATTTTCTTATGCCTCCCCAACCTCTTATGGCACCCCATAACGAGTAAAGAAATGCAAGCTATTTCTTTTTACAAGGTGGAACCCAAATCCCAACTCCTCCATACTTATACCTCCCCAAACCACTTATGTCTCCCCACAAGAATTCCCCATAGTCTTCTCCTACACCATTCCTAGGCCATCTACCCAACAGCCCATAGTAAACCAACACATTCAAGCATTCAACCATTCACATATGCATAAAAATGAAATAAGAGCATTTCAAGAGCCAAGCTCCTACCTCTCCATGATGGAGTTTGTTCCAAGGTTCTAAAAATAGCAAGCTTTCCAATGCAAAATAGTCCAAGATCAACAAATCACAAGCATTCAACAATCTCCAACTTTATCCAATTTGCAAGAGCTCAAACACCAAAAGAAGTTGCCCAAAAATGAAGTATACAAACGTGAAGCAACCCATAAACAAGCTAAGGAATTCAAATATATAGAAGATGGGAAAAGGAGGATGAGGTGGATCCATGTAGGATGCCACATCACACATCCTAAACTCTAACTCATAAGTCAACTTCAATCTCCAAAGCATAATAAATAGGTGGGTGAATAATATGATAGTTTACTTACACACTCCAATCAAGCCCACACCCCATAAGAACTGAAATTAAAAACATGTAAGGAAGTGCAATTAAAACATACAACTTGACTTACAAAAATGCATAGCGAAAGTCTAAATTTAACTCCTCAACCATAGGTAAGGTTGGTATACAAATTTAAGAGGTGTGGGACAAGTTTAACTTATCCCACAAGCCTCCAAAATCAGCCTCAAAGGAAAAATCAAATTTCAAAGAAAGTGGAGTGTTTCATACTCCAAATTTTCTAATAAAAGGGAAGGCAAGGTCGTCGGAGGAATTTAAGATCTTTAGCATTTTTTTTTTTAAAAGAGCGTTAAGGGATTAAATAGATCCACGCCTCCATCGACGCCCAACGATGCCACGTGTCAATCCCAAGGGACGAGTGGGAAAAATGGACCGGTGGGGAAAATTAGAAAATTTAGACATTTTGGATGAAAGCGAGCGATAAGGGTTAAAATATTTTCCGCCTCGCCAACGCCTCGTGAAGCCACGTGTCGACAACCATTGGGCAGTCGACCGACTTGTGGGGAAAATTAGAAAAATTTGCCAATTTTTTTTTGAAGCAGTAAGGTTAGAAAGCAATCTGCGCCTCAACCAACACCTAGCATAGCCACATATTAGATCCACATTTGCTGCAAGGTGGTGGGGTCATGAAGGAAACTAGGAATTTTCACAAAATTTAACAAAAGGTTAACTTTGAAAGTGAGGCCCGCGCACCCGCAAAAATTTTTCCAAAATGAAGGGAGGGGATGCGGGGCCGTGGAGAAAAAGATAAATTTTTGCCAAAATTTTTAAAAAGGTTAAGTTAAGGGTTATGTGCCCATGCGCCACGGGAAAGCTTTTCAAAAAGCAAAGGGGCATGGCCGCGGGAAAAATTTCTCATAAAATTCTTTTTCGAACTTAGATTATTTCTAGACAAAAAATGAAGGTTTCGGTTCATCGGAGTGGCGGGGAGCTTCATGCCTTTAGCATTTTTGGAAAAAGCGCAAAAAAAATATTTAGCTCGCGGGTCCACAAATGAATATTTTTGAAGCCAAAATGAAGTGAAAACTTCAGAAGGCCATAAATTTTGATTGGGAACTCGGTTTTTGAAAAACGATGACTTTTTGGAAAGGTCTTATCGTCCTCTTTGCATTGCGAGCTTAAAAATTTAATTTTTATAAAGTTTGAAGGGTCAATTTTATGAAAACGTCTTCTGTCATTTAAAAAGTGAACTGGTCTTTTTAACATATAAATTTTGTTCCAATCCACCATGAATTCTTTCTCAACATGCCAAATATACATGGAGGATTTCACTTGGAAGAGTTTAGGATGGATTGCAAGGTTAAGTTGTTTGATTGATTATCATTTCGAAAATTTCTCAAATTGACAAAACGACAAAGAAATTGTTTGAGTCCGATTTTGAAAGGTTATATGAAAATTTCTTAAGTATTTCAGTTTTTTGGGGTCATTTTGATCTTTCTTAGATTTTATTAATGTTTCAAATGTCTTTCATAGTTTGTAGGGTAGTTCTCAACATTTTCCGATTAATATTTTTGGTTTTATAAAACATCTAATAGAGATCGATTCGAATAGATATCTTTTATTTATCATGCCATAAAAACATTTGAATACATTCCATGCTAATTTAAAATATTTAATTTTCCTTCAATCAAATGTAGAACAAGAATGCAATTTTAATTTCTTTTCAAACATGTACTTTTCAAAACACAGAGGATGTAATAATTCTGAATACATTTTCCAAATTCTAAGAGAGAGTTGCACAACAATTTCAAAGCAAATTTCAAACAATAATAACTTCATTTTGTAAAGGTAAAACAACATCTATTCATTTACAATGATTTCTTTTTACAACTTCTCTTTTACAATGATCAAATAAAACTTACAAGCATATAAATATTTCTCTTTACATTCCTTTTCACAGTACATAATACAGAGTATATCTCTTTCACATTCAAATGGAATTTCATTTCCAAAATAGAGTAACTCTTCAACACAAAATATATTACATTGTCATCCACTTGAAGTGGGAAAAAGGTTTACAAAAGAAGTCACACAAAGGATGCCAAATTTTTTCTTCTTTCTCGGCTCCGAACAACAACAAGAAGATCCACCATTTACAATTTGATCACAACAAAATTAGGGAAAGGAAATTCTCTCCACCCAACCAAGACATCCAATGAAAAGGAGAAGTGCCCTCTTCATTGGCCCCCAAGCCCCAACCACAATGCAATAAGAGATGTTTTTCAACACATGGCAACAAAAAGATTCAACAACACAAAAACAATATTTCACCTTCAACACAAATTCAAAACAAAATTAGTAGTTTGCAACTACATGAAAACAACAACAATACTCATGCTTCATCATGCAAGCCAAAGGAGCAAGAAACTATGGGGGAAGCTACTTATGCCTCCCAAAGGGGAAATGGGTATCACCACCTGAGAGAAAACCACCAAAATATATCATTTCAAATCCCTGACATGCCCTTATGCCTCCCCCAAGTACCCCTTATTCCTCACATTTCTTTATGCCTCCCCAACCTCTTATGGCACCCCATAACGAGTAAAGAAATGCAAGCTATTTCTTTTTACAAGGTGGAACCCAAATCCCAACTCCCTCCATACTTATACCTCCCCAAACCACTTATGTCTCCCCACAAGAATTCCACCTAGTCTTCTTCTACACCATTCCTAGGCCATCTACCCAAACATCCCATAGTAAACCAACACATTCAACCATTCAACCATTCACATATGCATAAAAATGAAATAAGAGCATTTCAAGAGCCAAGCTCCTACCTCTCCATGATGGAGTTTGTTCCAAGGTTCCAAAACAACAAGCTTTCCAATGCAAAAAAGTCCAAGATCAACAAAGCACAAGCATTCAACAATCTCCAACTTTCTCCAATTTGCAAGAGCTCAAACACCAAAAGAAGTCACCCAAAATGAAGTAACAAAAGTGAAGTAACCCAAAAACAAGCTAAGGAATTCAAATATATAGAAGAGGAAAATGAGGATGAGGTGGATCCATGTAGGATGCCACATCACACATCCTCAACTCCAACTCATAAGTCAACTTCAATCTCCAATGCATAATAAATAGGTGGGTAAATAATATGACAGTTTACTTACACACTCCAATCAAGCCCACACCCCATAAGGACTGAAATTAAAAACATGTAAGGAAGTGCAATTAAAACATACAACTTGACTTACAAAAATGCATAATGAAATTCTAAATTTAACTCCTCAACCATAGGTAAGGTTGGTATACAAATTTAAGAGGTGTGGGACAAGTTTGACTTATCCCACAAACCTCCAAAATCAGCCTCAAAGGAAAATTTAAATTTCAAAGAAAATGGAGTGTTTCATACTCCAAATTTTACTTACACATCTCTTACACATTACTTACACATCACTTACAACACTTAATTCAAGATCCAACAACTCCAATAATTACTTTCTTATGACCCATTTTAATTAATTGATTCAACAATATGATTACTCACAATTATTTACACACAATTTAATAAATAATGAAATGATTAAACACACCACTAAATAAACACATACAATCATCCATAAAAGGAACCAAATAAATAATACACAACCCCTTGGTCACATTTAAAGGTGATCCCCCTGTGGGAACCCCTAACAAAATCAAACACACACAAAACAATACATGTTGCCATGGTGACCTAATTCATCTAGAATTCCAATGTGGTTGGTCTCCAATCCCCCGATGTTTGTTGTGATATTTTAACCTGCAAAAAACAAATACCTCCTTCGACCTCGTGGTCATATTAGAACATCCAAAATAACTATAAAATATTACTTCCAAAATCATCTATATATATGAATCACAACAACATCTAGGAAAATAATAACATCATTTACAATTTCATCAATAACCATATGATCATCAAATCACTTCAATTTTTCCTAGGTCTACTCAATATATCCAAACATCACATGTCCGAACAACATCCATAAATATAACCATGTTGAACAATATATCAACATCAATATATAAAATGTCTCTAATAATCATCATGCATCATATATGAATCAAGGTCAACAATAATCCATGATCCAACATCTAACATCATACTAAATCAAAAGTCACAATAATGTCCATAATATAGTCGGTAGTATCCCGATCAATATCAAAGGGTGTCGAAGGGAAGTGGGCACTATAATTTTAAAGAGATTGTTCTCCTAAAATGGGAACTTCTTGTAACTTCCCTATTTTATACCTTCACACACAATTGAAACCTTCAAATACACATATCTCTTTTAACTATTGTTGTTGTACAAAAACATAGGCTTTTCATCATCTTGGAACTAGCAGTACCCAGAAAGAGGGTTTCACCTACCCACTTGGGCGTTGTGACCATATGATATGATTTCATGAACAATGACAATGAATCTATCCCTCACTCAAAAATGAATTGAAAATATTGGAGTTAACATATTGTGAAACATCAAGTTAGCACTTAGCATATATTCTAAACCCACCTTGCAGCTATACATATGTGAGCTTTTCGTTTATATATGGAGCAATCAGACAAATTTCGCGCAAATCTGTCAGGTATATCATCAGCGTTCACAATATAGACACAGATAGAAATACCAAGAATTCAAAAAAATCTACGATAAAATAATATATGAAAATGATTCTGATATACAGCAACTTAAGTTTCTAAATCAGGGTCCAGGCTTGCAATGTCATATATTAAGCACAACAGAATAATCCCTTTATAGAACTGACAATAATTACACGAGGCTATGGCCGAGATTCTTAACCCACCTCGCCATTGATGCGCTTGTATATTGGGGCCAAAATATTGAAAGTTGAACAGGTCACCGAGCTCTCTGCAGAACTTGCATGGCGGTTGTCATCATCCGTAAAGCACACGGTCACAAGCCTTGTCTCTTTTGTTCTACTACTCCTGCTGGGCAATAGGCTTCTGTGGGTGATGCCCAAAATCTGATTGTGTAAGCCCCCAACATGGAACCGTCCTTCTAAATCCCTATCTCCTGTGGACACCACATCTCCTCTTGACATACCTATATTGCAATAAGACGAGGGAAATAGAAAATTCCTTCTAGACCTTACTGTAATATCATTTTTAGAACTGGTGGGGAAATCCTGTGCTTTTGAAGTCCCTGGCTCACAGAATTCTCGTAGTGGTATTCTCGTGCACTTTGTGATTCCGGGGGGCCCAAGAGAGGATGTTGTTGTGTCATACGAATCCGTGGATTGCAAGCCAAGTCATGACCCACTTTGAAATTTAGCAATAACAAAACAGTACGACTAAAAGTATAAGAGAGTGAACAAATTTACGAAGGAAAAACACCAGACTAAAAGTAGAAGCAAGTGGATATGGATTTTACCTAATGCCCACATTCTCAATTTTGCTTTTCCTTCCTTATGAAGACTGTGGGCATTTCCATTAGAACAGAGTTCTGCTATACAATTGAAGTATGGGTGCTAATCGAATATATTCTTATACAAAAGCTCATTGACCGAGAACCAAATTTGTAGAACTCGGTCATAAGAGGAGGCTAAGAAATATAGTTCTCTTTTACATACAAGTATAAATAGAATTTAAATGCATACCTCGCAGAATTCAATTTAACGCATGGGATTAACTGGAACTTGTGCTTTTGAAGTCCCTAGCTCACGAGAATTTTTGTAGTGGTATTCTCGTGCACTTTGTGATTCCGGGGGGGCCCAAGAGAGGATGTTGTTGTGTCATACGAATCTGATGGATTGCAAGCCAAGTCATGACCCACTTTGAAATTTAGCAATCACAAAACAATACGACTAAAAGTAGAAGAGAGTGAAGAAATTTACCAAGGAAAAACACCGAGACTAAAATCGGAAGCAAGTGGATATGGATTTTACCTAATGCCCATATTCTCATTTTTATTTTGCTTCTTATGAAGAGACTGTGGGCATTTCCATTAGATAATGAAGTATGGAGTTCGAATATATTCCTATACAAAAATTGAAGGATGGGTGAGGATAAGGATATATTCTTATACATAAAGCTCATTCACCAAGAACCAAAGTTGTAGAACTAGTCATAAAGAGAGGCTAATAAATATAGTTCTCTGACCGAAGAGGTTAAAGGTTACATACAAGTATAAATAGAATTTAAATGCATACCCACAGAATTCAATTTAAAGCGAGATTGAAAGGAACTTGGTGAGCTGAAGAAGAATGAAATTATAGTGTTAGTGACCAAAGTAGTTAAAGGTTAATGCATGCAAAATCTATAAAATAAATTTAAAAATAGTAAAGCCAAAGCAAGCATGAAAAACCCGGACTAAAAAGCGAAGCAAGTGGATATGGGTGTTACCTAATGCCCATATTCTCATTTTTTATTTTCCTTCTTTATGAAACAAAAAGATGTGGGAATTTCCATTGGAGAAGCATATACCCCATACAATTGAAGTATGGGTAACCAGACCAAGATATATTCCTATACTTTAAAAACCTCATTGACCAAGAACCAAAGTTGTAGAACTTGTCATAAGAGGAGGCTAAAAATATAGTTCTCTCTCTTGCTACATACAAGTATAAACAAAATTTAAATGCATACTGGATTAGAATTCAATTTAACTAACGTTAGTCGGGGATTGATATTATTTATTGGAACTTGGAGAGCAACACGAAAATTCGAAAAATGAAATTATAGTGTTAGTGACTAGTAGTTAAAGGTTAATGCATGCAAAAACTATAAAATAAAATTTAAAAATAGTAAAGCCAAAGCAACATGCAAAATCAGAAAAACAAAATTGTTAAAAATAGCAAAAGCAAAATTGTTAAAAATTGCAAAAGCAAAATTGATAAAAATAACAAAACCGTCAAATTTGACATATTTATATTTGTCCCATGAATGTCCGCAAAGCATAATATTTTTCACATAGGGAGAATGTATTGAATATTTTTACTTCACCATCCACAACTATTTTGGCATAATAAACCAAATATTTTTTATAAATTAATATACCATTGTGGCAGGTTTCACAAATAGTATTTTCTTACAAAGTATATATAATATTTACAAACAAAAAAATCTTGGAAAAAAGTACTCACCCTTAGGTTATGTTGTTGCCTGTGCTTGAACGAGAAGCATAAACCCCAGACATCATTTGAAGTCATTTCCCATCTGAAACTCATAACCAGATCCAAGTATCCATCCATCCAGAAGATGCACTTTGTCATTTTATAAAAGAAAATTTGGTGGCTATGTTTGCGATTGAATTGATCCATTTCTTTAAGAGTTCCTTCTCTCTTATCTCCTCCACCTCATTCTTTGCTTCTTCAAACGTTGCCAAACGCCATCCATTTGGAGTGAAATAACTCCTCTCCACTTTCTGGAAAGACGTGTTTAATTTCTCCACAGACTCACCAACGCTCTCTCAACAACAAAAACCATGTATATGACCCCAAAAAAAAAAATCCACTCTCTTTTCAACATCTATATTAACGTATATAAACATCAATTAAGAGAGTGCCATAATAAATAAAATTTGGATTAAGAACACTAAATTTAACTATAGTCGGAAAAAATATAAGAATTGATATTATTTATTAGAACGGTGAGAATAGCAACACAAAAATTCATACAAAAACACATTATGCAATTAAAAGAGGTCCCTCTCCTCTGTGTTTATATCAAAGAAAAAGACATTGGAAAAGTATATATCCCCTTTGTCTAAATCGTTAAGAGTTTCTTCCTTTCAAAAGAGAAGCCCATTCTTTGTTATTTATCTATTAAATACACACCATTAAGAGAAATTTATAGGTTATATTTACAGTGGAAACTAAAATGTGTAATTAAAATTACATGAATAATTTAAGGCATAGTTTTTTTGCTCTTTCTAAGAGTATGTGGAGTGGTACATTTTTATGATGAAGAGTTATATAAGTATTTTTTTACATTAAAATTGTAATTAATTTTATGCCATTAAAAAAAATATATTACAACATAAAACAGTAATTATTATATTATTATTTTTTATATTAAATATTTAAAATAATAATTTTAAAATTAAATATATATATATATATATATATATATATATATATATATATATATATGTTCATAATTCTTAAAAACAACCACCAATCCAATCAAATATTATTTTAAATTATAAGAAATGATGAAATATTTATATTTGTAGCCAATGAGCATAACCTACAAAACATGGAATGCGTAAAAGATACATTTAAACTTGATCAAACTTATTTCTATGCCCTTAAAAAACATATCAAACTATAGCTTTAATTGATCATAATATCTAAATGGACCAAAATACAAAGAGTTTGGATAATAAATTCAAAATAAAGAAAGGGAGAATGTATTGAATATTTTCCAAACAAAATTACTTCACCATCCACAACTATTTGTGGTCACATTCATCACCATTAGTGTTTTTTTTTAGATTTCTAGTAATTTTAATTGAAGATAAGAAAAATGGTGGTCAAGAAGTTAGTATTTATAATGATGAAGTTGTTTGGCTCACAAAGAACTCGCTATAGAATAAAACTCGTCTAATACAAATGTTACGACAATAAAAAGAAATGAGCGTATTATAACGCTTTAAGAAAAATTGGTAGAATAGTCTTCCCCTCATGTCAATTAGGAAAAAACCAAACAAGTCTAAGAGAGTTATTTAGTACCTAATCCATACAATAATTATTTAAAGTGTTATTATGTTTGTTCTTCAATAGAAAAATAACAATAAAGAAAAATGGTGAATGCATTAAATAAATCTACAATAACTATTAAACCAAGGCCCATTATTTTGTTATTATGTTTGAAGGAATTTTATTAAAAGAACCAAGTTTTAATTTATAATAACTATCCATGTTTTCAATATGATTCATGAAATTATTTTTGTACGGAATATCTTTTAATTCTATTTTAATGATTTCTATAAAAATTAATTGATATTTTAGGGAAGAAATATTTTTAATTGTACTTATTTGAATTAGTTGATATTGATTATTGGTTATAGATATCTGAGGAAAAATGTCAATTTAAGTATTTGTTAGAGGTTGAGTTTGTTTCATATATAGATCCTCACCATAATTTTATATCCAATCAAGATATTTTAAATTTTTCTATAAATCATTTTATAAAGAAAATTTGGTGACTATGTTTGTAATTTGATCATGATTACATATCAGCATTATTTTTTTATTATGTTTAAGGGATTTCGTACGGCATGTTTTTCTTGGTGATGAGGAGCCTTTCACATGGAGATCATATTTGAAAAAGGTTTTATTCATGTTAAGATGTAGAATGGGAATACATGGCATGGCTATTGAAGGATGGTAGACATGTGTTGACATTAAGATGAAATTTGGGCGTGATTGGGAAGTGATAATTGTATTCATTTGTGTGAAATTTGCGCTTTGATATGGCTGACGGTGCAAGAATATTGGAAGGTTAATGTACATGTACCACACCACTTTGAGAAAATCAACACGTGACTTCTCCGATATTTCACTTGTTCTCGACCTCCATAGTAGTCAAGTTCATGCTATTTGCATGGGATAGTCAATTTAGAATGGAAATGGGTGTGTATGTGTATGGTAAAGAACAAACTAATGAGGAAAATCTATGTCATCAGACACGACAATATTGGGATCTTTGAGTTTAGGGAAAAGAAATCCTCTCTAACATTCAGAAGTGGTATGATTGAATGATCAAATATAATTGCAACTTGAAGACTACAATTAATATCGAGATTCTTTCCTCTTTGGTGAGACTATGTTTACTATTTGTTGGACACGACAAAAGTGACTTGCGGGTGCATCGCATGCATTTCCAGGACAAGGTCATGTAAAGCAAGAATTGAGAGGTTTAGTTAGTTCTTTGATGACTAGTTCTTTCCATGATTGACTATAGGTACTTATGGGTGATTGACTAGTTCTTTTTTTTGGTCTATTCATGGAAAGTTCTTAGCTTGATCGACTATTATGTTTAATACATAAATTTTTGCGATGATTTCAAGTGAGAGTGGAGATGACCTTATTGAAACACTAATGCACGTAAACCAATGTTAATGTTTAATTGGTCAACATGCTCATTGGGTTATGGTATAATTGCGGGATCATCGATCGAAAAACTCGTTGGACACACAGAAAGTTGTGGATATTATATGACCATGTGTGTAATCAAACCCTAGTTTTAGGGGCGGTCCAAGAATCGATAATCCTAAACCAAAGTTAATCAATTGGTCAATGCCCATTGCAAATGTTTAGTGTCGAGTATTTATTC
This sequence comes from Taxus wallichiana var. yunnanensis, assembly GCA_018340775.1. Classification (NCBI taxonomy): domain Eukaryota; kingdom Viridiplantae; phylum Streptophyta; class Pinopsida; order Cupressales; family Taxaceae; genus Taxus; species Taxus wallichiana. Next base: position 217,169,072 of record CM031241.1, on the reverse strand, counting down.
TATCTTTTCAATATAAGTTACAGAGTTTGAATATAATTTTCAAATGTAAACTTGTATCAATGTCGTCATTTATCAATCTCGCACGTTTGATTATGGGACCAAAGGATCACAATTGAATGTTTTTCTATTGTGGACCTTTGATGGTCATACGTTGAATTGAATTAATTTAACAAAACAATCTAGTTTATCAAATGAAATTTAAACTATGTTTTTGGTATTTTTCACAGCATATTTGAGCAAAACAAAGAAATTAAACTAATCTAACAAAAAAAATATATTTTTCTTTTCCAAGATCTTTAATAACACTCCTAATCTATTGATGATTAAAACTAAAATAAATAATTATCTGGTTGTAGCTAACTATCTATGCAAATGTATGAATCTAGATCTAAATAACTGAATTAAATTAATCAAAATCCTTGAAACCCTACCTCATAGATAGAGAACAAATCATAACCCTAGAGGAGATATCATTCCCCACAACTTCCTCGTAATGTCAAAGAGTAAACTTCCTAATTATTTGATCTACTTTGTGATTATCCGAATATATGAAATGAACAATTTACTACTTTATTTGATATGAACATGTAATGAATAATTCCAATTTAATAACTTTGAACAATTAAAGTAAACAAATACTAACTCCAGCCTAGAAAAGCAAGATCTTTGGAAAATCGATAGTGTTGTTCTTTTCCCCTCGAGAGTGTTTGTTCTTCTCTCGTGTGTGTCCAAATGAGTCCAAGTAATGGGAATGCAAAGGAAACAGAGGATAAAGCGCTTGAGAAATGGCATATCAAGGTAGTCCAATTGCAATGCAAGTAGAAGAGAGATAGCAAAAGAGATCATACTTTGGCTATGCAATTCCTAGCAGGATTGTGGCAGCAATACTATGCAAGATACACAAAATTCTCAAAGCCATTTTCTTGAATACAAGCATTCAATATATAAGAATTGGGACTTGGAGGTTCCTTCATGCATAAGGAAAGAAGAGGTAGTTCCAATGACTAAATCTATTTAAAAATAGAAGAGGGAAGGAAAACCATGCAATCAAGACTAATTTCGTGATTTTGTTCACGAACGCATCCTAAAAGTGAAGTTACGTGAAACGTCACATGTTAAAAATACGCATGGAGAAATATGGAAAAATCATACATGACCGCCACCCTGTGCAAGGCGGTTATTTCAAGACCGACGCCTACTTAGGGGGCGGTGGTCCTAGGATCGCCACCGAGAAGGGAAGCGGTCCGGTACTTAAGACAAAAATATGAACAGAAGACATAGTAAAGCTGGAAAAAGTGTGGGAAAGCTAAATAAGGATATCTATCCTACAAATATTCACTATAAATGGGTTTGGGGGCTCGAACACCTTTTTAAAGGACCTAAATCATCACCGGGCACTTTTTAGATGTTTTTCGATGATGTAGCATGTGAAAAATCAAAGTGCATATAGTTACCATGGGTGATATTTTGGTGGAAAGAGGTAAGAAGGTGAAACCTTGTATTTAACCCGATAATAGAACTAATGCTTGTAATGTTGGCTTCAAACACAAATACAAAATTTTGGCACTATAGGATCGGATCATATGATCCATAAGGGCATGCAAATCTTAAAGAAGAATTTGCATGGATATACGTAAACATGTTTGTATTTCTATGAGAACTGTGTATATGAGAAAAAAACAAGTAATTTTTCTCAAGGTTGGACCTACAAAGAAAGATATTAAGTTGGATCCGTACACTCTTATGTGTGTGGGGGTGGCTCAGTATCATCTCTTAGGGTTTCAAATTATTATGTAATTTTTATCGATGATATAATAAGGAAAGTTTGGGTATATCGTATTATAAATAAATCTGATGTATTTGACACTTTTGTTAAATGGAAAGATTTGGTAGAGAATGAAATGGTTCTTAGGGGAAAATGTCTCATATAAAATAATGGAGGGATTATTGTAGTAAATGATTTTGATTATTATTTTTCTAAGAATGGAATCCACAAGAAAAAAATGGTTCCAGAATTACGCAGAGAATGGGGTGTCAGAAAGGATGAATAGGACAATAATGGAACGAGTTAGGATCATGAGGTCACGTGTAGGACTACTCTCTTTCTTTGGGGGTGAAGCGATGAGACATCTGTGTACTTGATAAACAAAGGAACCTCAAGTTACTTGGATGGAGGCATACCCGAGGAGGATTGGTCTAGTAAGAAAGTTAATTACTCATTTCTTAGAGTCTTTGGATGTGTGTTCAAAGAAAAGTTGTAAAAGCCACAAACTTGGGGTAAGAATTCCTAAAGAATCCCCAAAGGCTTTAAACAACAAATCAGTGGACCATCCGATAAGAAATGAGCAAGGTTTCCTAATTAGCATACATTATGAAGTAAACAATCAAATTAAACTAATTAAAACTACCTCTATTCTTTGAAATCTTGAAATAATGAACCTAATAAGTCCTAAGCAATCAGTTTTAGTGATTAAGAGAAAGATATCTCACCATTATAGGCCTTTAAGCCAATGGTTATTCTCTTTTACTCTACAATTGGTGTTATAAAATGCAAAAAATGAAGTAAATAGCTCAATATCTAAACTAGAAATGAAATCTAGAACCTAGATGCAAAATACTATAATTTGTGCTTAGGAAGAAGGGAGGAATTCTTGAAAATGAGAGAGGGGTTCTAACCCTATATATAGCTTTCCATTTTGGAAAATGGGAGATTTGGGTGCATGTGGGACAAACACTAAATTCCAAAACCACTTTTAGTGCAAGTCAAAGCTTACTTTGACTAGGTTGAGGAGGATAAACCATGTTTAGGGTTAGTTAACCCTGTTTAGAAGATAATTAGGGTTTAGAGAGAGTTTTGAAGGTCGATCAATCCAATGGAATGGTTTGATAGGCCATGAAAGGTGGTAGAAGTATACTAGCAGAAAGTAAGAAGCTAATGTAGTTAGAATGAAGCTATTATAGCTTGTTTAAATGGTTTACAAGAGGAAAAATGACCAAAAGGATGTCGTAGGAAGAAAGTTAGATAGGTCAAATGGTGGTGTAGCATCGTCGGTTTGTAGGAGAAGTCTAACCGGTGTAATATTTGTTGTAATAGTGCATTGATCAAACTACAGGTGTCTACATTTGTCCCTCTTTGAGGTGATGTAAGCTACATCACTTCAAAGAAAGTAGACAAATACAAATGAGAAGAAATTTTTGAAGGGATAGAAGAAAAATTAGTAGGACGAAGGATGCCCCCTCGAGTGTCGATGGGGTGATAGAAGAATGTGATCGACGATCAAAAAGAAAATAAGAAAGAGGATAGGGGTGTGAAGAGAAGAAGATGAGAAACAAGAAAAAGAGATATTGAGTTATCCACAAATCAATTGTATTCAATATTTAAATCATCATTTTTCTTAGAGACCTCCTCATCGGTCCTTATTAAAAAGAATAAACAAAAGTGTAGTATGACATGAAAAGCCATATACAAAAAAATGTCCATTGTTAAAAACACCAACTCCATGCAACATAAAAATGCAATGCAATACGAGAAAGTAAAAGATGCCTAACATGCAACATACATAATGCAATGCAATACGAGAAATTAAACGATGCATGCAACATACATAATACAATGCAATATGAGAAAGTAAAAATAACCTAAGAAACATAATGTAATGTTTTTGTTATCAGTTAATAATCAAATAACCCTAGTGATTAGGTGAGAGGAATAAGTGACATAATGAAAAGCAATGTGCAAAAAAACTCTTCACATGTGAAGTAAATAAGATGGGGGGATCAAGATGATCCATGAGTCACGCACATGAGCAGTGAGAATGATGATATGATGTTCATACGTTTTTGATGATGAACATAAATGTTTTGATGTCTAAAAATGAAGTTTATGATTTTGAAAGTTTTCTAAAAAGTATGGAAGAAGAGAAACATGGATGCCCCTAGAGATAGATGGGATGTACAAGGGCAAAAGGCCACGTGCATGCGCAAGAAGGGTGAAGATGCAAAAATGTAAGTTGGCAAACTCTTCCTAAAATCACATGATATGTGATGATGAAAATAAAATAATGAAAAGGAAGGGAGAAGACTATTTTGTGAAAGGGGAAAAAGGTGTCCACAAACATGTCAAAAAAGGTAATCTTATACACATGGATGTTCTGAACGAAGCAGAAGAATGATGTGAGTGATATGAATGTAGCTTAGAACCCTCGCGATGAAGAAGTGATTACCAAAGGCATAAATCGTGAGATGAGATAGGACTAGAGTAAGAGTCGAAAAGGTCAAAAAAAAGACACTTGGTAACATATTAATCCTGCATACTCATAGAGATCCAGTGTGTGAATGTGGAATTAAATTACCTCTTGAAGGGAAGATTTAATAGACAACAAGTGAAAACACCCTAGCCAACGTGTAGGAAAGATTGATTTTGAAAGGTGATTTTTGAATGAAGGGTGGAAGGATAGCCGTACATTGCTCATTGCTTAGCCGAGCTGCATTCATAGCCTCGATGGAGATGCATTTGATTCTAATCACAACATTTCTCTAATGCCGATCAGGAATCCATAGCCCGATAGAGATTATTGAAATACCCCAAGAGAGAGTTATATATCAATTTTATTTTACTTTTAGCATTTTATTTGAGCATTTGAATTTTGATTGAGTTTGATTCTTTTGCTTTCTAAAAACTTATTTCAGCTCTCTTGTTTGATAAGGAGTTAAGAACCAAAATGGCTTGATGGAAGGAGGTGGAAGTGATTTTGATGATGACATTGGCTAGTGTCAACAAATATGTCCAAAATTTCTTCACAAAAAGTTTATTAGATGTTGAATGTGATAGGACTCCATGAGGTCAGTCATTCTTTAATTTACCAAGGTGATAAAAGACCAGGTCAAACAAATACGATAGATATAAATGTCACAAAATGTGTGCAAATAGGCTAATCAAAAGATCACTGAAGGGATAAAAATGATAGGAAGACTTGTAGAAGAAGAGTAAGAAAGGGAAGAAAGAATATCCATGTGTACGCAATACCTTATTGTAATGTTTGATCTTTGTACCACTTTGATTTTTTTCTTTCAAATGTTTTCTCATGTTTTTTGTGTTTTTGAATAGCTTTTGATTTTTAGATTTTTGATAGTTTTTGTAAAGGTGGGACCAACAAATTCACCCTGTGTGGTAAGATCCAACAACAATGTTTGTAATTTATTTGATAAGGGAGACTAAGCGTGATTGTTTATCAAGAGTCATGTTATCTCGATGTCGATGATTGTGGTGAGCTCATACTCAACAAATGACTACGATTTATCTTGAAACATGGATTTCGTATGCGGGAGTTTGAGTTCCCTATCCATAGGTTTATGTACTTTGCGCCATACTTGATGGTTATGTTGATGTGCATTCTTGAATCGCACTTGATTTTTAACCTTAAGATCATTTACTTTGTTGGGAGCTTTAGAGCTCTTGGAAGTTTTGACTTGAGCTTGATAATGAACCTATTTGGGTTTTTTATAAGCTGATGCATGACTTGTCTGATCGAGAAGGAGAAGAAAGTGAACATTTATGATTGATGATAGGAATGATGGGGATGATGGTGGGCTTCCCCAGTCATTGGTAGAAGGATTATGTGATGGACGAATAGGATACGGTCCAAGAATTGAAGAGGATGGACTACCAGGAAGTGAGCCACTAATAGAAGATGACGAAGGGCTACTAGGATATGGCCCTAAGATGGAAGAAATTGGGCTATGAGGACATGGTCCAAGAATATAAGATGAGGGTGAGGGACTACTAGGGTGTGGCCAAAGTATCGATGAGTAGGGGCTACTCGGAGGTGTCCCATAGATAGAAGAGGATGAAGGGATACTAGGACATGGCCCAAGAACAGAAGGTAATGGGCTACAAGGAGGTGACCCATAAGTAGAAAATGGAGGGCTACCCGGGTGGCTTTAGGATAGAAGAAGGATGGATTCTAGGCCCAAGAATAGAAGAATATGATGGGATACTAGTGGTGACCCAAGGTGAGATTTTGATTGAGGAATGATGATAGATAAGGAATGATTGGGAAATGAGAAGATAGGCCATGGATCAATGCTAGACCCCGACATCTCATCATGTTCAGAGGAAGGTGAAGATGGAATAACAAAAGAAGAATCAAGTTCCATGAACTTAGGCTCTTCCTTTATGTTTTGATAAAAGGGATTAACTTATTTTCCCAATACATGAGCGTATCGAGTTCAAGAAAGAACCCTTGTTTGTAATCCTCTAAAGGGATATCTTCGTGTAGTCTGATTGTTCCTTCATCCTAAGAGAAATCAATCAGTAGAGGTTTTTGTTCTTTGACCATAGGAGGTTGAATAGAAGAAATGGGTCCGATAAGCGGGAAGATTGATTGACAGAAGAAGATGAATCAAGAGAGGAAGTAGGCTTAGAGGCAAGTGTCTCATGAATGGATGATTTAGATCTAGACCTAGGTCATTTTTCCGTAAGAAAGACGACGTAATGTAGGTTGGAAATTAGGATCGCATAGCCATCTGTTAAGTTACGACATAGGTGTCAGTCGAATTAGATGATTGACTAGATGTAATCTCGAGTCATGGAACTCTTCGATGGAGGAAGAGGTCATTGAGACGATTGATGAAGGAGGTCCTGCGAAGAAAGGGAGGACCGTGACTCAAGAACCGAATTAGATGTTCGATTGATGGAACTTAGAGTCACATGAGTCTTCAAAGGAGGAATACATCATTGAGGTGAGTTGGAATAAAGGTCCTGCGAAGGAAGGGAGGACCGTGATTTAGGATTTTATCTAGGGGTATCCGAACAATAGTTGGGATCCGAATCTTCAGAAGAAGAGTGGGAATCCGAATGGTAGTTTGGATCTGAATAAGAAGAAGAGTGGGGGAACCTAAATAATAATTTGGATCAAAATCGTCCAAACCATACCACCGACTATGAGCTGAAGGTGGGGAATAGGTACCCAGGTGGGACTTCTAGCGCGAAGAACCAAATGAGGCTTATTTGTAATGGGAATATTTTGATGTGAATGCCTAAACCTAGTTTTGTATTGTGATAAATGTGAGAAACCGCATGATAGTTAGTCATGGTTGGGGTTGTTTAAGTACAAATGTATAGGCCTAGATAGCGTGATAAAACTTCTTCAAAGTGAAGAAGGCTCCATGTCGATTCGGGTATCATAATGGCAACCAACTAGACATCGTGTAAGTATAGAGATGTGTGTGTGATTTTAGAAGAAGGTCTAAGGAAAATAGACACTGTCGTGATGACACAATCTCAATGAGATCAAAGGGTATTTTCCTAGAAAACAAGTTTTCGAATGAATAATCACAAGGAACAATCATGCAAGTGTGAAACACAAATCCAATCATCAAGGAAATACACCCTGTGCAAATGGGTGTTCAAAGTGAGTTCGATGCAAAGATGATCAACACAATGTCAATATTTATGTCAAGATCGAAATGAACAAGGTGTAAATATTAACAAAGGGTAGATGTGACTCCCAATCAAAGGATACAACGATGCATTCAACAACCAACAAGGCCAAAATGTTAAAGGGGGATTTACAAATGTAAGCCACGTAACCACACCAATTGGACACGTCTATCAAGCTTCACGAAGAAGCAAGATATTAGTGTCAAAGTGGTATCAAAATGACACAAACAAAGTAAGCGACACCTTTCAAGATTTGGGACAATGTTTGAAATCAAACCAAGTTGAAGTATACTAAGGATGTGCTAAAATGTGGGCAGCATAATGCCACAATGCGGACACTTAGATCATGTTTACGAGAAACATGACATAAGTATCTTAATTGTGTCAAGACAATGCAAACAAGGTAACACGTAAAAGGGAGATCAAATGATGAAGTAATCCTAACTATTATGACGATATTGACTTGGGTATCAAGATCACAAAGGCTACCAATGATATAAATACATCTCCACACACTTTAGATGTTTAACTAACCCAACCACAAACATGGATGGGTATAAACGGACAAAAAAGTGGTGAAACAATCAATTGATAACGTAGAGGTAGTCACTCTTCCTTTGATCAACAAAGTGTCAAAAGAAAGTGAAGGAAGTAGATCAAAATGGGGGTGAAAAATGTTGGCCTCACTTTGGCAGAGTTTCACCTTACCTTAAGGTAAGTGAAAACTAAGTCGAGTAACGCGTCACACGTTTCATGATGAAATAATGGCTCACAACTCAACACAGTTTTGAAATGGTCATAGTGGACTCCTAGCCAAAGTATATTCTCCTAGGTGGTTCTCTTCACCCTAGGTGTTACAAGTCATCTAGAAAGTGTGGCGTGGTTTCTAAGGAAAGTCACAATGACTAATCCTTGGAGTATCTCAACTTTTCCCCCTTCAAGTATAGTGGGCATTAATTGCATCCATCATGTACTCTTGCCAGGGTCGCGATATAGACAATCTTGTAACTCTAACTCACAAGGTCTCACTAGTCAAGTAGGTAGTGCGGAGCACTTCCCATTTCATCCACAAGGTTCTCTCTTATGGGACTACTTTGGGGTTCCTGAAACCACCCCCATTGTTATAGCTTAAGGTGTTATGCCAAAGGGGTTACATTCCAATTGAGCGGAGAGGGACGTACCCTTTTTCGAAACCTGCAATACAATGTTTTGAATGTGATGTGTTTTTTATCTTTTTAACTTAGTGTGGTTTTGAAGTGGAACATCCTTTGGCAACCTATGAGAAAAAAACATGTATTTAGAAGTTTGCACTTCATTTTAACACCTTTCTTTGACCAACATTAGGTCTGTGAGACAACAATTTTGTTAGTAATTTTTCCGGTTCGCCGATTGAGGTAAAAGAGAATTTACACTTGCTTTTGATTCCTAAGATCACCCAAAGGCACGAAGGAAGGAAGAGCATATAAAGTGTAAATCCTACTAAAAGCACATAAAAATGTTACTTTATCTTTAAAAAGCAAGTGTTTTTAACATAAAAATAGAATTTGTGCAAGTGTTTTTGATCTCCAAAATCACTTTGGAAAGTGCGAGGAGAGAGCATACACACCTTTACAAATCCTAATTCAAGCTAAGGAATGAAAAACACTTAATCATGCAAACTAAAATATTAAAGAAAGAACTTTTTTAAACTTGTTAATTTCATAAACCTGCACCAAAAATGTCAGGAAATTAGTTTAAACAGACTGGAAATTTTTAATTTTGACAGTGACACCTGTGCACCCAAACCGACATGTACGTGCCCTAGCCAACAAGTACACACCTATACCAACACTTGCGCAGTCATTAAAATAAAAAGATCACTAACACCTACGTGGTTTCAAACAGTGCACGTGGATGTGACACGCCCTACCAACGGATATGCCTGTAACATAGAAATTAGATAGAACCCAGAATATACAAAAATAAGGACACTCCCCAAAACACGGGGATGCTTACAACCCAACGTGGACACATGAGTCTCAACGGAGATGCACCCCAAATAAAAATGGAAGTCTGTAAAATTTTACACAGTGGGATTAATTACACAGATGCGTCCAGAGAGACGGAGACGTGGACCCACCGACGAAGATGTGGTCGTCCTTGTAGAGGAAATTTTTATTAATATAGAGGATAACAAAATGGGTATGTGGTGTTCCGATGGAGACGCGTGTATGTCAACGTGTACGCGCCACTTTATAACACCTACACGTGCCCTGTGAAAAACCTGCAAAAAACATGGATTTTCAAATTTTCAAGAGCAAACAGGTTAGTAGTTAGTCAAAGCTTCCTATTTCTATGTTAAACCCACAAATGTATGTAAATGAAGGTCATTAATCCAAGGTTTAAAATAGAAATGAGGAAATAACAAGTGATTTGCACTAAAAACTTTAAAAAATGACTTTGAAGAACTCAAATGACCTCCATTAATGGAGGATGGACATAAGTGTCCCACCGGGCGTGCCAAATGTGTTCAAAGAAAAGTTGTAAAAGCCACAAATTGGGGTAAGAATTCCTAAAGAATCCCCAAAGGCTTTAAACAACAAATCAGTGGACCATCGATAAGAAATGAGCAAGGGTTCCTAATTAGCATACATTATTTGAAGTAAACAATCAAATTAAACTAATTAAAACTACCTCTATTCTTTGAAAGCTTGAAATAATGAACCTAATAAGTCCTAAGCAATCAGTTTTAGTGATTAAGAGAAAGAGATCTCACCATTATAGGCCTTTAAGCCAATGGTTCTTCTCTTTTACTCTACAATTGGTGTTATAAAATGCAAAAATGAAGTAAATAGCTCAATATCTAAACTAGAAATGAAATCTAGAACCTAGATGCAAAATACTATAATTTGTGCTTAGGAAGAAGGGAGGAATTCTTGAAAATGAGAGAGGGGGTCTAGCCCTATATATAGTTTTCCATTTGGGAAAATGGGAGATTTGGGTGCATGTGGGACAAACACTAAATTCCAAAAACCACTTTTAGCAAGTCAAAGCTTACTTTGACTAGGTTTAGGGAGGGATAAACCATGGTTAAGGTTAGTTAACCCTGTTTAGAAGATAATTAGGGTTTGGAGAGAGTTTTGAGGGGTCAGATCAATCCAATGGAATGGATTGATAGGCCAGGAAGGTGGTAGAAGTGGACTAGAAGGAAGTAAGAAGCTAATGTAGTTAGAACGAAGCTATTATAGCTTGTTTAAATGGTTTACAAGAGGAAAAATGACCAAAAGGATGTCGTAGGAAGAAAGTTAGATAGGTCGAACTAGCGGTGTAGCGTCAATTTGTAGGGAGAAGTCTAACAATGTAATATTAGTCATAATAGTGCATTGATCAAACTACATGTGTCTATAGGATGTGAGTGTTTGATCATATAGAAAAGGATGATAGGACCAAGCTAGAGGCTAAATCAAAAAAATATACTTTCATTGGTTATGGTGGTGATAAATTTTGATATAAATGTTGGAGTATTAAGGACAAGAAAATCATTCAATCTAGGGATGTGGTCTTTAATGAGAAATTTATGTAGAAGAAATAGTTGTAGGAAAATAGGGAAGAATCTAGAAAATAATATGCAGTGGTAGAGGATCTTCCAGATGGGAAAGTGGCACATGAATCAACTTAGGAACCTATTCAACAGGAATCTTAAATTACTATTTTGAGGATGTCTTCAGGGTAAAAGAGAACGTGGGTGTTTTTCTCCTTTTCTTTATTATTTATTACTCACCGATAGTGGAGAGCCAAAGAGCTTTGATGAATAAATTCAAGTAGATGCTAGGAAGAAGTGGAAGATATCCACGATTTAGGAGCATTAGTCTCTCATGAAGAATCAGACTTGGGATTTGGTGAAACTACCCAAAGGAAAAAATAGAATAGAAAAATTAGTGGGTGTACAGAGTTAAAGAGGAAGGAGGCAAGAAAATATACAAGGAAAAATTGGTGGTCAAGGGGTTCGCACCAAAAAAGGTATATATTTTGATGAGAAATTTTCTCCCGTAGTAAAAAGGCTTCTATTAGAATTGTTCTTGGAATAGTGAAAGTAGAATACTTGCACTTAGAGTAGTTAGATGTAAACACTACATTTCTCCATGGTGATTTGGAGAAGGATCTATATATGTAGCAGCCACAAGGATATGAAGTCAAAGGTAAAGAGGAGATGGTGTGTAAACTAAAGAATATCATGTATGGCACGAAACAAGCTCCATGTCAATAGTATAATAAATTTGATAGCATCAAGATGGAGCAAGGTTGTATTAGATGTCATTCTAACCATTGTGTGTATAAAATGAAATTTTAGGATGGAAGTTATATTAATCCGTTGTCTCGTATGTGGATGACATGTTTTCTATAGGAAAAAATATGTAGGAAATAAAAGTACTTAATAAGCATCTAAGTGACTCCTTTGATATGAAGGATTTGGGGGCAGCCAAATAAATCCTTGGTATGAGGATATATAGGAATAGGAAGGAACAAAAGTTGACTTTATCTCAGGAAGAGTACATTAATAAGGTATTGGAGAGGTTTAATATGTAGGATGTTAATCCATTTGGGACTCTTGGTAGGACATTTTGAGTTATCAAAGGAGTTGTGTCTCAAGACAGAGCAGGAGAGAAGCTAGATGTCCAAGGTACCTTACTCATCGTAGTTGGTAGTTTGACATATGTTATGGTGTGTACTAAGCCTGATATTTCCCATGCATTTGGAGCGGTGAGTAGATTTATGAGTCATCCAAGTAAAGATCACCGGTAGGAAATAAAGTGGATCCTTTCGATACTTGAGAGGGACCATGGGGACAATTTTTTCTCTACAATGGATTGGACACCACTTTGTGTGGTTATGTAGATTCAGACATGGTTGGATATATAGATAGTAGGAGGAGTGCAACAGGTTATATTTACACTATAGGTGGGACATAAGCGAGCTAGATTTCATGACTATAGAAGCTTGTGGCTTTTTAACCACTGATGTTGAGTATGTTGTTGCCAAAGAGGCAAGAAAATAAATGATTTGGTTACATAAATTTCTATTGGAGTTGGAGCATAAGAAGGAGGAAGGCAAGATGCATAGTGATATTCATATTTTTATACACCTAGCTAAGAACTTCACTTTCCACTCTGGTTTGAAGTATATACAATTAAGGTACCATTTCATTAGAACAACATATCTTGTAATGTAGCATTGAAATAGATCCTAACAAAATTAAGGTCATTGTCGACATGCCTCTGCCTAAAAATTTACATCAGTTATGCTCATTATAAGGTAAAATTTAGGCCATCTAACTTTATTACCCAACTTGCTAATAAAACCCAACCATTTACTCACTTGATGAAAAAGACACTAAGTTTTTGGGATGACTAGTGCCAGCAAGAATTCGACGCCATCAAAACATATTTGTTAAATCCACCTATACTTGTACCTTCGATGGCCGACCGACCTTTTTACTATATCTTTCTACCACATTTCATGCTTTGGGAGCCCTCCTAGTGCAACATGATGATTCTCAACATGAGAGGGTTGTCTATTATATCATTCGAACTTTTCTATCTTATGAGTGTAACTATAGTTATATTGAGAATTTATGCCTTGGTATTTTCTTTTTAGCAGACATGGTTGCTCCACTACTTTCTTAACAATAAAGTGCATATCATTACTAAGGTAGATCCTTTACACTATCGATGTCCCACACACACCTTTCTAGATTCCCTGGCACGATGGGTGATGTTATTGACAAAATTTAACCTCAAGTTTATCCCACAAAAAGTGATCAAATGATAAGTGATTGTTGATAAAATAGTTTAGGCACCCTTCAAAAATATGTATACCATCTCGTGATTATTTTCAAGATGACTTTACATCCTATGTCATTGACACTAACACATGGATCATGTATTTTGATGGATTTTGTTTTTGTTTTGGTGTTTGGGTTGGCATAGTATTTGTCACTCCCCATGGCAATTATCTCCCCTTCACATATCACTTAGGAATCTCATGCACCAATAATATTGTTGAATATGAAGCACTTTTTTTTGGCCTCACCACTTCTCGAAGCTCATTATTCATCACATTTATATACACGGTGATTAAAAACTCATCATCAATTAGGTTAATGATAAATATAACACAAAGGAATGCTATCTCATGCCATATAATAATCTTATCAAAGAAATTTTATCCACATTTGATAATTACTCTATCGTGATTATTCCTCGTAAATACTATTGGGGTATGGTGCATGTTTTTGCTCTTCCGGAATCAACAATTAAAGTGTTGGATTTCAAACGGTTAAGTTTGGATAATCCAGAGTATTCTACGCTTGTGTTTTGGTATCATGTTACGTATTTGATGTTAACTGGTTGTTGACACAATGATAGTTTTTCTAGCCGTGGGAAGTTAAAAGGTTACGAATTTTAAACTTCTAGGGTCAGTTATATAACTTCCTAAAAGGATTATAATATGATAAATAGAGGTGTTAGGGGTGTCCTAATGTATCTTGAGTGATCAAGAGGTTTTGAGTCTTAAAATATCAAGATATGATCAAGAGTGATCAAGGTTAGGCAATTGGGTGTCAATTGTGTCTTAGATGTGGTTTAGCATCTTTGGAAATTTTGTTGTGATTTCATGAGTGATTTTTGTGCAATTATAACTGAGAGAAGATTGTGACAATAAAATCTAAGCAAGTTCTTGGTGGATGTATCTCACATTGGTTGAACCACATTAAATATTTTTGTCTTCTTTTGTGCATTATTTTTATATGTTGTTTATATTTCTAAAAGTTCATCTCTACTAAATAGTTTCCTATTACTGTGATTTGAGGAATTGTTTCCACATATTTGTTCTCTAATTCCTAACAACTGGTATCAGAGCTTTGATGGTTTTTTTTGAAGTTGTGAATCATAAGGAAAGTTTATCTTGAGTGGGAGCTATGGTAGATGAGGGAAGATCAAGGGTTAAAAATTTCAATGGGTAGAACTTTGGTTTTGGAAGATGCAGATGAAGGATTACTTTTATCGAAGGACCTCCATATTCCTTTGGCTAGAAAATCAAATAAACCTAAAACCATATTGGATGAGGATTGGGAGTTGTTGGATAGAAAGGAACTTGGGGAAATTTGTTTATGTCTTTAGTTGATTTCGATATATTATAGGAGAAGACCGCGGAAGGTCTCATGAATGCGTTGGGAAGTTATATGAAAAACCCTCTACCTCTAATAAAATATTTTTGATGAAAATTTTATTTAATATGAATATTTCTAAGAATGGTTTTGTTTTTATCATTTGAATGAATTTAATATGGTTTTGAGTATGTTAAACTTGGTGAAAATTGACTTTGATGATGAGGTTAGGGATTTGTTGATTTTTGCTCCTTACCAGATAGTTGGGACAACTTGGTTATGGATGTAAGTAATTCGGTCTCTAATAATTCAAAGTTGAAGTTTGAAGATGTGATAGGTGTGATCTTGAGTGAGGAAATGTGAAGGAAGAACTCTAGGGATTATTCTACTTTTGGAAATGCTTTGATGGTGGAGATCAGAGGGAGATAAAATAATAGAGGAAAAGGTAATTGTGGGAAGTCGAATGATTGCGGAAGGTCAAATTCCAAGAGCAAGTTGGAATGTTGGCACTATGGGAAGGTTGGTCATGGTAAGAAATATCATTGGTCTCTGTTAATGCAAAATCACATAACCCCCCGAATGGTTTCAGATTTGTTGTTTGAAAATGGGCCTTCGGTATGATTTGCATAACATGGAGTCTTCCTCAAAGTGTGGGACCTTGCAAATGGAAAGACTCTCCAGAGAAAGTTGGTTCTTCTTCCAAAACTACTACCACAAGCTATTTCAAGGCAAGAAAACTAAATCTAAACCTAATCTAACTTCAAGGGACCAAGGAGAGAGAGAAAATGTAGAAAATGAAATCCTACACTAAAACGGTGATACACTAGAAAAGGAAGCAAGCCATTCTATGAGGGAGAAAGAAAATAGAGAAAATGGAGATGAGGGAGGTCAGACATAAGTGACACGGCCCAGATCTTCAAATCTTCCATTAAACTCCATTAAACACAACGTCTTCCACCTGCAAGTGTGAAATACATGCACAGAAAAACAAAACTAGAAAAGAGAGGCATGGGGAAACAACAAAAACATGCAAAGGGTTGAAAAACGCCACAAAAACATGTTTTATTGCTCTAAAATATGCACAGACCATTACATTTTTGGAAAAGAGGCACAAATGCATTTTCCAGACATAGGAGAAGGTTCACTGCTCAAAAATGGCATCGAGAAACAAATTTTGACAGAGTTTCTCTATGCCTAGAATGTCTCTTCCCATCAAAATGACAAGTTTTACAATATATATCGATGAAAACCAGAGAGAAAGAAGAAAGGGGGAAATTGGATTTGAAATCTCAACCACCAACAACATGCATTAAAATTGATCCCCAAAAGTCAAGGGTGCCTCTACAAATCCATTTTCCAAGGTATTCGACCATGCTGGAGAAAAATGGGTGCCATACCGCATTAAATTTTGGTGGTTGCATGTCATTCTGCATTTTTCCATGCCCGGGACTTTTCTTCATTTTTCTCCCACCAGACCCCACCAAAATTCAAAATTGAATCTTCCATGGTGTGGAGGGTGTCAACATCTTTCCAACGGTACCAAATTCATGAATTTTGACCATGAATCGAGAGATATGCCCATTTGAAATTCTACAACCAAAATTAGGGCAAAATGGTGAAAATCGGGCTCGCAGCTCAAAATTTCCCTTTTTCCCTTTTTCACAAAATTTCAAAATTCTCAAAAACCTTCACGGGCCATAGCACATCGATGACGTGTCACCCGATCGTAACACGTGGCCAAAAATTTCTTTCTTATTGGAATGACTTTAAATTTTTAGCCAAAAGAGGATAAGTGCCAAAGTTTTGTTCCCTTAACTTCCACCTTTTGAAAAAGCCAAAATTTCCTTTATAGCCCCGCAACTAGATTTTTGGGCAAAATTTCCTCCTAAGGCCCGCCGACCCATAACTTGAAAAATACAAGGAGTTAGGAGGACTTCTTTACCTTTCTGGAAAGGGGAAGAAATTTCCCATCTGATGAAGCTATTTTAAGAAACCCTTGAGTGCTTGAAATGTGTAAAAATCAGCTTGAAGCACAAAAGGAGTAAAATAAGGGGACAATTAACCAAAAATAAGTGTGAGCTTATTTTGGATAACAATTTGGTGACTCATAGGGACATCTACCTGCTAGATGAAAGATCAGTGGCCTTGAAGCATCCATTGGGCATGGAGTCAAGCCTGATAAACGTAATCATGATCTGAGCTTTGAAAATCTAATCCCTGAGCCACTTGGAAACCCACTAAAATTGAAACTGATCTTCATCAAATGCCAAGTCCAATGCACTGTGCAAGAGCAACAAAACTACAACACACTATGTACAAAATTTGAAATCATACATGCTCCAAGTAGAACATGCAGAGTGTGTAAATTACTTCTTCTGCTAGAAAGCAAACCTGCCTACTCTACTCTAATTGGAAGCAAAGGTGAGATAAACAAACCATGTAACTAGTTATTCAAAATAGCTTCCTTTCCTCAAAATTGGCAGCCATGTATATGATTTGGAGCTGAACATGGTTGTTATTAGGAGTGGAAGGATGAATGCAAATTGTTTCTCCACTCCCTCCATCAAGGTATCAACTGGAAACAAAATAAATACCTCTCAATTTGCTGCTCACTTGGTTCCCAAAGGTATTGTAGTTGATCCTTGGTACTTTGATGCTCACCCTCATGCTTAGAAGCAAGCATGACTAGTTTTGGCTCCTCACTTGGCTCCAGTGAAGCCAAGTACCTGATAGGGCATGGTCTGGTCCTTTGAATGTGCCCATTGTTTTGAAATTTAACTCCAAAAATGGAGTATTCCTGCAGATCTTCTTGGATGAATGGCGTGGAAGAGATAATGACATCCTCTTGCTCTTTCTCTTCCTCTTCCAATGAAGAACATGGAAGATTCATATATTCCAATATTAGTTCCAGAGGGCTGTTATAAAATGTAGGCTGTTGTCCTTGAATGTTCCCCTTCATGGCAGCAGGTTCTTGTTGTTGAAGGATGAATGATGGAGTAGAAAATGTTGTGATTTCCATGGGCTCTTCTCCATCAAAACACTCTTCTAAGTCTGATAGGAAATCAAACTCTTCAATGTCTTTCGCTCAAAAAGGACTATCCCTCTTATATGGAGACCTTTAAATCAGCATCCTTTTCACCATGTGGAGATTCATCTTCAAACATGAAGCTTTCAAATGACTCATCCAAAAAAATTCAATGATGCTTTTTTGAAGAGATCAACTATGAGAGATCTGCAACTCCTCTTTAATGGGACTTGAACTGGCATGTTTTCCTCCTCCTGGTGTTCTTATGATCTACAAATTTATCACCATGGTTCCCCTCATCCTTGGACATGAAGTTTGAAATATCAAACTCTTCATCAACATTAGAGCTCGAAGGGGATGAAGTGGGAGGAAGAACTAAAGGTTCTTCTATGGCCTGCTCTTTATTTGAAGCCTCTAGAATTATATTGTTCTCCTCCATAGCCCAAATGCACTCCTCCTCTTTTGGATTTGGAGTTGATTCTTCTTCCCTTGCTTGGGCTGATTGTGTAGCTTGATTTGGATCAGCATTTTCTTCAAATAGAGTGCCAACATGGACACTACACTCAGAATAAACAGGTTGCTGGTCTTCTTGCTCCACTGCTGCTATAAAATCAGCCTTGGCCACCACTTGTTATTCAACTTCCACCTCCTCCTTTGGCTTAACCATCAAGGGGATCTTTGTAATCCTGAATTTTAGAGCCAAGCTCACCAAACTTTTAATTTTTTCTTCTCTTGTTTGACTCTTCTTCTTGTTGTTCTCCTTGACTGGCTTTCTGATTGTTTTCTTCCCAACATGGATTTGGGAAAGTAGGAGGAGGGATGGGTTGGGTTTCAACCGGTTTTACAATTGTTTTTGGTGGAGGGGAAGGTATTGTTTTGGCTCTTGTGGAGGGGAATTGGATTTGGAAGGGAAAAGGGTAGAGAAACTGAGATGGGATGGAAGATTAGGAGATGGAGAAATGGAATCAACATTTGGGATAACAGGTAATGGACTTGAAAATTGACCCTGCTGAAATGATATTGATTGAGAAGGAGGAAAAGAAAACAAGGAGCTGATGGTTGACTTACCCATTGACAAGGTTTTCTAACACTTTTCTCATATGTCTCTATTCCCTCGGTCCACTTTGTAAGTAATGGCATCATTTCAACCATAAAGTCAGCTTCTCCTGAGGGTTGTAGTGTCTTGGAAAAGGGCCAACCCATGGACAAGGTGCCCTGCAACCAATTATGAAAGCTTTCATTTGAGTTGTAGCCCTGGATTACACCATACTAGCCTCCATTTTTTGGATCTTCTCCAACAAATCTACATTTTCCATGTAGTTGTTGTCATTATATGCATACCCTTGCTCTTGATATGTTTCATAAACAAACTAGTTTTGGAATTGTTCATATGGGTATGCATATTGGTTTTGAATCTGATCAAAATGCTGATCTGGAGGATTTGTGAAGTATGTTGGAGGTGGAATGCATTGCTAATAAGTGTGAATTCCATGATGGAAATGAAGTCATGATTGCACAACTTCATGGGATGGAAGAAAATGAAAGATGTGGAAAGAAAGATGAATGAAAAAGATGAAAATGAATGGAAAGAAGGTCTACAACTTAGAGATGGGTTGTTGACCAGATGGAGTCACCAGATGTGTTTACATATGCCTCCAAAGGCTGAATCTTTAACAGGAACACACCAACCTACTAAAAATGAAGTGAAATACCTCTTGGTCCCACCGGTGTGCCAAAACTATTAGTGCAAAATCACAACACCCCCCGAATGGCTTCAGATCTGCTGTTTGAAAATGGCATTTGGTGTGATTTGCATAACATTGGATCATCTCTCAAGTTGTGGGACCTTACGAACTTGAGATGATCCTCTAGAGAAAGGTTGGTTCTTCTTCCTAAACTACCTACCACGAGCTATTCCAGTGCAGGAAAACTAAATCTAAACCTAATCTAACTTCCAAGGGACCAAGGAGAGAGAGAAAATGTAGAAAATGAAAGCCTACACTAAAACGGTGATACACCAGAAAAGGAAGTGAGCCATTCTATTGAGGGAGAAAGAAAACAGAGAAAATGGAGATGAGGGAGGTCGACTAGAAGTGACATGGCCCAGATCTTCAAATCCACCATTAAACTCCATGAAACAACATCTTCCACCTGCAAGTGTGAAATACATGCATAGAAAAACAAAACTGGAAAGGAGAGGCATGGGGAAACAAAAAAACCATGCAAAGGGTTGAAGAACGCCACAAAACATGTTTTTATTGCTCTAAAATGTGCACAAACCATTAAATTTTTGGAAAAGAGGCACAAATGCATTTTCTAGGCATAGGAGAAGGTTCTCTACTCAAAAATGGCATCGAGAAACAAATTTGACAAAGTTTCTCTATGCCCAGAATGTCTCTTCTTGTCAAAATGACAAGTTTTACAATATATATCAATAAAAACCAGAGAAAGAAGAAAGGGGGAAAATTGGATTTGAAAGCTCAACCACCAACAACATACATTAATATTGATCCCCAAAATTCAAGGGTGCCTCTGAAAATCCATTTTCCAAGGTATTCGACCATGCTGGAGAAAAATGGGTGCCATACCACATTAAATTACGGTATTGCATGTACATGTCTTGCTTTGCATTTTTCCCATGCCCAGGACTTTTCTTCACTTTTCTCCCATGATACCCCATAAAAATTCAAAATTTAATCTTCCATGGCAAAGAGGGCATCAACATCTTTCCAATGATACCAAAATCATTGAATTTCGACCATTCGAATCGAAAGATATGCCCATTTGAAGTTCTGTAACCAAAATTAGGGCAAAAATCGGGCTCGTGGGCTCAAAATTTCCCTTTTCCTCTTTTTCGCAAAATTTTCAAAACTCATAAACCTCCACAGCCCGCATCTCTATCGTAACTTGTGGCACCTTCTAATTGGATGTGGAGGCGTGGTTCAAAGTTGTTCCCTTAACTTTTTTGACCCTAAAAAGCCAAAATTCCAAAATACCTCCGTCGGCCCATAACTTGAAAAATACTTGGAGTTAGGAGGACTTCTTTACCTTTTTGGAAAGGGGAAGAGATTTCCCATCTAATGAAGTTATTTTCAGAAACCCTTGATCACTTTAAATATACAAAAATCAAGTTGAATCAAAAGAAGGGGGAAAAGTGGGTTACTTGACTAAAAATAAGGGTGAGCTTATTTTGGTTAATGATCTCTTTGGGATAAGAAGAATAAGAAGAGGAAACTAAGGAGGTATATTTTTATAAAGTGATGTTTTTAGGATGTCTTAATTCTTTCTTTATATAATATTATTGAGTCTTGATTGTTAGATTTAGGGCTTCTTTCCATGCCACCCCACATAGAAATTACTTTACTAAGTTTGTTTAAAGTGATTTTGGACATGTATATCTTGGTGATGATGAACCATATAACATAAGAGGGAAAGGTTATGTTCAGTGAAAATTCAGAATGGGAACACATGGCTACTTAAGGATGTCAAGAATGTGACTAAGTTGAGGTGGAACTTGATATCAATGGGTCGATTGAGTAGTGATGGTTATATGGTCAGTTTTACAATGGATTCTTAGAAGGTTACCAAGGAGATCTTTTGGTTACAAGAGGAAATAAAATTGGTACTTTATATTTAACCATTGGTGTTGATTATTGTAATTTATTTTTACGAGATGGAGATGCAACTTTGTGGTACTAGAGACTCGGTAATATGATTCAAAAGGGCATGCAGATTCTAAAGGATAGGTTTCTCATATTAAAGGAGTTAGATTTAGATTTCTATGAGGATAGTGTTTATGGGAAACAAAATCGGGTGATATTCCTCAAAGTTAGACCAATTAGGAATGAGGGTAAGTTAGAGTTGGTCCATATAGATGTATGAGGGTCACTGCTAAGGTAAACTTTATTGGTGGTTTATGTTATTATGTCACTTTCATTGATGATGTAACTAGAAAAGTTTGGGTATATTTCATTAGAAAGAAATATGATGTGTTTGAAACTTTAAAAATATGGAAATCCTTGTTGAGAATGAAAAAGTCTCAAGTTGAAATATATCAGTCGGATAATGGAGGAGTGTATTACGAAATGAATTTCTTGATTACTATTTAGTAAATGGGATGCACACAAAAGTATGGTTCTAAAGACTCCACACGGGAAAATGGAGTGTCAGAGATAATGAACAGGAGAATCATGGATCATGTTAGGTGCATGAGGTTACATGCGGGGCTTCCACTCATGTTTTGGGTAGAAGTGGTAAGCACAACTATTTATCTAATTAACAGAGGACCCTCTATGGCCTTGGATGGAGGTATATACCGAGGAGGATTAGTCTAGTAATAAAATTGACTACTCATTTCTTATATTATTTATATGTGAGGTATTTGTTCACATTGATAAATATGATAGGACCAATTTAGAGGCTAAGTCTCGAGAAATGCACCTGTTTGATATGGTGATGATGACTTTGGCTTCCATGTTTGTATTCTTAAGGACAAGAAAATATTTCAATCTAGAGATATTTTATTTAATGAAAAATTCATGTCTAAAGATCGATTCAGGAATGTAAAGAGGAATCAAAGAAGTAATACATGGTGTTAGAGGACATTGTGGATGGAAAGGTGTCAAGGGGTGGTTCGGGTACATCATGTTCTAGCATATCCGGTTAGGAACCTACTCATTAGGAACCCCAAACTCCCGAGGTGAGAAGGTATTCTAGGTAATAAGGAACCTAAATGTTTTACTCCAAATTTGAATTATTTATTGCTCACCGATGTGGAGAGCCAAATTTATTTGAGGAAGAAGTACAAGTTGATGCCAGAAGAAGTGGGAGTAGTCCATGGATTAAGAGCATAGATATTTTATGGATAACCGGACTTGGGATTTTTGGAGCTCCTCGAGGGAAAGAGAGCATTGCAAAACAAGTGGGTGTACAAAATCAAAGAGGAATATGGAGGTAGAAAAAGGTACAAGGCCGGTTGGTGGTCAAGGGATTTACACAAAAGAAAGGTATAGACTTTGATGAATTTTTTTCTCATGTTATTAAAATGACTTTTATTGGGATTAGTTTATAGTAGTCAAAAACTTTCACTTAGAGCAGTTGGATGTGAAGACTACATTCCTTCATGGTGAGTTAGAGGAGGAATTGTATATGTAGTAGCCACAGGTTTATGAGGTCAAAGGGAAGGAGAGGTTAGTGTGCAAATTGAATAAGAGCTTGAATGGCCTAAAAAAACTCCACATTAGTAGTGAAGTGCAGATCATCATGGTTACTCCAGGTGTCACTCATACTATTGCATGTACATCAAGAAGTTTCTTGATGGTAGTTATATTATTTTGTTCTGTATGTGGATAATATGCTTTTTGTAGGGAAGAACATGCAAGAAATAAAGGTACTCAAGAAGAAACTATGTGACTCCTTTTCTATGAAGGATTTGGGGATAACAAAGAAAATCCTTGGTATGAGAATAACTCAAAACAGGAAGGAGAGGAAGATGGTATTATCTCAATAAGAGTACATAAAGAAATTATTGGAGAGGTTTAGTATGCAAGATGCTAAACCAGTTGGTACTCCTTTGGAAAATCACTTTAAATTATCAAAGGAGAAATGTCCCAAGACTGAGGAGGATAGAATCCATATGTCCATGGTATTGTACTCATTATCGGTTGGTAGTATATGATGTATGCTATGGTATGCACTAGACCTGATATTTCCCATGTAGTGGGAGTAGTGATTAGGTTTATGAGTGATCTAGGTAGAGAGAAATGGTAGGAAGTGAAGTGGATCCTTCGGTATTTGAGAGGGACCATGGGAGAAGCATTGTGTTTCGGTGGATCAGACACTACATTTCATGGCTATGTAGATTCATACATGGCATGATATTTGGAAAATAAGAGGAGCACAACAAAGTTATGTATTTACAAATTGGTTATACAATGGTGAGCTATATTTCATGGTTACAAAGTTTGTGGCTTTGTCAACCACAGAGGTTGAGTATGTTACTACCACATAGGCAATCAAGGATATTATTTGACTACAACAGTTTCTTGATGAGTTATGGCATAATCAGGAAGTTAGGAGACTACACATTGATATTCAAAGCGATATTCATTTGGCGAAGAACTTTGTTTTCCACTCTATGACGAATCACATTCATATGAGATATCATTTCATCTATCTACTAATCCACCTTATGTTGAGTTTTTTTATTTGCAAGTCAACTAGCTTCATAGTGGGGAGGAGTTCATATTGACCTTGTATTCATCATCATCCTATCCCAAGGTACCATAAACCCTTATAAATTTAGATTTATTTATTTCCTTTATTACTAGTTCACTAATTTGAACAATAATGAAGAAACTTGGTCAACATTATGGAATACCCGTGGGACCCACCCTTTCTTGGTGAGTGAGTCTTTCATTTTCATTTTCTTCCATATATCTTCCACTAACCTCGCAGGTTGGAGACTTGCGTTGTTTTCTTGCGTTGGATCGCGTTTCTTGGATTTTCTTTTACTTTCTTTCCTAAAATTAAAAATTAAATATAAGATAAAAAGGAAAAGCGTTATCTATTTATATTCTTTATTTTTATTCCCCATCTCTTTCCTTTACCTTATTTCATTTCTTGTTTGTTTTTCCTCATCAAATTTCCACATTTTGTTTTGGATCTAAAAATAACCCTTCATATTTTCTTGTAAATCTAGGATAAGTAGGGGTTTAACACGTTGCATACACTTCATCGCACACATCGCAAAACACAAAAACCAAATTAAAAATATAAAACACTTCCTCCCGGGTGGAACTATTGGGTATTCATCACCCAATAAGAAATCCAACTCAATTTTTTGGTCGAGTATAAATAAGTTGGTTGTCGGTATATTGGCTAAGAACCTAACTCCCTTATCGTTACAGATGTGAAGTGAGGGGTTAGGCCCCAATACCATGCCTCATATCAGCACCAACACATATTTATGCCTCATGTACCTTTAGGTATATAGAGGAATCCATCCTAAAATACCTAAAATCATCCATAGACTTTCATTTCCTAAGTTCCTTTTGAGACTCCTTTCATTTCTTTCTCATATATTAATAGTCAAGATAATAAAAATTTTGTTGCTTGACTTGTTTGGGTTAATTAAAAATCAGCATTAATTTTATTTTTTTCATGTCAATTATAACAAGATCCCAAGAAAAAAAAATGGAACAAAACATGTCTTCAACCAACATTCCTATTTCTACTATTTTCTCTCAATAGAATTTAACCATGTCTACCATTACCTCCACCCCTTTTCTCATCTCTTCTAGTTACCCAACCCATGGTTTCCATTTACTCCTCTTCAAGAGGTTCCATTGATTCAACCTAACTCCCATGTCGAAACCAATCCTTTTCTTTATCATAACTCAATCCCATCTAGACCAACTACTCCCCTTATTCCACCTCCATCAAAGCTTTAGGACCTCCTCTCATCCCTCATGGATGTGCGAGTTTCAATAGCTTCTTGATGTCAATCCAATTTCTCTCCATGACTATATTCTTCATAAGAGCACCAATATCCCCATTGATGGTGCCCCTTTGCAACAAATTTATGCTTACCTTTCCAATCACAAATACACACAAGTCCTTACATCACAACTTTTTTCTTCTTCCCTAGAGCTATGAATGAAATTTATTTGGCCCAATGTGACTTTGATCCAAATCATCCTTCTTCTTCAAACCCCTATAATCACCAAACCACTCAATTTTTGGTCCTCATACCTCCTAATTTATCTCGTGTCAATACTATTATTACCTCTTTTATCCCTATAACCTCATCATCCACCATAATCGCATGTTCCCATATCCATTCATCTCAAGATCCTCACTTGATTCCCCCTCTATATAAACCACATAGTTTAACCTTACCCCTTGTAATAGCTTATCACCCTCATGCAAATGTAACCACTTCACACCCCCATTAATCTGAATCAATATAAACCCACCAACCTCCTACATGAGGTGATTATCATTACATACTACCTATCCAATCCACTTATGTATCTCAACCACCACCTACCAACTATATTCTAACTCACCTTACATCAAACCAACAAAATTCTCCATATCCCAACAACCAACTCAACCACATAAATATTATCACATATGCACTTCTCAACAAAAACCCTATCTCAACTCATTCAATCGCAACCTCTTAATTACATTCCATCTCATCAACCACTTCGCCAACACCTACTCATCTCAAATGTATCAAAATTATCAATAACCTAATCCATCCACATCATATGCATCAAAATTACATCCTTCAACTTCTCAACCCCACCCATCTAATGATCCCATGTAAGCATTATTGAGTATAATGGATAATTTGGAATTCGTTACATTGGGATCTAAGACCACATTCTCATATGATCAAATTTATAATAAAACAATCAATCCATCCATCCTCGTAAAGCCTTATTCTCCTCATTGGGAGCTGCAAAAAAAATTTCAAGTTCAATCATAATGAGGATCCCTAACAACAACTTCATTCCTTTAGACATGTATTTATCTCATCACCCATGATCATGACCTTATGCTTTGCACATTGCCTATTTCCTTGGTTGGCCCCACACCGGACTGGTATAATGGCATCCCCCAACATTCATTATTCAATTTTACACAACTTGCACAATTATTTATATTGGACACAAGATCACTATCACATACTTATGCTCCATTAGACAGTATAAAAATTAATATATCATGGATTTCATTTAATGGTGGAATGGCATTATTAACCAACTATCATTTTTCTTTCCAAAAAGAGAATTAATTGAACTATTCTCATGATATTGTGTGAAGCACATCTCATCTACTCTTCAAATACAATCATTCCAAACCTTTGAAGAGGCATTTACCATGGCTCACAAACTTGAACTTTGTGCCCTTGAGTAAGGCCACCTTAAACTATGATCAAATAATCCTAATACCGAATTCACCAAACCCTCCATAAATAATGACAAATCGAATAATTTTTATAATATCATAGTGGTTGAATATTCATCCACATCCCCATCCAACCCACAAATGGAGAGAAACCACACAAAGATACTAGACCATCATCTAACTATACCCTCTTGGGGAATCTTATAGTTCAATATTTGACAAGTTGATGGAGTTTAATCTCATTGAATTCCTCCCATCCGACCCTTTGATGACTCATGGCCTTAACCAGCATGGTACCATGATTAGCATTACTATAAGTATAACCAAGTCCATGGTCATGACATTGAGAAGTTTCATACCTTTCAAAGACCTTGTTTAAAAACTTATAGACTCTGGTGATCTCCAAGTGGAAAATCCTAATGCGCCACCTAATCAACCCTTGGATGTCTTTAAATAATAATTTCCTAATCATGTTCCTAATAACAAAAATCAACCCTCCATATCACAAACACCTAATTTCCATATTATCAATACTATCAACCAAGATTCAACATCATCTCCTACACCTATTATCTCATCATCCATTACATCGACACCTAATTCGAATCTTCCTCTTGATCACAACCCCATTAACATCTACATCTATTATGTCTACCCTAAATATTTCCACAAGTACTACATCAACATAAAACTTAACTACATCCATTCAACCATCTACACCACCTACATCTTCACCTATCACATCTATTTTCTCATCTATATCTACTTTAAAAACTACCTTGACATCTCCATCCAATGTTCCTACAACCATACCCATTTTTACATCAATCACATCTACTATATCCACACCAACATCCAAATTTAAGTCCATTCTTATACCATAAACATCTAACACAATTACAAGTGAGGGTCTTACCCCATCTATAACTACTATCACACCCACATCAACAAATCCTAATTATACACCCACAAAATTCACAAAACCTTTGGACATTGTCATACGTATTATATAAAAACCACTCCCATCATCAATATCCATAACTCAATCCACATTAACCAAACCTATTTCCATAGATCCCCTAGTTGAATATATCATCATTCCTACCAAGGGTAAATCATCGTAATCAAATCCTAAAAACCTTGGTGTACCTATCCAATAGTTTTTGAATCACCCACACATGAATTTAGATCTTCCTCCTCCTAATACCAACCCTCCTAAGCAATCAAATGTTACATCATCTCTCTTAGGATCATCCCCTTCCATTTTAGGATTGTTTCCTTCATTGAGAGTCCCCATCACCAACATATCAATAGATCAAATTAATCTATTTCATCCTCTAAATTTTACCCATCTTCCAAATCATCCGGCCCCCATTTGAAAATTATAATCCAAATCATCTAATTCATTATCTATCAAAGCTCAAATCAAAACACAACCTCCTTCTAAATCCATGACACAATCAAAGGATCCCATCAAGACTTATCAAAGTATGAATCTCCTCTCATCATCAATCATCATTCCTAAGACCCCTCCATCCATAAACCCTTCTCCAAACAACTCCATTGGTTTTATACAAAAATAATTCAATGAATCCTTCGAGTATCCACAATTACCCTTTCACCTATCAAAATTTTAATCCACGTGGCCCAAGACCTTCATATATTGAATCAAATCTTATTTATACATACCATCATGCACGAGGATATGATATCGAACATTGTAAATATCTTAAAACTATTATTGATAACCTCATAAATGATGATGGAATTCTTGTTAAAGATGATCATGCTCCTTTCCACCTACTAATTTAGCTTCCACATCTCAACCACCATCCACCAAATTTTCTAAATCTCTTCATTCATCTAATAATTTTGTTGATATCCCTCTTCCAACATCAACCTCTCCCAAAGAATGTCCCTCTCTCATAATCAACGTTGTTCGAATCATAACCCATTCACATCCTCATGAACTCCAATCACCCACTCAATCCAAATCTAAAGTCACTATTTTTTCTCCTTCTAGTGAGTCTACTCCACCATATTATTCATCAAAACCTAAGGTGTCTATCTTAGTTTCCCCTCCGCCTACTACTATTAAGCGAAGTGTCATAAAACAACTTCACTTGTCTCTCAGTTAGGATGTCACTTTATAAGCTCATCCAAATATCTCCAGACCATAAACAATCCCTCATTGAAGATCTTAAATGCATACCTAACCCTAATGATTAGGCATAACCTTTCACATCTTTTTTTGAGAACTTATTTCTTCTTCCTCCATATATTTTGATGACACTAAAATCCCTGACATATCATTGAAGAACATGACATTCCCATCTTCATCACAGTCTGTATCAATGACACTTTCATCCATTGTTCTAGGATATAAAATAGAGCTAGCATAAACATCATCTCATCTCACACTTTTGATCATATTAAGCTCCTTAATTCCATTTTCACCTAATGACATGTGGTCCTTCATGCATTTAATTGATTTTTTCCCCCACCTTGCACACCGTCATTCTTCCTACACGTTTTGGTGAAAAAATACTTCAAGAACTTTTTTAATATCTTAGAAGGGGATTTTCAATACAATATCCTACTTGGGTGACCATGTATTTGCATCATGTGTTGTGTTCCCTCTACCCTCCATCGATGCATCAAATATGAAAATGAGGGGAAAATGTTAAATCTACCTTCAAACACTCTTCCATTAAATAATGTCACATGACTTATCAACCCAATGATGTCTTCATCCCTAAGAAAGATCCTTATGAATCATCCACCAGCTCATCTGTCTCTGTGTCCAAGCTTCCCAATGATGATTCTTTAGACAAAGTGATGGGTCACCTTTCATTGGGGAGTATTCCCTTCTCACACTTAATGCTCTTCCCACACCTCATAGACTTGGCAGACCTGATAAAGCTCCAATGTATCAACCTAATGTCGACATGTCATTTTTTTGGTCTACCTCATCTTCACACCAATATCATCTATGGTGGCATCAATCACCCTTCATCTCACATCAAAATTCAACTACATACCAAACTATATACCAACGGATTTGAATTTGTTTACAAGAAATAATTTTCTTACAAGTATCTCCATCATTGCACCTAGAAAGGATTTAGAATGGGAATTATGAACAAGGAATGCATGAAATTTTTATTGATCAATCTCGAAAACCCCATGAAAAAATTTTCATAGGATTTAAATAACAATCTATCGATCCCCTTCCACCATATCTAGCTCTCATGGACATTGACCCTCCATCTTCCCCATACCACAAGGTTATGGACATGGTGACATCGTTTCCATATCCTCCACCTCTTTTTAATCTCTACCATCACCTTAGGACCTGTCACTTATTAGTGTAACAGAAAATTTATGTCCCTCCCTCTTCAACATATGGAAATGATAGAGGAATATTCCTCTATCTTTGATGTTCTTCAATGAGCCAACAACAACACCATTCTTTCCCACATGGGGGAAAAATTACTATCTTCATAATTCCTTACCACCAAACACATCCACCCTTCTTAATGAATCCACTATCGACATAATCATAGGGACTCTGCATGATCCTTTCATTCTCAAAGTGGGTCAATCCCTTGATCCGTAGGAGCTTGAATATTTTACCATTTTCCTTTCTCAACATATTAATACTTTACATGATCCTATACCAACATTTCAGGCCTCGATCCATCTATCATTTTTATAACATTGTTACCTTTCCTAATGCTATGTTGGTTAAGCATAAGCTTCACCGCATACACCCTTGAGTTGTCCTCCTTGTCAAAGATGAGTTGTAGTGCCTTCTTTTAGCTAATTTCAGCATCCCCATCAACTATCTGCTATGGGTTTCCAAAATTGTACATTGTTCCAAAGCTTCAGAAAGCCTCACATATGCACCGAATTTCAAGATTTAAATCTGATTTCCCTAAAGATGACTTTCCCTTCCCAACATTGTTCATCTCATAGAACTTACTACAAGCCATGATATTCTTTCTCTTATGGATGGTCTTTCTATATATAATCTAATTCTCATCACACCAAAATACCAACATAAGACCTCTTTCATCACCCATTGGTGGACCTTTTTCTATCGTTTCATGCCCTTTTATTTAAAAATGTTAGATCCACCTATCAGTGGGCCATGACTCACATATTTCACGATGTCATCCATAAGACTGTAGAGTACTATGTTGATAACCTCTTGGGTAAGTCCAAGCATCGCCGCGATCACCTCGCCATCCTTGAAATAATTTTTGATTGCCTTATATGTTTCTTCCTCCATCTCAATCAATCCAAGTGTGTGTTTGGAGTGCTTATTGGTAAAATCCTTGGATTTATTGTCTTTATCGGGGTATTAGAGTTTACACTATAAAAATAAGAGCTATCCTTGAGATGTCGCCTCCTTCCAAATTGAAGCAACTTTACATTATTCAAGGTCAACTTTAATCAGTTCATCATTTCATCTCATAACTCTCTGACCACTACCAACCCTTTCATCACCTTCTTCAAAAGACATCAAATTCAAATGGGATGATAACTACTAAAAATCCTTTGATGACCTCAAGTAATATCTTCTATCCCCTACCTATCCTTACACCTCCACCCGAGGGGGATCCTTTATATCTGTATGTATTTGTCTCTAATCATTCTCTAGGTGCCATGTTGGCACATCACGATGACAAGGGCAGGGATCATGCTTTCTATTACATCAATCATACCCTTCATGATTATGAGACTTTTACATCGAATATGAAAATCTGTGTCACGTCATTTTTTTCTACCTCTAAGCTTTGCCACTATATTTTCAACCATAATAATTATGTTGTCACTAGATTTCATATTCTTGTAACCATGTATTCTAAACCTTATCAAAAAAATCATATCACTCAATGGCTCATGCTCATGAAAAATTTTGACCTTGAGTTCATCTCTCATAAAACAATCAAAGACCAAGTTGTCACAGATCAATTAGCTAATACCCCTCTTTCTAAATATTGTCTTCCTCATGAGAAATTTCCAGATGAATCAATCAATACTTATGATCATGAGTTCATTCCTCTTAATATGATCTCTTCTTTGATGGCTCTAAGTGTCAATAAGGGGGAAGCACTAGCATCATTATCATTCCTCATTGGGGCACTCTTATCCCTATCACTTGTAATCTTGAGTTTGGATGCACTAAAAATATGGCCAAGTATGAAGCCCTCATCTTGGGCCTTAAAACCATCATTCTACTTGGTGTCTAAATCCATGATATCTATGGGGACTCTTAACTTATCATCAATCAATTCAAGGGTATTTATTAATGTACAAAATATATCCATCAAAAGTATAAGGACATTGTTGATATCCTCCTCGAAGTATTTGATTTCTACACTATTCAAATTGTCCCTCATTCATCTAATAATTTCACAGACACTATGGCTAATCGCATCCCTTAGAAAACTCAGAATCTAATATTTCTATATTTTTTTGTGTCAAGACCAACCATATCACATTCATGAGCTTCCTCGTATCAATAATGTTGATACTAACCCTCATGATATTTGGTATTCTCAAATATTTGATTACCTATCTCGATCCATAATCCCCTCCGAACTATCTAAAAATGGTAAGTATTTTCTTTAACATTATAAATTATATGTCATCCTTGGTGGCATCCTTTACAAGCATGGCTTTGATGGAATTGTTCTTCATTTCCTCAAATATCATGAATCCACTCAAGTTATCCAATAATTCCATGACGGTATATGTGGTGTCCATTTTAGTGGTTTGGTTATCGCCAAGCATGTCCTTTACATAGGTTATTATTTCCCCTCTCTCAATCAATATTTTTTTAAGACATTAAGAAATGTGTCAAATGATAGCAGCATTCCAATCTAATCTGCATTCCTAGTCATGCCCTATAGCTGGCTCATGAACTTTGGCCTTTATCACGGTTGGGTCTCAACCTCATTGGCCTCATCAATATGCATTATTTTCAACACCATAATTTTATCATTACTGCTACTAAGTACTTCACCAAATGGGTGGAAGTAATTCCACTCATGTAAACCAAATCTAATCAAATTGTTAATTTTTTTATCAACATATCATTTACCACTTTGGTGTTCCTCGTAAGTTCATCACGAACAACGAAAAGTCCTTCAAAAATAAAGATCTTAAGAAAGCTTGTGATTACTTAAACATTAATCTTAGCTTCTCTTATCCATATTATCCCCAAGCTAATGACTAATCCGAAGCCATTAATAATACCCTTTGCAACATCCTTTCCAAGACTATTGACAAATCTAGTCACAATTAGTATCTTCATATCTCTTTCGCTCTTTGGGCTTATCGAACTAGCATCTACACCTCTACGAGAGCTACTCCTTTCTCTCTTATTTATGGCTCTAAGGTCATCCTTCCTCTTGAAGTCCAAATATTTTTGTTTTTCTCTTCGTGACTTCATATCTAATGAATATTATCACCAAGAACGTCTAGCACAACTTAAATTGTTAGAAGAGCATCACCTTCTCACTCTTAAACATCATCATTTATATCAAGATCATATAAAACATGCTTATAATAACCACCTTAAGGAACAAAACTTTAGCATTGGTGACATTTTTCTTACATAATATAAAAATTTTACTACTCTAGAAAAGAGCCAACATGGAAAGTTTTCTCCCGATTAGATTAGACCTTATATTATCACACATACGTACGGGTCTCGAGCCTATCATTTGGCCTCTCTTAATGGTAAACTGGAAACGAAACCTCTTAATTCATTACACTTGTGACCCTTCTACTATTAATATGCCTACCATTACAACGTTAGTAATATTAGCGATCATTGATCCATCATTGGCCATTTCCATCTTTAATTGTAATGATTTAGATATATTTAGTCTACCATCACTTCCCTATATGTGGCCTTGAATATGGGACCACATCTCTGCCTATATCATATTCCTTATGGATATGTTCTCCATTTTTAGGTGATGACTCCATGATCATTACATTCATCACCCTCTTATTTACCTATTGAACCCATGTTAAAGGTCTAATGGGTGTCACTTGTACATTCCTCATCATATCCTATATGGATTTCCTAACTATCCCTAGCTCTTCCATAACAATTCAAAAATCATGCATGCACATATAAAAGTTATCTAAAAGAAAAACATATTGCTCCCTTAAAGGAAAATTGTTCATAAAAGCTAAAATATCAAAAGTATAGACTGATCCTTAAAGGATGACTATCATGTATATCTTATCCCACCATTCACAAAAATTAAAAAAACAAAAAAAAATTCCAAAAGCATAAAAGAAAAATGTAGACTATTTCCTCAAAGTATGGCTACCATCTCATATCATGGAAGCAAAGACTTCCCATATTGATCAACCTTATATATATTCAAAATTAAAATCATAAATCTCAAAACATACATCCTAAGAAATTTTCCTACATTGATCAGCTTTCTCATCCATAACAAACTTCCCGCATTGATCATTTTGTGTCATATTTGCTCGAGCTAGGGTATAGACCTAGAAACACCCACCTTTGGAGAACCTATATTCCCGGTACAAGATACATCTTAAAACCCCTTATTTCATGCCAAATTAGGTTTATAAGTTCACCTTCCATACTTCCCTCATGAATTTTGAGATCACTGACTAGCGATGGTTATGTGTTAACACATGTTATTGGTTGCAAGTGCATTTCCTTGATTGGCTCCTCTCTTATTTACCTCTAATCTAGTTTGAAGCATTATTTCTTCATGCACTCCTTTATACGACTAATTTTCCTTTATATATTCTTGGTCACCACCTATTCACATAACATTGTGACTTTCTTCCCGATCTAATCATTTCATATGTATATTTATATACACCATCATTCATCCATATTGCTTACATTCATTACATCGTCAACTCACAAATCATTTAACACATAAGATCATCATATCACATCTATCACATATCCATAATCCATAACATTTGTATTTTATTTATAATAAAAATCATCATATGTGTCTAAAAAAATCCATAAGCATCTAATTCATGATTCAAGCATCCAAATCAAATTCATTACATTACATCATAATTTGGACGTTTGTAACATCCACATTAATATCCATAACCATATTTGCATCTAATCAATAATCCATAATAATTCAAATTAAATCCATCATATCCATAATCATATCTAAATCTAATAACTTTCATAATCATCACATCTATATCAATCGTCACATCTATATTTAATCCAACCATCTATAATTAAACATCAAACATTTATTCCATAATCAAACACAACCATATCCATCATCAATTATCGTGATTTGATAACTAACATAAGCATCATCAAAATCATAAATAAAACACATGACACATAATAACCCACAACAAAAATCGTGTGTGTGTGTGTATCTATATATACATATATAAATCATAATATCATATACATATATATATATATAACATATACATATATATATATATATATATATATATATATATATATATATATATATATATATAATATAAATCTGTGTGTGTGTGTGTGTGTGTGAATATATATACATACATATAGTCATATATATATAGGGTATATATATATATATATGTATATACATCATCATAAATTATATGTATATATATATATACATCATATATAATACATATATATCAAGTCATGTCCTCTTATGTATATATATATGTAGGGTATATGTATATGTATATATATGTATATATATATATACATCATCATCTCATATCATATCATATATATATATCATATGTATATATATATATACATATACATATATATGTATGTATATATGTATATATATGTATATATATATATACATATATGGCATATACATACACATATACATATGTATATATACATATACATAGTATATATATACATATATATGTATATATCATATATATATATATATCAACGTATATATATATATATATATATGTATATGTAATGTATATTAATGTAACAATATATCTCATATATACATACATATATATATGTATATGTATATTGTATATATGTATATATATGTATAAATGTATATGTATATGGGATATAGTATATATATATATATATCATATCTTACCCATCTCCATACGATATATACATATATATGCATGTATATATGTATATATATACATGACTATATATGTGTGTGTGTGTGTATATATATATATATCAACATAAAGAATACATATGTACATCAAGTCATAGGCCATTAAGGGTCCTATCTCAATCGTGAACTATACATAGAAAATCTCAAGACTCTCTTTATCAACAGCTTATATCTATCTCACTACAAAATTTTTGTATAATGGCCATATGATCTCTCTTGAATAAGATCGTAGGGCCTCAACCTCAATGCCTCTCACTCACCTGCCGTAGTAGTGTATAAACTCATAGTCCCTAGAATCATCTAGCTCCCTACGATGCAGTCACCGCTCTCGACTCCTGCTTATGTGCAGGCCTCCAAATTTTTCTTGGGCTCTCTTTATCACATATATCTATCTCACTCCATCATATCTCTCCATCAGGGCCTCCACCTCGATGCCTCTAGCACTCCACATCCAGGCCTATATGGCATACTCATCCTCATCATCTCCTCCCTTTGGACCCATCCTCCTATGGCATACTCCTCCTCATTGATTAGGCTTCATGCCTCACTTATCCAATCAAGAAATCAATCCCGACTCCATCATTATCATCTTCATCCCATAGTTCTCTCGCCTCCTCTAATGGGTCTACCATGTCCTGGGCTTGGAAAATCCTCTATGTCCAATCATGCCTAAATCTATTAGGATCTCAAGGGGTTTTATATACAAAACCAAATTGTAGCTAGACTTTTCAAACTTCACAACCTCTATCATCTCAAAGCCGACACCCCTGCTCACACTTAGTGTGTCTCATGCCCACTAACTCAACATCGACTCTTGGCCACATAGGATATTCCAAAGTATGGACGACATCTAATATTATCCACATAAATATATATTAATCTATCTCCATACCAATAAACATCTCTATCCTGCCTATCACCATGATTTTGATTAGCTTTCCACCTCTAGAATCTTATTGTCAACTCATTATGGTCACTAGTAACCCATGGTATCCCTAGTGGCCGAATCATTACAATGTGCTCATAAGCCCAATAATGGAGAAGGAAACCCACATCTAATCTTGTCCTCCTCCTCTCTGTACATTCATAGCTCATGATAAACATGTACCGATAATGTTGTTCCAAATGAAAACATGATCCCATGATCAACAATATCCGTATCTACCCCTATCAATGTCCATCGAAATCTTGTACCCCTAAATCTAGAAGTGTATAGCTATATATCACCATCATTACCAAACAAATTAATATTCTTCTAGCTATACCCCTCTCATATCAGGTCTCAAAGTGGAAAGACCCATATGTAAAATTAATATGTGGGATAGAATCTCCAAAACATCATGTAAGGACACCCAATTAGTTATCCATTATAATTAGCTATATCTACTCTCCCGAATCGGTAGCCTAAGGATGTCATATAAATCCTCAAGGTGTTGGTCATCTTACCCATCCTAAACTAGAACGTGCTTATCACACATCCCATAGATCTACCAATGCAATCATAAGGCTCACATCTCATAGAATATGTTAATAATGTTAAAAACCACCTAGTCAACTACTATTAAGTGATCCCACTCAACGTTTATCTCATCACCCCTAATCTAATAAATAGTGTTAGAACTTTGTATTAAAAATATATGGTCTCTCATGCCTACAAAACCCAATTAAACACACAAACATTATCTATCTCATCATCAAACATCAAAATCAAGCAAAAATCTACCTATCAACCCTAAGTCAACACCAACCCGTGTCGGGTTGATGCCTCCAAGGTTGGGTCGATGCCATTTTAGGCCTAGTTGATGGTGACCGTAAAAATTAGTCAACAACTACCCCGTGCCAATCCAAAAATTTGAAAAAATTCAAAAAATAAACAAAAACAACAAAAATGCTTTAAAACAAGCTACGGTTTAGGCACTCACCATCCTGTGGGTCCTTTGGTGCTTCCTCTTGTTGATCCTCTAACCTACATCTCTCTCAATATATCACTCTCTTTTATAACTAGAGCTCTTCATCATCACTTTTTAGAATATAAATGATCTTAATCATCCGACCCATGGGATTATATATCCCACCAACTATGGCCATTGCCACTTTACCCTAGTCTCCATCGACTGCCTTTAGTTCATTATCAACCCGACTTCACCATTTCATTCATGGAATTTTCTTTTTTTTTTGTATCAATCATTCCTTCCAAAAATTTTTCTTCCACTTTTTCCTTGTGGTCTACTTATCACATCCTTTTTATTTCTCGCATGGGCTTCGTTCTCTATCATATCCACCTTTTGCATCCTTTTCATTGTGTCCATCCTTATGTTCCCTCTTACGGCACCTTTATTTCACATCTTTATTTGTACCCTTAGGATTTATCATCTATTATCCCTCATCATCTTTCCTTTGTTTCTATCATTGTGTTCCCTCTCAAGGTACCATTCTCTTATGAATTTTTTTGTCCCCCCTGCACATTTTTTTATCCCACCCATTATCACATTTTTGACCCTTTTCTCGATCATTTTCACCTTTGTTGGCACATACTTGATGTATTTCCTTGACCCATTGGTCTTACAAATTATACATACATTTGATTGAATTCCATTATATTCCCTCTATTTTGCGGTGATTTTTTTTACTCACATGTCGGTAGGACATTTCATCATCTTCATTGAGGTCATACTTTATTCCCTACTAAAGTGATTCCAAAATCATCTCCATATTTTTATTTACCCTTTTAGTTTTTATCTATCCTTGTTTGGGATATCTTATCTCATCCCTTTATTTTCTCATACTTTCCATCCTTTCTTCATCTATCTCTTCCAAACTCGTGATCAAATTCCTTTGTGTCATCAACCCTATTTTTAGGGGAACACCCAACCAATCATCTTTCTCATCATTTTCTCATTTTTGTCTTATGGCTTGCCCAACGTAAACCATTCCACAAAAGGGGAAAATTTAGACACCAAAACTTGGTATCATCACCCTTCACCCCGTTTTCATCCCTTTCATCACGATCATCCATTTGAATTTCATATTCCCTCCTAATTTCAATTTATCCCATTCATCATTATTTCTCACCATTTATTTTATTCTCCCTAAATCATCCCTAATTACCCTTAATCATCATTAATTATTCTTAATCTTCATCTAACCCATTTCTCATCCCTAAATCTCAATTTGTTATCCCTAGGCCATCATTTAATGTTTTTACCCATTTATGGCCTTTATTTACTCATTTCAACCTCCCACCTACCCATTTATCTTCTCTATGTAACCCTAGTTCGTCATTATCACCCGAAACCCTAATCTACCCTCTTTAGGCCCATTTTGCCTCGAGTTGGGCATCATTCCACTACCCAAATCAAGGGTTCCTCATAGTTAGTAGTGATCCATCTAGGTCATTGTCAACCCTATAAAACCACCTTTACCCCTCCTTGTTCAGGGATGTAATTTTGAGTCTTCCACTCTTCTTGCGATCTTGCCTTCATTTTTAGTGTTCTTAGAAGTACCACAACCATCTTAAAGCCCTCTTGGAGATCTTGTTATTACACTTTGGATATTTAGGGATATATCTTTCACCTATGGATATTGTGCTTTCTTATTAGAAAATTATCATATATATTTCATTAACATATTGTGTAGGTTCATTTACCCTCGGAGACTCTAAATCACCTTCTCGCCTTTTGTTTTAATCTGTGGGTCTTTATTTCAACCCATCCATCTTTTTCAAGTTTAGGTCACCTAAGTTTTTTCAACCCTTTCCATCATCATTGAACCAACCTCTATTACATTAGTTTTTTTCATCCGGACCATTTGTCATCCACTCTCTATTTGTGCATCCACCTAGCCTCATATATTTCCATTTTACCTCTCTATCACCTCAAATACATTTTTTCATCCCCATCACCGTCGAATCAGCCAAGTCTTCATCGACACGACCTTTCTTTTCAGTAGTCACCCTTATATATCTAATTTTCTTGCATCCTTTATGTTAGATTTTGTCTCGAGA